>MU223728.1:1289216-1319053 GCA_018584345.1 Thuja plicata | reverse complement strand
TATATATATATATATATATCTTTAACAAATAATATAGATATTAATATATATAATGTTGTAATGAATAATAATAAATTCAGATTGTTATACTCTTCGACTGCTTAGAGACTGATCAAATTATGTTTCGCTGCTGCCAAGATATAACAGTCTGCGGTTTCATATATATGTTGATTATGACAGTGATCACATCCACAATGGACATGACTCTTCATTGAGTCACGTCCATGGTGGATGTGGCCTTCGAACCAATTTGCATGTTAAATTGACTTAAGTCGATATCTCAAGATTCGGTGTTTATATTTAATTTAAACTTAAACTTAAGCCCGTCGGTTTTATATATAATGATTATTATATTTGAATTATATTATATTTTATTATATATATATATATATACTCACACACATACAATTATAATAATCACTATATATTTACATAATGTGTTCTTTTCATTTATACCGACTGAAGCTATATCACATTAACAGACTACATTCCGCCCAATTAGTTGGATAAGGAACTAGCCTGTGTATCTCCTCAAAGAAGTTTTTTTATAGTTGCATGAGCATTGAAGTTCTTTCATTTCATCCTTGCGAAATATATTATCTCGTGCCCAAAGCATTTTCCTTATACACAAAAAACAAATTCAATTCATAAGCATTCATAATATTCAGACACTAAATAAGAATCAAATATTCTTATTATAATTAAACTCAGGGAACATTTGTCATCCTGAGAAATCAAGAAAGTTTAAATTTGCTATAGAAAAAAACCTTTTGTGTTTGGGGTGAGGGTTTGCCCACCTAGGTTTAGTGAACCCTAAAGTGCAGGGGAATTAGATTATTCTCATTTGTTGGCAAAGGCTGATTGAAGCAATCTAGGAGAATTAGCAAAATCTCTTGAATTTCTAATCTGCGGTTTTGGGAACCAACAGTTTGGCGACTCTGTTGGGGAGTTATTAGAGTAGTTTTCATAATTTTTGGTGATAAAGACAGACTCTACTGGAAGAAATGATTCATAAGACAACAAATATTTTCCTTCTAACAAGAAGGTGGAAACTCTATTATTCAACAAAAAATTTCAGTAAGTGACTCTACTGAGGAAGAAGACCCAGAAGGAGATAAGTAAATTTTTCCTCTTTGAAAGAGGTGGACTCTATTGACAAGAACTTGATGTATAAAGAAAGAAGTTACTACAAATTTAGATATTCAGGATGTACCAAAATAAACAGTCATTTCAGAGAAAAACATTTGTTCTGGATGGCATCAGGTCATTGGATCTTAGAAGATTTCAACGCATTCATAATAAGTTATTCCTTAAAATTTCACAGCTTGTACCAAAGTTTCATGGGGAATGGGATGAATCAGCATTTGACCATTTCGATGCATTTTACACATTTATAGAAGATTATCAGATTCATGCAGAAGATCAAGTGATGAAATTGTCTATTAGGACTTTAAAGAATTATGCAAGAAAAGCATATGAATCTCTTCTTACACAAAGCATCTCATCATGGAAAGAGTTTGAGCAATGGTTTTTAGATGAGTTTCAAGGCATAATTGAAGAGCATGAGTATTTGTATACACAAGAAGAATCCCAATATCATACTATGGATTCAGAGCCTTGCACAGATTCTTCTTTCACAAGATACGAAGAGAATTATAACTCCAGAGGTGGCTACATATCCCAGATACTCAAGCATGCATTTCTTGGTATAGTGAGAGAATTCATCAAAGAAGAGAAGGTGAAGGAAATAAGTAATTCCTGTGTGGATAGGATGTGTGAAATAGATGCAGATGTAAGAGAGGATGAGGAAAAGGAGAATGTATACTCCATACTAAAAATCAATCAGAATTATACTATAGAAAAAGAATCATATATGTCTTCCTTGGATGAATTTATGAATATAAAGAGATATGAAGATGAAACTTTAGCAAAAGTATTCATGTGGATGTTTAACATCTATAAAGAAATATCTTTGGATATTAAACCTTCATTACCAGATAAAATGCATGAATTAGGGACTTATTATAATCCTCAGGTAAGACTTCTTATCAAAATTATATATGAAGACATTTTAGAAGAATAATCTAGTGATGTTTCAAATTTAAATAAGGAAGATGGGTGCACTAGTCATGCAGAAGATAAAGAAGCATCACTAGTACATTTGAGTCCTTTTTTTGATGACTATGTGTCACAATTTTAACACTACCCCGTCGGTCAAGCGACACAGGCCAATGTTGTAATTTTTGTGTCAGAATCACCAACAGTTGTTATGTCTATTGTTATTATGATGGTAATGACCATCGCAAAATGCACTAGCTGCAATGTTTATCATGTCGTCATTACCCATTTTACTATGGCAATTACGATATCTGAACGTCGCATTTAGGTATTGACTGTTGCAGTGTGCACCATTTAGGATTTTCAACCTATCATTGTTACACTTTATGAGTGTTGCAAGAATGACGGGTGTGCAACAGATATGTTGTACATGCGACATCCAGCTGTCGACAATTTTTGACATTTGGACGTCGCATGTTTAGCTCTGGTGTTGGTCGTTCTCTGGATTCTATCACAATTGTGATAGTATTCTATATTATTAAAAAAATATAATGAGCTTTGTTTCTAGAATAGTTTAACTACACATAACCTTCCAGAATATTATTAAAAACTTCAGGAGGCAGAATCAGTAGCAGACAAGGACAATCGTGGGAAAAAGCAAAGCTAGATCAACTGATGAAGGTTACAAGTATAACTGAAAGCTTTGCCTTGGCATGGATAAGCAAGATTTCCAAAACTGAAATATGAGGAAAATCAGAAGCAATAGGAAGTAAGAAAAAGTAGTAGATAAGGGCATCATGGGGCAAAAACAAGAGCATTAGTTGATGAAGGTGACAAGCATAACTAAAAGTTCTACCTTGGCATGGATGAACAAGATTTCCACTCAACAAGAAAAAAAAATCAATAAGAAGTTGATAGTGTGACTAATAGATGCAAGTGTAAGGTGAAAGAATGAGATTTAAAAGCAAGAGGGTTGAGGAGAAATAAGAAGAGAAAGAAGAGGATTGAATCCAAGTTAATGTTCACTTTTGCAATCCAAATGTTTGACATTAGTTCACCAAAGTTTCATTTGTAATTCTTATGCTTATAATATTTTTATAACTATTTTGAAGTACTAAATATATTTCAGAGCTCCCCCCACTGCCACCTTGTTGTCATCCCCCTGCCATCCCCAAATTTAAGCCCTTGGAAGCTTCGTGGAAATATGGCTTGAATAGAAATGGCACATGCCTAGCCCAAATTAACTGTTATTTATTTCCACCGAGGCTTAGAGAAGGTGGCAAAAATTATCATGAGCTCCAGCTGCCTTCAAGATATTGAAATAAAGGTTTGTGAGGGGCACATATGAGATGACTGAACCATTGGTAAGTTCTAGCCAATGCATTACAACCTAGTAGAAGTGAAGAAAGTGACCACCAAAGATGGTTTTGCCACTAATTAGCTCTTTCAGTTATCATAAAATGTGGTTTAAGTTTGGTGAGCATAGACTTGGGTTGTAATGATCATATTTGAAGTTGCAAGTTCCAAGGAAAAGTGGTTGAAGTCGTGTAAGTTTCTACACAACCATCAAACTGGCTAAACTTTTAAAGTGATGCATTGTTCCCTCTAGTTTCGTAAAGAGATGCAAACTATGTAAAATATTGGTAAAGGGTGGCAAGATCAAGGAAGAACTCAAAAGTACAAGACCTAAGGGCCAGACCTAATGCCTCAAGGGCTCACCATATATGGCCTTGCCTACGTAACTCACAGAGACATCGTAGTTCAGGTTTAACTTTAAAACCAGTCTTTTAAAGGATGGTAGGAGTGGTTACGCAACCCCTTTCTAGGGTAGAGTCCCCAGACAGTGTCTCCATTGGCTGCCACCCAATTAGGTGAACAAGGATGAGATCCTTATTAGATTCTACCTACAAATAAGTTATACATAGACCTCCTCATGAGGTTACCTACCCAACGGTTCATTACTACGATGGAGAACCAATTCTTGTAAGATATTAAGGTAATATCCATGATCCCAAACCTACAAGATTCATAATTGTATGAGAGGAGATACATATTACCTAATTCTATGACCACTTATCTTAAAATCTAACATATTAGTTGTTAGAGTAATAGTTCATTTGCCTTCATAATTAAATCATTTCAGTTTAATTATTAATGCTAACTATTATTCTATTCACTTAAGCTTGTCATTTGTAGGTGCATAATAATTAATATGTTTATTAATTATTAAATGCACAAACCTAGTTTTCTCTGGCTTTAGGGTTTATCACCTTTTATGCCACTTTTGTAATTATTATATTTACTTTTTGGGAAATAAGAATTTTGCTCACTCCGCTGAGATTTTCCAAACCCTTGCTTCTATTTTTTTGCTTCCTTGCTTCATTCTTGTAACAGGTTTTCTTGCATGCAACTTCTTCTGGGATTCGGTACTGTTCTTATCAGTTCCAACATGGTATCAGAGCTTTGCTACTGCAACTTGTTCGAGTTTTGTTGAAGCAAGCTCTTCGCATCCCAAGGGTTTGAAGTTGTCAGATCATTTTTTGATTTTATTTATTGGTTCTGGGGGGTCTCTATTTTTTAGAGCATTTTGGACAAAAACCGACCTCACGGTTGAGTCTGAAAGGCCCAAAAACCCCAGGATCCATACAAAACATGTCTGATTTGGACACCGGAGCATCAGGAAAAATTTTCTTGGCCTACTAGGGTCGTATGGGCATGATTTTTGATGCAAAAATTAAAACAATTAAAAAAATGCATCATTTTTATCGCAACCGGGGTGCGCCGCCACCGCGCCACCCCAACGCCACCCTACCACCGCCACTGGCCGGCCCACCTGCCAGCGCGCCACCCACTAGCCGCTAACCACTGGCGGAGCTGCCAGCGCCACCAGCGGCGCCGCTCGGCCCTCTGCCGTCGCCCGGGAGTGGTTGCCACCGGCGGTAGCCACCGACTCACCACCGGCCTATCAGGGCTGACGTCAGCAGCCAGATTTTTTTTAGCAACCCTTTCAAATTTTCCAGCAAAAATTTCCTTTTCCGGCAATCAGAAATTTTTTTCTAACGGCCATCAATTTTTTGCTCGTGGACAGTGACGGGCGTTTGAACGTCAAATTTTTTTTCGTCTCTGTGTTTTTCCAGAGAGTCATCTTTCAGAGTGGCACTTGGTTTTTTGGCCATATCTTGGGCATACGGTGTCCATTTTTTAAAAATAAAATATTACCGGAAAGGTGTTTTTGAGATGGATGCAATAATGCTGGTCTTGTTTGCTGATTTGGACATTTGAGCTCCTATTTTTGGTGTTGAAGTAGAGGCTTCATTTTCCTCCCTCTCTGCATCTGGTGTTCAGGTATTTTTCTAATTTTTTCGTGCTTTCAGTAATTGATTCTTTGCTATACGGGGGTTATAATCATACATTGTGGGGGGGTGCTTTTGCTTTCTATCATTTACATTCAAAAAATGACCCTTCTACTTCCGTCTTTTTCTTCTCTCAATGTCGGACCCCTCTGTGGCCCGGCTGACACCGCACAATTACCACACCTAGAAATCACACATGACCAGGCTACTCATGTCACGTGGATTATGGTCATGCCTAGATGAAAATCAACCTATCCTATAGCATCCATTTGAGATCCTTTAGCACAGGAATATGATGGATGAAGCCATGGGCTTGATTGCACTGAACATTTTTTATAGTCTCCTCTTTCACCTGGATGGTTTGACCACTCCTAGGGCCATTTGGGGCAAGTTTTAAGATTTGTTTGGCACTGTAAATGAGTTCTAGGCACTACAGCTTGATGCAAAGCTGACTACTTTGACACCTACCAGCTTTCCCACCATTGAGGACTTCTTGATGAAGTTCAAGTCTTTGTGCTCAGTTTTGCAGGGATGTGGGAAAACCAAGATAGATGATGAGTGTATCTTCTTGATACTCTCAAAGTTGCAAGGACAGTATCAGATCTTCTCTTCCACTTTTTACTCCACCATGGATGCTTTGGGTTCTAGACACACCATGCCTTCTTTTGAGACATTCTGTGATCGGTTGACATGGGAACAGGCAAAGATCCAATAGATGGATGCTTCTGGCTCTTCTAGTCAAGCATTGGTTGCTCAGTCTTCACAGGGGAAACCAAAAAAGAAAGGCAAACCGAAGAAATATTTTGTAGGCAATGAGTCTTCCTCCAAACCTACACAGAAAAATGATTCAAAACCTCCAGCTAACCCTTCCAAGGGTAAATCTACTTCAAAGTATACTGAGTCTACCTCCAAGACTAAGAAGAAATCAGTTGAGACCTGTAGCTTTTGTGGCAAGGATAGACATCCTGTTTCTAGATGTTGGAAACGTTTGGAGGCTTTAGAGGAAGCCATGTAGGAGCATCACATTTCAGCTCCTCAGTCCACATCCTCCCCTGTAGGGAAAGTTCATGCTCTTACTGCACAAGCTATGACTTCTGGGCCCACCTGGACTCTTGATTCTGGTGCTTCTCACCACATGACTCACACTCAACAGTTGGTCACCTCACTTGCTCCTTGTGCTACTTCCCAGATTGTTGTTGGGAACTCATCTCATCTTTCTATTTTGGGTTCTAGTTATGTTGCATTAGCTAGGGGTTCTCTTCAGGATGTTCTCTTTGTCCCTAAAATTTCGACGAACCTTCTGTCTATCTATCAGATTTGTCACTCTGGCTCTGGTAAGACAGTTGATTTCTCACCACATGATGTGGTTATTTGGGACTTACATGATTCTCATATGATTGTGGCTACTGGGAGTGTTGACACTGCATCCCGATTATACAGATTTAATGGATTTGAGTCTTCTGCTGGCACAGGTTTCTGTCTTATAGAACATGCAGATTCAGTGAGCAGACTTTGGCATGAGCGTTTGGGCCATTTCGATTACAGATATTTTCAGCAGATGAGCACACAGGCACTTTTTCTTGGGCTTCCACAGATTACTTGCATTGATGGCGTTTGTCAGGGTTGTGTCCTTGGCAAACAACATAGGGATCATTTTCCTCAGGGACGAGCTACTCATTCTTTGGCACCATTGGAGTTGATTCATAGTGACCTCATGTCATTTCCTACTCCTTTTTCTGGTGCTAGATATGTGCTTACTTTCATTGATGACTTCTCCAGGCGCACATGGGTGTACTTTTTAAAGTACAATTCTAATGTCTTTGATTCATTTCGAGTCTTTAAGACATTTGTGTAGAAGCAATCTGGTCTTTCTATTCACCGGATACACACAGATAATGGGGGGAGTATGTGAACCAAGATTTTAGGGATTTTTGCTCTGAACATGGTCTTCAGCATCAATTTTTAGTGCCCTACACCCCTCAGCAGAATGGTGTGGCAGAGAGAAAGAATAGAACACTTCAGGAGATGGCTAATTGTATGATACAGTCCAAGTCCATGGATTCATCTTTTTGGGCAGAGGAAGTCAATTGTGCCAACTATATTCAGAATCAGATGTCTCACAAGGCAGTTCGACATATGACTCCTAAGGAGGCTTGGTCTCATGTGTCAAGCCTGATGTATCTTCATTCTGAGTTTTTGGTAGTGAAGCATGGGCATTTGTGCCTGACGCTCAGAGGAGAGCGATGGAGCGGAAGAGCCGACACCTCATTTTTGTTGGCTACTGTGAGGATGTTAAGGCATACAAGTTGTTTGACCCTGATTCCAGACAAGTCCTGTTTCGACGGGATGTCCAGTTTGATGAGCACCTTCCTGCAGTAGATACCCTGCTTCCAGAGTCTACTTCACTTACCACTACTCCCTCATCTCTTCCAGCCTTGTTTCAGGATGATGAGGATGATGATCTTGGTGATCCCCATTTACCTCCACCACAGGATCCTCCACAGATGCCTAGATGGTCTCGTGTTATAGTTGATGCTGCATGATCTTTGGCTGGTGACCCTTCCACCTCCCGTCGCACCCAGTCTCATATTGCAGGTTCTAGTCTTCTGAGTAATGCTATTTGTGGTGACCCTCAGATATTTGGGGCAGCGACAGGACATACTGAGTGGGATAGTGCTATGTTTGAGGAGTATTCTTCTTTGATGAAGAATCATACTTGGGATCTTTGTTCTCTTCATAAGGGAAGAAAGTTAGTGCGGTGCAAGTGGTTGTATCGTACTAAGTTTTCTGCTGATGGTTCTATTGATAAGTACAAGGCACGTCTTATTTTGAAGGGGTTTTCACAGGTTGAGGGTATTGATTACACTGAGACATTTGCCCCTGTTGCCAAGATGAACTCTATTCGTCTTGTCTTATCCCTCGCAGCTTCTCAGGAATGGCCCATTTTTCAGATGGATGTGAAGAGTGCTTTCTTGCACGGTGATCTTAGTGAGGATATTTACATGGAGTAGCCTCAGGGATTTGTGCAAGATTCCTCCTTGGTTTGCAGACTTCAAAATTCTTTGTATGGTCTCAAACAGGCCCCTAGGGCTCGGTATGAGAAGATGGACTCCTTTTTGCTTTCTACAGGATTCACACACTGTCATTCTGATCCTACAGTCTACATTTAGCATCTTGAGGATGAGGTTTTCATCCTTGTGCTATATGTTGATGATCTTCTCATCACAGGTAGCTCATCTTCTATGATTCAGGATGTTTAGCACACATTGATGGAGCAGTTTGAGATGACAGACCTTGGTCTATTACACTTCTTTCTGGGTCTGCAGATTGTTCAGTCCCCTGCTGGGATCTTTGTTTACCAGCAGAAGTATGCTCTTGACATGCTTCGGCACTTTGATATGCTTGATTTCAAGCCTACTCCTACACCTTTTCAGTCAAGTGTTACTTTGTCTACCTCTTGCACTTCGCCTTCAGTGTATCCTACCTTGTATCGACAGTTGGTTGGCAGTTTGTTGTACCTGACACACACTCGTCCCAATCTCTCCTTTGTAGTTGGTCTTGTCTCTCGGTTCTCTCAAGAGCCTCATGAGAGTCATTGGCAAGCTGCCAAGTGTATTTTGAGATACATTCAGGGCACACTTCTGTATGGCCTCCATTACACATCAGGGGTTCCTCACATTGTTGGCTACACTGACTCAGATTGGGCTGGTGATGTTGATGATTGGAAGTCTACTTCTGGCTTTGTCTTTTGCCTTGGCTCTGGTCCTATCACATGGTCGTGCAAGAAGCAAAATTCTCATGCCCTTTCATCTACAGAGGTTGAGTACAGAGCGGTAGTGCATGCTAGTCAGGAGATTTTATGGCTTCAGCAGTTGATGATCGAGTTTGGTTTTCCTCCTGATCATCCCACTGTTTTGTGGTACGATAACCAAAGTGATATTCACATTTCCCACAATCTGGTGGAGCATCAGTGCACTAAACACATTGAGCTTCATATGCATTTCATCCGTCAGCAGATTAGAGATGGTGTTCTCACTTTGGAGTACATTCCCACTGACGCACAGGTTGCTGACATCTTCACCAAACCCTTTGCATCTCCGCGCTATCTTCAGTTGCATTCTATGCTTGGGGTGACAGAAGTTTTCCTAGGGGGGTCTTGTTGAGGCCTTCCTTCCTTCATGTTTTTTTTCAGCATGTTGTTGTATCTCTTTTTGGGGTAGAGTTTTTCCCACTGGGTTTTCTCTATTTCCCCGGTTTACAGATATTTCTTTGTAGTTGGGTGCCTGATCAGGCCTTGTTGCCGGGACCCATTTCTTTTGCTTTCATAGCTGTGCTAGGTTAGTTTCCTCCTGAGCTTCGCTTAAGGGGGGGTGTTAGAGTAATAGTTCATTTGCCTTCATAATTAAATCATTTCGGTTTAATTATTAATGCTAACTATTATTCTATTCACTTAAGCTTGTCATTTGTAGGTGCATAATAATTAATATGTTTATTAATTATTAAATGCACAAACCTAGCTTTCTCCGGCTTTAGGATTTCTCACCTTATATGCTGCTTTTATAATTATTGTATTTACTTTTTGGGAAATAAGAATTTTGCTCTCACTCCGCTGAGATTTTCCAAACCCTTGCTTCTATTTTTTTGCTTCCTTGCTTCGTTCTTGTAACAAGTTTTCTTGCATGCAACTGCTTCTAGGATTCGGTACTGTTCTTATCAGTTCCAACATTAGTATACCATGTATATAATTTGATCATATCATGCATTCCTTTAAAAATATACCTTTAAAAATAAGAGTAACTATAATAATTTTATTATTACAACATCGAGACATAAACATCAGTCATTATCAAATAAGTTGCATATTAAATGAGAATCATTTCTTTTTTGCCTTTTTCTTTTTTTTATTCTCTAAAATCTTGCAGAGGCATATCCATCTCGACATCGTCATTTCTTTTCGCCTGTGGACGTGATCTCATCGTCCTTTACAAAGGCAGGCCCTCTGCAATAACAAATAAAAGGGTTAAATTAAAAACATACTATTATAATTTGGGTTAATTTAAAAACATATTATCATAATTGTTACAAGCATTTGAGTACTTTTAAAAACATAAACGTGACGCTCTTCACCTTGTGCAACCACAGCTTCTTACTCAACGGCTTGAACCTCAACACGCTCATCGGAAACCTATACATTCTTTGCATCTGCAATTATAATTAAATATTTATTACTATGCCAAATTCAATTTAAAATGTTTACTTGTATTAATAAATCAATAATCAAAATTCAAATAGAAAATGTATACCTTGAGTTCTACAATGCACATTCGAATCGACGCCTATGTCGTGCTCGGATGGTGTTTCAGGATCGACAGACTGCATTCCAATGTAAATAATTAGTGCATTTATTGACAATATATACATATAAATACAAGACTAATATTGAGAAATGTTAATCATTCAATTTAATGCATATAAATATAATCACTTTAAAGTTTTAAACAAATATATAATCATTGTTTCCTTAAAAAAAAATATTCACTTTATGTTGGAACTTAACATCAAATAGAGTAATTGGTAAAGTATTCAACTTGAAATAAAAATCAATTGGCTTATTTACCTGTTTGACGGATCCACCAGAAGAACATTGCGCACTCTTTGATCGAAATCATTCAGCCACGACTGTATAGCCTTGTTTGTAGCCTACTTTCTTTTCCTCTTCTGAAATCTTTTGTTTGAACTCCAAGGCCTACATTTTTATTGTACGTAGTGAATTTCATCAAAATTAAATTGATTACAATTTATAAATATTTGCATAAGGTTTCTCATTTACTATTACTTACAATTCATGTAGCAAGTTTTGAATATCCACCCGAGCCAAGCTTGTGTTGCCTGTGCTTTTGTTTTCTTGCTTCTGTTGCCTTTATGTGTTAGGAAGCCTGTGTGATGTTTGAAATATGTTAGATCACATAAGTACAAAGAGTAAATAGTACATAATTTCATTATTAATATTATCACGTACCTTCTTTCCTCGGGTGATACTATTCGTCCATCATGTCTTGAGCGTCTCTCAATTGCATCTTTTTTAGGATTCTCCCACTCATTAATAGGAACATAGGGGGGGCGCTCATAATAAGGGTTGCATTCTATTTGGGTCATGTAGTTGTCCCTAATATACTTCAAAGTTTTCCCCGCTTTCTCAAGGAGCCTAAGTTTATCCAAAAAGTTTTATCATAGAGTCAATGAGTTTATCCTTTAACTCTTTATCTTGTGATTGCCACCTTTTAAGAAAAAAAAATTGTTAGATTCATAAATGAAGTGAAGCTACCTTTTAATATACTTGAATAAAGGGATGAAAGGAAATCTGATCTAGCAATGAAATCAAAATATGATACCATGTGCGTATGGTCGGCCCGAAAATGTACAAACATTCATCATTAAGTTTCTCATAAAATAGCTTATTCCCTGCAAAATAATAACAGGATTATTAGTTATTGCAAGGGACTGCACAGGGGGTTAGTGCATTACATTATGAGTATAAGATTGTATAGTAAAAGAAAGGATCAATATTTAAATTACCTAGAAGCTGGGCTACTCTCACAACAAGTCCATCTTCAATGTTCACGAGAAATTGATCACACTTCTCTATTGTTCCCGTACATGCAACACGAGTACATCCAAGAATTCCATCATCGCCTTCTACATAAAATGAATCCAATATTACAAAATTCCCCCTAAGAAAGAATAGTTCAAGTGAAATAAACACATGATAAATGAAAGATAAAAAGATGAATGTACTTACCAATAATAGGCATTGCCATCGCATTTGTGGCCAAGCTACGTGTTGCCAACATTGCAGGCGGCAGTACCTCTGTGGTTCTAATCCTCGTAGCAGGTGGCGTAGTGAACATAGGATCAATAGTAGGTGCTGAAAAATAAGATTGTTAGAGCATAAAAAATATGGACAACCATGGACAATATTGTTAGAGCTATTAAAAAAAAAATATTGTTCGAGAAAAACACAAGTGGACGATAGAACATGCAATCTACTTGAACCGCTTGAAGTATTTGCATCTGGGGCACAACCCTTAAATATTTTTAGCGTCCTCTATAAAAATCATTATTGAACTTTTGTTATAATTAAAAACTACATTAATACTTATTGTATAAGTCTGAACACAGTGAGCCAACTCATCCTCTCGCAACTGTATTTCAGAAGTCTGAGGTTGAATATCTTCCAATCGATTTAACTCTCTTGAAATTGCATGGACCTTTTGCAGTGCAACCACAGGATCAACGTTTGATGAAAAATCAACAATGAATGGATCCTACTCATCCTGTGGCTCCTCATGGACTACTTGTTCCTTTCCCTTTTTTTGATCAGCACTTGTTTGTGAGAACAATATTATTAGCATTTTATTTAAAAGCTATCCAAAATAGTAGTGAATAATAAAACATAACAAAAAATACGCATTAACATTTTTCCTATATTTGCATTTGTACAATAACAATGAGTTTTACCTGTCGGAAAGAAGAAGTCCCATGAGAACCATCATCACATACGTATTGTGTGGATGTTGATCCATACTATAGCCTTGTATTTCAAAAATTAAAAATTATTGAGACATGTTAAAACATGTGTTCTTATGCTAAGTTATGTTGAATAATAGACAATTATCAGAATGCTTCAATTAAAAGAAGAGAGTTTTTTTTTATTTTTAAACAATTTTAAATGGTGCATAGTGCGTACCACCTCATCCATGATAGTGGGTTTTTTTGTATCTATGTGATTCAAATTGAAATTGACAAGTAGCTCTTCGCCTCCATGTATTGATTTGATCGCACATAGAAATACGTGATTTCCCTCGCGCGCCTCAAATATGCAATTGGGTTGCTTCTTAGTTGACACAAGTCGTGTATTGTTTATAAAATCTGCAATATTCCCTGATGTTTTTGGCCTTTCATCAATGTATATAGCTATTGTTTTACTTTGTTCACTGACTTTTTGTTGTATATAATTTGCCATGAGTCCATACCTACACATACTTTTTTTTATCTAACAATCTGCATCCAACTACTGTAATCATAACAAGGTCCGACATACTCCATTAATTTGACAACTTTGTTGTAAGAGACCTTTATGTCATCCATGGAAAATAGGCCCAAACCATGTAATGAAGACGGTGCTATGCGATATATCCTCTCTCTAACACAAAAATTAGTGTTTATTGAAGGAAGTTCATCGAGGACCCATTGTTTTTGTAGATGTTTGTACCTAAAGGGCACCTCGGAGTCGCCTTTGCTCTCATCATCATAAGAACATGACCCCCCTTGAGCAAGGAAAAATTTCATGCGTTTATTGAATTTCTTTCTTATCTTTTGACCTCGAGTTGATCTCCTTGATTTAGACATACTAAATGTCTCACTTTCTTCTTCCATTCCTACATTTTCCTCGCTCGAGGAAGACAAATCTGACTATTACCTATTCGCTGGTACCTACAATTCATGAAATGAGAGAGACAGGTGGCAATGAGAGAGATATTTTACAAATGGTAAAAGACATTAATCTCTATGGTGTGTATTGACTTATACCTGACAATCCATGAGACTATGTGGGATACCTAACAAAAGATAATAGTTATATAATCAGACAAATATAGTTCACTCCATAGTTTTTATTACATCTTGTGAAAGACATTATACATTGTTAAAATTATCTATTTATACTTTCAGAATTAGCTCACTCCATTGCAGGGAACAAAGAGAATCCCCTGTGATTTAACATCATTGATATGCAAGGAAATAGAAAATTATCAGAAGCAAATCCCATAAGATAGTATTTAGAGATTAAATACACTCTTTTAGAATGAAATTTCTCTTAACAAAAGATCAAAGATATAAGTAGGACATATAAAACAAGGTGAATAAGAGTAGTTAGATATTCACGATAAACCAAAAATGTCATTAATATGAAACCCTAAGAATATTAGTGGAAAAAGTGCAGATTTTAACCCAAAACAATTGTTAAAACATGCCAAACATCTGGCATAATTGTACATTTCATTCATGTCATTGATATTCTTTTTCATCCATCTCATCATCAAGATCATCGTCGTCGATGACATCATCACCACCACTATCATCGTTGTCTTCATCATCAGCATCATCATCATCCTCATCATCATCATCCTCATCATCATCGTGATCAGTGGCAACATCATCGTCATCTTCTTCTTCATATTCTTCTTCGACTAACTCTCGATTGTGATCATCATCTACATCATCATCCACTTCTTCCTCTTCCTCGGTATCTTCTTCCATCACATTATACTTTATCGTCTTCTTCCATCATCCACTTCTTCCTCTTCCTTGGTATCTTCTTCTTCTATCATGTCTAACAACAAATGACCAACCCGGTTTATGTGGAACCTCTGAGTAAAAAACCTGCTCAAATTGGCTTGGAAGAACATAGGCTCTTCCCCAACTGGCTCAAACAACCTTGTATTAATCATTGGAAATCCACTATCATATTCAGTAACAGTTCTATCAGGATCAGTTTGATTGAGACGTAGTCTGTACCATTTCACAACTAAGAGAACTAATTTGAAGGAATTAAAGTCAAAGTCAAGTATATCAACCAAAATACCATAGTATCAATTTTGCAACTCTTGAGGATGTAAGTCATTTCTAGATGAAATATTGGTCACCTAGAAGACTGCACTTATCCCAAAATCACAATTTCTCTTCGTGTCATCCAACTTTTTGATACAAAATTTATAACCATTGAAGAACATAGCCTTGTGGTGTTTCACCTACAATAATGTCAAACATGTATAAATTATTGCATCACGAGTTGAAAAACATGCGGTTGATTAACAAATTTATAAGTACCTGGTGATATCTTAAACCATATCCTAAATCTATTTCCTTTTGTGTAACATTGGGATCTCCATTACGATGAGCTTGTATAACCAATGAAGACATGGATTCCCATTTTAATCTATGACCATAATGTTGACATCGTTCAATCCAGGCCGTCATCCAATCTTGATTGTTTGCAATAAACAAATGTATTGCATCCCACTCTTTAGCAATTGTACAAAAGTAAATAGATGATCAGTTACAACAGAATTATTTTGAAGAATAAGAATTAATTAAATACAATAACATCTCATAATTATTACCTTTCAATTTCTTAAATCTATCGTTGCCCACCAAGTACTCCCCTTCAAATTTTTTAATGGAGTCAAGATCCAAATGCAATATATATGGGTCTTTGCTGCAAGATTAGGAAGATATTGAGTAACGTACACCATCATCTGGTATACCATATATCATTCAACCAAAGAACCCTCGGGACGTGCTCTTTGTCATACCAAACCCTTCAAAAATTTCAAGTGTCTCTCAACCATCCACATTGACCTAGCATGTACAGGTCCACACAATTTAATCTCCTCAACTTGGTGTATGAGGTAGTGTTCTTATGCATTGAAAAAAGTTGAAAGTAAACACTTTTGCATTTCACACATTAGATGAGAAATTCTTTTCTTCCAATATTTTATATCTTCTTTATGGATTTATTTAGATGACAACCACCTACAAGGGATTGAAGACACAAAAAAATATAAATACAAGACTTGACAATATATTACTTGTTTGATAAATTGAGAAAATATCACTGATTACCTCATGTATTTTCCAAGATCATATATCATTTGTTTGATATTATTGTCGAATTTCTCTGGGAGCGATAGGGGTAGCAAATACTGCAACAATTGTCAACTGATCATTTCATACAATGAAAATTGAATGCAGTTACACAAATATATTGTAAATACAAAAGATTGTGACTTACCTTGATGAAGGTATGTCAATCATGTGTTTTCATCCCTAACCCAAAATCACTCTTCTTTGATATGACATTGCTTATATTCGCAGCAAATCCCGTAGGAAATCAAATTTTGTGTATGACTTATTTTATGGCATTACTTTGTTGCCCTGTTAATAATCAAGGAAGAGCACTTGCATTAATCCGGTCTCCATTGCTATTTGATTCAATGATATTTTTCATTGCATGATTGGAATCATGATTGTCATTACAAATTTTGCCAAGTTTTTCTTTGTCACACCTTCCATCCAATATTTTCCACAGTGTCTTTGTTACATTCTTTCTAATATGCATAGCATCAAACAAATACACAATTTGTAGTTGTTCATAGTAGGGCAACCTGCTAAATTCTCTAGGATAACATTTTAGTCCCTTTGGAAGCTGGTCAATGATGTCTTCATGACCTTCAAGATCATCAACTACATAATTAGCCAACAAAACACAATCGCAATATATAATTTTCAAACATCGACCATTAGGTGAAACGATATTACCTCCAATTCTATTATATTCCAACTGCCATAGGTGAGGCGTCATTCTTCGGGGCTTTGATGTAGTCTCTTCTTTCCCATTGAAAAGATATTTTTTCTCACTTCGATACTTATGATTTCTGGGGAGGAAGTGCCTATACTCATCAAACATCTGCTTTCTTAAACTTTTGGAATGACGAGATTTCATCTTTGGACCACACATTGGACATGAAAATTTGTCCTTTGTTTGAAGACCTACAAGATAACGATACAATTGGATTAAATATGTTAATTTTTAGAATTATAATTATCGTGTACAACTAGAATTCACCATAACATACCATATAAATGTGTCAACCCTAGAACATCATGAATTGTCCACACAAGCATTGCATGAAATTGAAATTGTCTTTGTCCAATTGGTCTAGAGATGTCATACATGGTGAAACCATTCCATAACACCAACAGCTCATCGATAAGAGGAGCAATATATACATTCATATCTTTCACTTGGTACTTACCCAGTTGAATTAACAACATCAGATAATTATTGTGGCCATTTCACTCCAAGACTTATAATTACATGTAGATAACTATAAAATAATAAAATACCTGGAACAATCATTGCCAACATAATGTGTTCCCTCTTTATTGACATCCATGGTGGAAGGTTGTTGATAACAAAAACAGGCCACACCAAATAAACAAATCTCATCTCTCCATACGGATTGACATCGTTTGCTGCCAGAGAAAGCCTGAGATTTTGAGGTTCTTCTTTAAAGTGTGGCCACTTTTCCTCTATGTCCATAAATGATGAACCATCCGCAGGCATTCGAATAATGTCATCTCGACTCCTGCCACGTGCATGGTAATCCATAAATTGTGCCAAGCTATTGCACCTAAATAATCATTTCAGACGTGGAATAATAGGGATGTAACGAGGAACCTTGTGAGGCACCTTTTTTGTCATTTGATCATCTCGATATCTTCTCGTATGGCAGTCAGGGCATTTTGTTGCATTTTTCATGTTCTTTATGATAAATGGTGAGATCTGTATGGAAATGCATATCAGTGATTATGATGGTAATGGAGAGGGTCTCCTCAGTGCAGAAGAGGTTTCAAATTTATTAGACATTGAATATCATAAACATGTTCAGAGAAATGATGCAAATAATTTCCCAGTCCACCAAAACAAACAAACTAGTAAATCAGTACACATGCGAGAGGAGGAAATTTCTGCAGATAATGAAGATATTGGCATGGTTGATGAAGCACACAATGACACTCAAAAGGATGATGCATTTAATGAATACATGCAATCTTATCAGTATATAAAAGAAGGAAACCCTAAAGGTAATTTCAATCTTCTTCAAGATTTTTTTCATGATGAAACATCAGAAAATCCAGAGGAAATCTGGAGCAATGTACCTTGTTTTGAAGAAGAACAACACAATGTCGAAAGCATGGAAATATTATCAGAATATGCAATCAATAAAATAAGTGATGTTTCATACTCTAATACTATGATGGCTTCAGCAGTAGTGGCAGTTTTAGACTTTCATAAAGAGGGTCATGTGCTTTTGCAAAGTTGTCATAATCAGAGTAGTGACAATGACACTGAATTCATGGAGTTTCAAAGATATAAAGGTTTAAAATTTTATATCAATCCCTTTGATAGAACCAAATTAGGATGTCATTCTAATTCAGAAATGAAAATATCTATACACGATAAAAAATTTGATAATAGAGGATGTTGTAATATATATGTCTGTGGACTATATGATAAGGGAAGATATTACAAGTATGTGTATAATTTGAAGATACCTATTATCAGAGAGAGCAAGTCCAGTTGATTGAGGGAAAGTATCAACATATTTTATCAGATATATCTTAGTATTATTTTCAGATTGATGTCAATGGAATGTTATGAAAATAATATTTTTGACAGAGGCAAATATTGCTTTTGCATTTTGGTAGCCTGGGGCTACCAAATTATATATGATGTGATTTCTACACAGTGACTCTATAGCCTGATTGATTGGCACTTGGTCTGCTTCTTCCAGAGATAACTTAATTCTCTCTATACTCACAAGGAGTATACGTCCCCAGAAAGAACCATTGTTGGAGTATTAATTTTTTCCATTTAGAAGCATCAAAAATAATTGTTGACATTAATGTTTCAAAGGAGAAAGTGTATTGAAGAGGTCAAAATATGAGATCACCTTGGAAACATTCAAAAGGAACCATTTTCGCTATTTCGCGGGGACAAAAAACACTAGCAGCAAAACATCAACTTTTTCGTTGTTTTGCAAGTATCATATTACAAGGCAACGAAATAGCAAATTTTCACTATTTCACTGGTATTGTTGAGAAGGATAGAGAAACAACATTTTTTTGCTATTTCGCGGAGGGCATTTTAATGAGTTGCGAAATGGCGAAAAGAACAATCAAAATTCTGTGAGAAAAGATTTCAGAGATGCTGTAATTTCGACATGATGCAAAAATGATGTCGCCAGAGGATGAAAATGATCAAATTTTAACAACCTCAAACAGACCCAGTTCGGAAAATCAAATTTCCTATCTCCAGTCAAAATCTTATGTTTGTACAATCTGTTTTGGATTTTCAACCAAAGCCAAATCCGAAAGATAGGTAGTTATTAGTTAATTTGTTGATTAGTTTTTTCAAAAGAACTTTTTAATTTTAGCATAAGGTGGTGTCTCTTCACCCTAAAGGGGTGTGAAAACCATTCATCCACATATATATGTGGTGTAAAATCTAATCAAATAGATATAAAAAATATGAGATAAGAAAAAGGAGAAAGATGGTACTGTATGAAGATAGCATGGATGGTGACTGCAACTAAAATGTGAAACAATTGTATTCACTTTTTTTATTAATATAAAGAAAATATGTTTCCTGTCCAAGATTGAAGAAGTAAGTTCGTTGTTTTTTATTGGATTGGTCCTTTGCATTTTCAGTTACACTGAGTTTTCTCTTTACTGTTACATGTCAGAAAATTAAAGTTTTTAATATTAGTTTTCGAGTATCAAGGGTTGTATACGAAGCTCTCATCTATACAAATCCTTGTCTAATTAGTTTCCTATCAAGGAATTAAAATTCATTTAGACTAAAACAAATGTTATTATCAAGTCATCCTTGATGTCATGGAGGAGAGAATCTAAAATTGAATTGCAAAGTGTACATGAGGGTTCAAACAAAGCTTGACTACATTCGGCCCAATTAGTTGGATAAGGGGTTGGTCTGTGTATCTCCTCAAAGAAGGTTTTTTACAATTGTATGAGCATTGAAGTTCTTTAATTTCATCCTTGTGAAATATATTATCTCGTACCCAAACCATTTTCCTTGTACACAAAAAAACAAATTCAATTACAAAGCATTCGTAGTATTCAGACACTAAATAAGAATCAAATATTCTTATTCTGATTAAACTCAGGGAACATTTGACATCCTGAGAAATCAAGAAAGTTTAAATTTGCTAGGAAAACACCTTTTGTGTTTGGGTGAGGGTTTACCCACCTAGGTTTAGCAAAGCCTAAAGTGCAGGGGAATTAGATTATTCTCGTTCGTTGGCCAAGATTGATTGAAGCAATCTAGGAGAATTGGCAAAAGCTCTTGGATTTCCAATCTATGATTTTGGGAACCAACACACCCATCAAAATGTAAATTCATGCCCTGAGAGGTACGGCAGCATCCGACCTCCTATCAATACAGCCAAGTAAAGTGCCAACCGCGGTAGTCTCGCATCTATTAACGCCTACCACAGTATATGAGTATGATCCCTCGAGATGTCATGTCTCTGTCTCTGAAAGCACAACTCCATATAATGTTCTAAGTCCTCTAGATTATACTCTGGTGATCGTCAAACATCATACATCAAACAAGGTGATCGTCACCTCCCCTATAGGTAGGTTGAAGCTTGAGGTGTCGCTATGCCACTTCTCAACCAGGGTTGTCATCATACCATTGTGCGCACACAACTGAGGCCACTCGTTCACATGGTCCAACCTACATACGGTCACCATCCCCAGCTCCTATGTTGTGAGCCGCTCTCATAGCTCCATCGTCGCTAGCTAGTGCTCTCTAGATCCCAGCAGCGACTCTTGTGCCTGCACCTATCCAAACCCATGTTAGTCAGCCTTTAAACCTCAGATTTCTTCCCAACCATGATCCTGATTGGGGCATTATGTCCCCAGTCTACCCTAGGTCTAACCCAAACCCCCATGCAAGTATTTTGTAACACTTTGTTCACCCTTTGGCCTTCACTAGTGTAGACGTCGGTTTATGGTGCATGCGTTGATCCGCACAAATGCAGATGCATCTTCACCTTTTTTTCTAGGTGCAAACATTGATTTGGTGAATCGGCATCTCCGCCCCCAAACCCTAACCCCCAACCTGCATCTTCAGAGACGCTAATCGTGTGATGGGCGTCTAGAGCAGACATTGATCGTGTGATAGGCATCTCTGCCCCGACCACATTATTTTCCCCTAAATGATCGTACGTGCCCTAATATGCTAAAGTAAAAGTAAAAAAATGAAAGACAAGATAGTGTTCTAGCTACTCGTCGGTGGATCCCACTCTGACGGCCTCTGGTACACCTGTACACGCTCCCCCAACTGGTCCTCTCACTGCTCTCCCATTTTTTTCCTCTAGAGCTCTGATCTTTTACTAGGAAAGGTTGAAATTGGCCTCTCGTAGGGCCCTCCGGACCTACTTATAGCTCTCATGTGAGCCCGAGTTTCTTTATGATCCCCGTTTTTCATGTCATTTTCTCTCAACACGACTCAGACCTCTGTTTTCCACTAGAGCATCTTGTTTTATTTTCTTTGAAGCGACGCCACATCAAAAAGGGGCAAAATGTAGACGTATAAAAACATCCTTTCACATCTTTATTCTCTTAATTAATTAAATTTTATTTAATTAATACCTCATTTGGCCTTAGTGTTGATTTTAATTATATTTTCCCCTTCCTCTATGTATTTAATTAAATTTTTTTAGTTATATAAATTCATTATTTTCTCTTATCCTAAGGTATTTAAATTTAATTTAAATACTATCCCCTAATGTATTAAATCTTATTTAATATATTTATCTCTTTCATCCCTCCTTTTTAAATAAATCTTTTTATTTAAAATCCCCTTTCTTCTTAACCCATGATTCAATTAAATTTTTTTAATTTAATCCTATATCTAGCCTAAAGCCTAACCTACTCTCATCTCCATCACCCTTAAACCTACCTTTTGAGTTAATCCTAGATTAATTAACTAATCTATGTGATCAACCACCTTCCATAAATGGCCAACAACACTATTACACCTTCGTCCCTTATTTCATCTTCCCCAATTTGCTCATACATGTGTGAGCAAGCTTGAACCATTCCCCTCTTACACCTTGTCTCCAACCTTAAATGCTCCATCTCTTTCAAAGTTGCTCACACGTGTGAGCAACTTTGCCTTTTGCATGACCATCCCTTTTGGCTTATGTGTCTCCTATGTGGATGTCACCTAAGCTCCACTTCATCCAAGCCCTCAAACTCCCTCCAAAAACCTATAAATAGGAGCCTCCCTCCTTTAAAAATCATCCATCTTTTACATTCTAGAGTTATCATGCTTGTTTGAAATCCAGTTGTATTGTTATCATGCCATTTTGCTCTTGCATTATAATATTATCATGTTAGTTTGAATTCTTAAGCATATCATAGCATAATCTTAGTATTCCATCTCACATTTGAATCCATGTTAGTTTGAATATTGCATTAGTTTATCATTGCTATCATAGTTTGAATCTTGTTCTTCATCTAGTTTAAACCCATTTGCCTCCATTGTAGCGCATTATAGCTTCACATCTTCATTTTAGCAAGCTTGCAAATCATTGGGGATCTTATATCGTGTTGAGGAGAGCATATCCACATTCTCCTCAAAAGATCAAATCAAATGGGTCTTGAGTCCACCCGTTTTGGCTCTATCGGAGGTATGTGTTGAGATTATTGTGCTTGTCATGCTGTTTTAACTAATGTTTGACTTGTTTACACCTGACTACACAGATTAGGTTGCACGCGTATATACTCCAACAACAAAATTCACTAAGTGGGAGTCGACAACAAACGACTTATTCAAACTCTAGAATATCGTTTTATTTCCCTGCCATTGTTGTTTAGTATAATAATATCACTCAAAGAGGAAACGAAAGCAATTCCTTTTAGTATAAGTTACATTTTTCTATATCAGTGGTGAGCTTTCACCCTTACTCCACATGATGAAAGTCCTTGTAACTTGATATCATATCATTTAGAAGCTATAAATGCTACTCTTTTGCGATCATTTGAGAAATCCTCCTGTAGCAATTTCATCTTATATCCATTCATTAAGTGTACTTGCATCATAATCTTAGTGAAACAACTATTGTGCAGCATACCCCAATCTTCAGCTGTCTTGTACCATTAGATGATTGCATAGCTATCTATGTAAATTTTACAACAATATGCAATTTAATAATCCTGCATTTTCATTCATTCACCAATAAGCAATGAGCAAACTCTTGGGCACAACTAATGCTACCTCATATTTGTCTCCCTTCAAAATCGAAGTGGACGAGTTTTAACCTATTGGCTATTTAAAAAAGACTTTACGGGTGGGAAGCAGAGCCGTCTCTTCCAAACCTTTGACAAATGCAGTCTTTTTAGTAATAGTGTATATTAACCCTACTCGTCAAAGAAACAGATTTTCTCTTTTCTTAATTGAACATGAGCAACAATTTTAGCTGTTTGTTATAAGCATGCCACTTATGCAATCCATGAATCCAATGCAATATCTTGAAAAAATCTGCAACAAAATCAGTTTGTCCAATTCCCTATTCAGCGGAGAGTGGTATAATTGTTAAATGTTCCTAAGAAGCAATCTGTCGTACGCTTGTGAAAAGTTCTGTATATTAGGGCACTTGATGTGCAAGAGAACATATTTGATACTCAAACATTCAAATCAAATGATGTACTCCAGCGTATTTTTGTAAATACTTATGCCAACTGAGAGAGTATATTTTAATAAAATCACCATACTGGAGATGGATTTTATAACACTCGCTCAGAATGATACTTTTGCACAGTCAACATTTGATCAACGAAGAATGTCAATTTTTGGCAGGACAAATATTAAATATAACTCCTAGTTTGTGATTTAAATAGATTAACGGCAATTATCATGGAATATGCAATACAAATGTTAGATCTTTCGATTGAGTAATTATAATCTTTACGAAGTTAAATTTTATCAAGACAGTGAACTATAGTTAAAAATCCTACTGATAATGCATATCAATTATTTTGGATTGTCAGATATCACAAACCAGTAAATTGCAACTTCGAAGTATCAAATAGTTCCTTCAACAATTTGTAACGAACTACGAAAGCCACAAATTGCATTAGTTAATGACCAAATACTAAAGCCACAAATTGCATGAGTTAATGACCAAAAATATTGTTACATTATTTGGAACATTAAAGATTTGCATACACCAAATTATTGAGGCTGTGAACCTATGTTTAGTCAAAATTAAAATAAGGCCACATCCAAATCAATTTGAAGTCAAAGGCTTATTGCTTGTATACCATGCATAACATTCCCCCGAAACAACATCCACGGACAAAGAACTTGCTACTCCATTCAACAAGCTGGACCAAATGTATGGACAAGCTGCTCTACAAACTCCTATAATCAATGACAGTAACTTCATCTTCTGGAACATCAAGGTCATGATAGCTGCATTAACACGTAACAAGATTAGCAAATCTGCAGTGTTGTATGTGCATACAAGATATGGCCACATTGACTAACCTATCAAATGAATATTATCACAAAGCGTGGAAATCAGAATATTCACAAAAACAGAACAAGGCTTACTTCCTGATACGTCGAGGATCCTGGCGGAATGCTGGGGATATTGGAAGCATAACTTGTGGATCCATCATTCCTCCTCCCAATGAAGGTCCCCCACTTGAACGCCCCTTCCGTCCACGTGGACCACCATTGTTGTCAGCAGGATGAAAAGGTGGAGGTCCACCTTGTTCCCTCAACATTCGCATTGTAACTTCAGGGGGGGCAGGCACAAAAGGACCCAGTGGTCTGCACATTTCAAAAAAAAATCATGATGGAAATATTACTCACAGGACATGTAAAGGACCAAAAAACAAATAAAATTATGGTACAGTATTACCCACCCAGCTCCTGGTAAAGGCATTAAAACAGGCGGGGGTGGTGGCATGTCTGAACCAAAAGGTGGTCCATGCATTGGTTGTCCATAAGGATCAAACATTGAAGGATCAGAGTGACCCACATCTTGGCCTCCAGGATAATCCTGAGATGGTGAATTGTCATTCCTATCATAACGATCTTCATCATTACTCCTGTCCATCCTTTCAATTTCCCTTCTACTTGCTCGATCAGGATGGTCGACATCTCTACTTCGACTTCCAGAACCTGATGAAACATCACCAGCAATACCTGGTCCTACCTTCCGTCTGCGTGCTTTGTCTCTCTGTAACCAATGGAGGAAGAAAGAGATATAATCAAATTACTGGGAATACAACGAGTGACAATGACAATAATTAAAGACGTAACATTTCCAGTCCATATAAAGTGAGATAGTATTGTAAGAAAAATTATTACACAGATTAATCCAGAAAACTATATTGCAATACCAACAATTCCTTACTAAAATGGTCATTCATACCTGCCCAGATTGTTGTGTTGTTACTGCAGAACCAGGTGCATCTGGATCACTAATATATCCACAAACTTAGTCAATTAACAAAATAAACAGGAAAAGAGGAAAAGAAAAAACAGTCTATCTAATCTTAACCTCCAACGATGTCTTACTTCATGTAGTTATTAAAATATATCTCTGAACGTGCTTTAGCTGTTAGCTCTGCAACATGATCTTGATGCCTCAATTTCAAGTGCTTGTGCACAAATTCAGCTGCATGAAATAGCTTTGTACAACCCTTAGCTCCACAACCATATTTCCATCCATACTTTTCATCTCTTATTTTTCTCACATATGGATCCAGAGCTTCAATTGTTGCAACTTCCAGCTTTTCCTTTGCTGACATGATTTCTAATGGATCCTGACCTTGTAACCTGGCTTCCCAAGTAGTATCCAATTTCTTCTCCCATTCAACTGCAGCTGCCTCATCATTATTGTTCTTGCTTTCTACTCTTATATGGCGTAGGCCTTTGGGAGGTTCTTTCAATTCAGTCATTCCATAATAATCTAATCCATGAACTCTCCACAAGTAGGTCACAACAACATCCAAGAGCTCTATACCCTCATATCCCTTCACAGCGTTTGCACCTCTTACAATCACTACACCTATTGAGCCACTTAGTGATTTCTCGCCATCAAATTTGTCTTGCTCTGAACCACCAAGAATATTATCATCTATTCCTTTCTCTGCATCTAGTTTTCGAATAAGAGCTTGTGCAACATCTATATCCTTTTTAATTCGCCTTGGCTCAGAACTCACTGGATGTGCTTTGGGAGCACTAGAAATGAGGTCGTTTTCCTTTGCTGGGCCCCTACCATGTCTCCTCCTTTTGCCATTAACCTCAGCATCATCATCTGAGTTCTGGTCGCTTCCTTGCCCTCCCTTCGCAGATGGTATCGATCCTGTAGCACCTGGACCTCTGAATCAAAAATCAAGCAAATATCAGAGGAATCTGGTAGTACTTGACATCAATTATAAGTTTATAAATTATATTGCTTTTAAATCAGCAATAGTGTAGGTAGCTTACACATCTAGGGTTCCATTTTCTAACTCTTGCAGAAACTCTTTTGCTGTTGCCTTTGAATTCTCATTTCTCCTGCCAAGAACACAATATAGTTTCGTTAGTATCACCAAATAAAGAGAGATATGCTTTAAGGAAAGAAACATAGATTTAACAATTTTGTCAAAGAAAATTCTGAGGCACAAGAGATAAGTTTGTTCATTAACCTTTGTATGACAGCTTCCAAATGTGAAGGGTCGTATTTATCCTTCAGCCTACATCACAAATAAAAAGAGTCTTAATACAGAATTTTTATAAGAATTTGAAAAAATGCCCATTTATAATCTCAGTAAAAAAGATGCTGATGTTTGAAGTACAGCATACCAGTCTTCTTCTTTGTGAGCCTCAAAAAAAGCACGTTTTTGAGTATTTATATATTCTGTTCTATATTCCTGGTATCTGTTAAACATTCAAGTTTTACTTTTGAATTCAGCACTCTATCGCATAAAGTCAATATAATGTTTCTTTAAATGTCAATATATGTCAACATAGATATTGAAATTGACTAAAAGAGTTGTCTCCATGTACATATAAGGTTCTTGGTGGTTCATAGTTTAGAAAACTACCTGCGGTCTCCTTCAGCTGGTAAAATGTCATCCTCCAGCTCTTGTATGAATTGTTTGTAAGTCATCAACCCTTCCCTGAAAGCACTTTTCTCTCATTAGATTACTAAATAGCTGGATAAACCTCTAAGCATAAATCAACAAAATTACTGTGTCAATGTCGATGAACTAGAGACTAGCACTGGAAAGTTCTTAAATTGATTACAAAATTACAGTAGATACTAACACTGAAATCAATCCTGAAGTATACTTTTCCAGGAGATACAAATACTCAGACAAGAAGATTCATCATTAAGATAAGGAGATGACTGGGAGTTATTAAGATAAGGAGATGACTGGGAGTTATAAAGATGCACAGAGAAGGGGATTGCAATGATTTTAAACCCAAACATATTAACCAATCAGAATAATTCTTTCCCCACAATTTGGGAACAATCATCATTAATTACCCACATACAGAGAAGTTCCTATTAACACTACATACTTGTCCTATATGCTAAAAAGTAAGTCATTTCAGTTTATCTTTTCATCTGCCTTTAAGCAAACAGCAGACCATGGGATGAACCCAACAATTTCAAGCAATGGCATTCCTCTGTACTATTTCTTTTCTGAGTTTCTCGATAAGACTTGTAACACCTAAGCAAGTTTTGTAACTAGAAAATAGTCTTAATAATGGTTTTCTTAATAAACTTGAGCATTCTTTTAGACCAATAAGGCAGTTGACCTATTAGAGTAATTGGGTATACCAGTTAAAAACAACTATTCAAGCCTTGGGATAATATCATGCTAGACAACCATCTCAACTGAGTAATTCAATACAACTGCCAAACAGAGAACGAAATGAATACTACAGAAAGTGATCATTTTGAGTAGGCTTTATGTGGAACAGACAGGAATTCAAATTTAGACATTTGATCACTAAACTGAAGAACCACAGAGCAAAAAAGGGCCATGCAGGGTCTTTATGTTTTAAGTTTTAACAACCAAGGGATTCAGATACATTGAAGTCTGCAGTGTACCCTTTTGGGGATTGCCCTAATTTTTGCCCTAGAATCACAAATTCTGTTAAAATGAGAATTAAAAGGCGGTTAGAGATATAACCTTACCAATAAAAATGCCTTTTACAAGGTAAATCAACTCAAATACTAAGTACGGATCAAGAAATAAAGAATACTTTCCTCTGAGACCCTGGTGGTAGCTTGCATAAACAGTAGGATTGATATCTGTTATACTTATCTAGAGTGCTTTTGCCAACCTTTTGCACTCTTGCAGCTATTTGTATTCTAACATATTTAATAGGTTCCTCAATCCTCATCTCCTTTGAAGCTTCTCAATTATTCCCTCCAAACAGCCTCCTTTTCTGTGAACTCATTAGCAGCCAATGCCAATGGTGACTAAAGGGGTGGTACAATAACGATTAAGGAAAGAACTCCACAAACTCCATAAGAGATATCTACAGACTCTTGCAAAAGCTCCCCAGGTTCACGCAGTCCAACTCCTTCATAGACTCTGTCTAACAATGAATGGTCTCCAGCGATAGTGACTCTGTATTACTTACTTAAGTATGAGAGACGAACAATATCTCATCGCAGGAGTAGAAGAAGCCTCCGCATACGCTCACAAGGTCCTTTGTATATCTTCGCTGAACTAATGATGATGCCCAATATTAATACTTCCCCTGTATTGATCTCATTTATATTTTTAAACATCTTTCCAAGCCGTATATGGGTCGTCAACTTCCTTATTTCTCAGATGAAGACTCCAGTCTTAAGAATATGATCTGATATGATTTCTTCAATCCCGTTAGCAATGATATCTCCTCCATATCTGGACATTGTATGTTGACTATGTGACTGATCTGTTCCGTCCAAAGGATGCAACTCCATGTCTTCCTACCAAGTCAAGGTATGTAGGTGTCAAGCATTAAGGTACAAAATATATGTTACACTCAGATGGTTATGGGGCACTCTGGATGATCGATCCCTCTTGTATTAATAATTATTTCTGGATGGGTGGGATTCAGTGTATTTTCCCTGCCATATCTCTGTTTCCCGATGACTGTGTATGGTTCCTCCAGGTCTACAATCTGCTTTCCATCTATATGGACTATCACTGGCTGAGTATGTTAGAGATGCTGATTGACTGTATTGGGTGATGATTCCCCCTTGCTGCCGTTTATCACTGCCCAATTTATATGTGTGTGGGGGAGGGGAAATGAGCAACTCCTTTCAATGGCCGTGACTATAGCTGTTTTGGTTTTAATTCATAATTTTTTTTTATTTGATATATGTTATGTTTAACATTTAACATTTGGTATATTTTTTTTTGTTATTTATTTGATTATATTTAATATTTGATGTATATATTTATAATTGAATGTTTGGCATTTAAATATATTTATATTTAATGTTGGGTATATATTGTATTATATATATTTGATATATATATATATTATAATATATTTTAGATTTATATTATGATAATTTATATAATATATTAAATAATTATATCTTATATATATATATAATATTTGTATTATATAATATTAGTCCAGCCTATTTATAGGCTGAGACTAATGTTTTCAAGTGATTTATAGCTATTAGTTTGCCTTAAAAATTGTGCCTTTGCAAAATATTAAACATGATTTCCAATGTTTAAAGTGCCTTGCTT
>MU223728.1:1265222-1288268 GCA_018584345.1 Thuja plicata | reverse complement strand
AATTTATTTACTCTTTAATAATTATTAGTTTATATTACTTTATTTTAATTTTCTTCTTATAATTATTTACAATCATTTACTTATGCCAATGCTTGTTCAATCTATTCAAACAATATTTATTTTTTTACTATTAGGCTGGACTCCTGCTGTAGCACAGCTCTTGTTTATATTTATATTATAAAATATGATGGTATCAAATTTTTATATTATTACAATATATGATAATAAATTATATTTATATTTTAATATTATTAAAATTTCTATTATTTAATTCTTATTTATTATTAAATCCTATTTCAAAACAGGGACATCACAAAGTCATAAAATCATGCTTGAAATTCTGAAAAAGCTAAGTATTATATGACTTTTTTGTTTTTAAAATTTTTAATTTTTTTAATTCAGCCCATTGTCAAGATCCTAATCCGGAGGATGACATTGAGCCTCCCATTGGAACGTTTGATTGTGATTATGCAGAATATAGAAGCAATGCCAATGCTCTTTGGGAGTAGTTTGTTTCTGTCAACAGTCTGATTCTACAATAGTCTAATATATGCAGCAGTTTATTGTAACTACAGCATTTTTGATATTTTAATACTACGGCAATGGTTAAACCTATCTGTTATACGGATACTATGGTGATGATATCATAATGGTTTTCTAATGGGCTTATTGGTTTCAGTTTGGCATGTTTTAAGGGTTTTTATCTTGGACTTATTGAGCCCGGCTCCTCATAATGTACTCTGTTTCGTACTCTATTCCTAATATTAATAAAATAAATTTTAAAAAATATTGTTTTGAATGTGTTGTTCATAAAATTTCTCACCACGGGAATCACAACAACAGATAGTTCTAGCTCCATAAACTGACATAATTCAAAAATGATCCCAGTTCTCCTCTGTGGAAGTATGTCAATATGATACATCTGATTCTAGGTGATGGGGGAGTACATTCAAATTTGCCAAGAGTGTGATGTTATATATTCATGTTCGTATAATCAGGTGAAAGCCCATTTGTATGGACTAACAAGACAAGGCATCAAAGTTTACACTGGATAGAATGGTGTACTTGTGCCATCAAAGCAAGTGATAGCATATATCATGCACCACAAGCAAGCATATGAACTAGCAAGTCATAGAGCAAATAATCCTTAAGCAAAAGGAATATCAAAGAGAATGAACCCCTTTTGCCCCCATCTAATCCTACTGTTGTGGTAACAGCCATTCATTTTTTGCCATTCTTGAAAGTGAAGAGCACATGACAAACAAAACACCAAAAGTACCTTTAGAAACTACATTTCAAAATGAGACTCTAGCCATTGGCAATCAACACATAGCAAGATGTATTTATACAAATGGATTGGCAGTCAATGTTGTCCACTCAGCATATTGATAGAAGATAGTGAGAAAATTTAATAAAGCTCCCAAAAGGTACAAAGACTCGAGTTATGAGGTCTGTGGCACCTTATTAGATAAAGAGGTCATGCTCGTAGAAAATTAATTGAAGCCCATAAGAGATTCATGGGCCAAGACAAGGGTGTCCATTGTTTTCGATGGGTGGAAAGATATTAAAAATTGGCCCTTGACCAGTGTGATAGCAGCCCCCTCTAAAGGGGCAATGCTTTTAAGTGCATTAGATTGTGCGGGGTGGGTCAAGGATGGCCAACATATTGCTAATATTTTCATCGCAGCCATTAAGGAGCGAGACCACATAACGTTGTTCAAGTCAAAACAGATAACACAAAGAATTGTAGAGTTATTAGATTGTTGGTTGAGGAACGCTATGCATGCACCTTTTGGACACCTTATGCAGTCCACTCTCTCAATTTTATGCTACAAAAGATTGGATCAAAGAGTTGTATGGAAAGGCTAAGGAGATCCGTTCATAAAGAAATAAAAAGATGTCAAAGGCATTTTTACATCATTTTCAAAATTGGAGCTATTGAAGGTAAGTGAAATAATATAAAATTTTATAGTTAAATTTTCACTTTAGTTACTTGAAAACTTATTTTTTGAAACTTAGTTACTCAAATCATAATTTGATTGTGTATTCTACTTCTTCTTTCAAATTCATATTTATTTTCGGATAGGTTGTTGAGACCTATTACGCCTCTAACACGATTATAATAAGACGACTTGTAAAAATTTGAGAGGCACTTTAGAGCATAGTCATTACCCAAACTTTGTCCAAATGAAGGCAAAGCAACATTGAGTGAGTAACAAATATTAAGCAAATGATCCTAGCCAAGTCTTGGTGAGATCATGTAGTATCTCCTTAGTTTCACTAAACCCATTTTTTAATATGATTCATTATATTGACATGGACAAGACTTTCTTCAAAGAGGTATATGCTCACATTCACTCAATCATTAAGAAGAGAAAAACCATCATAAATGTGAAAAAGCAAGACCCTAAAGAAACTTTCTTTGAATAAGTGAACACTAATAGTGAAGAAAGATGGAACACAATGATCACCTTGCAACATCTTCTTGCCTTCGCATTTAGTCCAAAATACTATAGTGTTCAGATTCTTTCTGTGCCAACAAAGATTGCCCATATAGAGATTTTGAAGTTGTTGAAGAGTACAAGACAGCATATCCTAGACTCTTCCTTAATCCTAATTTGCAAAATGCAGTCACAAGTGAGTTCATTATTTTGTACACTCAGTCACATTATTGCTACAAGGAAGGGGACACAGAGTTGTGTGATTTAGTGCACTTGAGAAGTCCAAAGAGCCGATATAGCCTTGTTTGTGATTCTTCAACTGTTTTTACATCATCTAATGTCAATGATGATGATAATATTAATAATTTAAGAAATTTCATAACTAGGGAAAAACAATAGTTTAAAAAAATCATTATTTTAATTTTTAATAATGAACTTGAAGTTTGAGCAATGAACATTTTATTGTATTTATCATTAATGTTTTAAATGATATTCCAGGTTATGGTGTTTTTTGTTGTTTAAATGATGTTTATGTGGCATTCCAGTTTTAATCCTTGCTTTTACATGTTTTTATACAAACAAACCCAACCCAAAAAACGATTTGCCAAATCCATGAACCTGAACCAAGATCCATAGCAGAACTACTTAGCATCAATGTGATATTATAGATTAATGTATATGAACTAACTCCTGTAGGACTCGAAGGCTAAGGCTAAAAGTTCCAAGTGACACAAATTGGCCCAAAATATTTATTGCATTATTATTGTATGTGTCAAATATTTGTTGCGGGTTTAAAATTAATTAGTGGATATTGTAATTTAAAACTTAAAAATAGATAACATTTTACAGTAATAACACTACAGTTGAAAAATGACAGACCAGAACCACATTAAAAATAAATAGGCAAGAAGAAAATCACACATCCAGCACAATTCAAAATGAACAGAAATGATTAAAGGAGAAAGAACCAACCGTTGAGGAGCACCCATATCACTGAAGCCTGGACGTCCAGCACCAGGCCAGTCTGGAATTACGAGCAACAAAATTTATCAGAAGTATGAAAGAAAACAACAAAAGGAATTTCAAAATGCTCCTGCATAAACTGAAATCCACATGAAGGAAAGTGTCCCAAAGCTTCATCTTTAATGCCGTGGAAACAAAATAGCTAGTTAACTCTTATTCAGAGATCACAGTGTTTGTATGTTATTATTGCTTAAAAGTACCTGGAGGTCCACTTTGAAAACCAGAAGCACGTCCTAAGTGCCGACCATGGTGTCTTTCATCTGCATATCCAGCTCTTCCTCCCATTACTCCTCTATCATATCCTCCAATTCCATCATAACCAAACCTGCAACTCATTTTGAGTAAAACTGTAACAATCAAAATATAATATCTCACAGATGCAAAAACTACTTCTGCCAATGATTTTATAGCATTTTTCCTGTCTAACAAAAGGTCCTCAGAAAGCATATAATCTAGGAAAAGACAGCTCACTGCTCCAGACAGAAAATCACATACTGATTCCATCACACATAATATGGAAGTAAAAGATAAATATTATACAGCTAGAATAGAAATAGACTTAATGTTTGTTGATGTCACGAGCTGGGCACCTCTTATTCTGGTTGTGATTGGCAGCTGAAGTCAACAGCCATCTTTACTAATCCTTAAGATTTGAAGCCCGAACAATCAACCTTGGCTGCTCTCTTCCAGTAATAATGTTACTGATGAAGAATAAGTAGTCTCTCATAAATTGTTTTCCTAACTCTCAGAAAACTAAGAATGGCCATGCAGGACCATTAAAAAGAAAAGATAGCTCACAAGTATCTAAACTGGTCACTCAAAACTTATGTCAGAGATAGGGTTCTCTGCTTTGGAAAGAGGAACTAAAATCTAGTATTGAGAGCTCTCTTCTTAAAAATCTGCACTGTCAATTCTTGATTAAAGTCGCAGAAAAGTGAGCCATATGCCTCTACCAATATTATTCAGCCATATGCCTGTACCAATATAAATCTGTTAGAAAAAAAGCCAGAAAGTATATCCGTGCAAGAAGACAAAACTTGGGCGCAGCAAAGGTGCATCGTTTAGAACTGTATCAAAGGTTCTATTAGTAAACTATGTAACCTTATTAACAACAAATAAGTAGAATGCAAAGAGTTTAATAGAAAATAGAGTGCCAATATCAATAGGTAAACACAGACCATAGGATGTTCAGTCCACTTAATCTAGCTAATCTGTTGACAACTTCTAACAGAACCCTTTAATGGAGTTAGCCATAGTGCAGAAGTGGAATGGACTTTCTTATACAAGCAACACATACTCAACATGTCGCCTACAGATGCATGCTTGATATACTAGTGAAATCAAATTATACAACTGGGAAGGTGCCAAGAAATCAAATATAAATGGTTCTTGCATCTTGTTTGAACTTAGTGGGGCGGGCACATTCATAATTTTTGCATTCGATCCGGATCAGTTGATATCAAAAAATTGTGATTAAGCCTTCAAAGACCAATAACATGGCCTAATGCCAAGATATACAAACAATAATAACTCAAAATTACATGAGAAAAACATTTAAGGCTGTTGAAAAGCAAAATGAACAATGTATAAAAGACTTATGTTTGGTAATAACTTGACTAGGCAAAACTCTGATTAGTAAAATGATTTAACACATTGGGTTTAATAGAATATCAACAAATTAAGAACTTGCAGTATTAATGTTAAAAATAATTTATAATTACATATTAAAATTTTAGGGCTTCAAAGACAATTAGGGTTCAGAACTCATACATAGTTGCAGAAACTTATGTGAACAGTTTGACACGCTTCAAAAATAAACCATGAGTTACAGAACCTTGCTATCAAAATAAATATTTAAAAAAAATTGTTCAAAATTTATTTAACTAAGATTACATGACATTATTTTAAAAAACTAAAACAGAATTACAGTACTTGGTTTCAAAAGTAATCATTGTTATTCATGATTTTAAAAACTACAAATTCCAACGTTTTAAAATTTAAACTAAAACAGATCTACACTGCATTGAGAGTTGCATGAAAAGATATAACTTATAAGTGAACGAGCAAGCTCACCCAAATAAACAATAATTTACACAAACTTCTGATAAATAAAGTAATATCTCATAATATATAAGAATTATTAATGAACAGGTTCTCAAGGGTTGATCATTCTCGACAAAGGAGAGATGAGGTGGAGTGGGAAAGGCCCAAAGAAGGATGGGTCAAAATTAACTTCGATGGAGCCTCAAAAGGAAACCCGGGACCATCGGGTGCAGGTGTGTGGCAAGAGATCCCACACGCAACATTTTAGCCATCGAATCCAAAAGGTTGGAAGATGGTACTAATAATAAAGCTGACACTCAAGCAGCCCTTTAAGCAGTTGAGTTGGCAAAAAAGATACAGGTGGCCGTGGAAAAGTTGCACTTGGAAGGAGATTCACACATAATTGTAAACGCCATCACTAATGGAAGGTCCCATGTATGGAAAATTGATAAAATAATACCGATCATACAGAAGAAATTGGCGAATTTCTGCAGCTTCAAAATTTCACACATCTGTAGGGAAGGAAATTCTTTGGCCGATTCCCTATCCAAGGTGGCAACCAAAATGAATCCACAGCAATGATGAGGTGTGCTGACACGGCAAGTTGGCAAGGTAGAAGAAGTGATCCCAATGTAATAATGAGGTGGTGTTGACATGGCAGCTCGGTGGGCAACTTTCTCCACGGTGGTGTTGGAAGTGACTTGAGTGGGTGGTGAGATGAGGATGACGCAATATGTGGCTGTTGAGTTGGTTTACCTGTCAGCCGAGGACGAAGGCGAATGTGGTGAGATGACATGAAATAAATGAAAAGAATTATGGCAGGGGATTTACCAAGATTGAAGGTACCGTGAGTAAATGCTCACACTGCCCGCAGAAGTATGTTGAAATGGTGGGAAGAAATGCCATTTTTTCATTTGTGTTTGTGGCAGTGTTTGGGACGAGCATCATCAGCAATGGAGGCCAACTTCAGTCTCAGGGCAGCCAAGCAACAGATGGCTTTTTGGGGCAGAATTTCCACCGAACACTTGAAAAATGTATTCTCCACAGATGATCTGTTTTTTCTCATCATGGTGTGAGGGCTGTTGGTATTGACTATTTGATTGCAAATTATAAATTTTGTACCAACAAGGACATCTCGCCCATCTTCTGTGTGTGGGGGTTGGAGTTTGGTGACATAAAAAAGTGAGAAGGGTCGTCACCAGGTGTGTACGAGAGGAGTGGAGGCATGGCCTTGATGCTCTTCTCCAATATGCCAAACCGGGAAGGGGTTTCTACACTGTGAATGGAGACTGGGTACATGTTCTAGGGTACCCTGCACACATTCATCCCTTTCTCCTCTGGCGAGGAGGTGTGAATAGAGAAGTGAGGAAATTTGATGCTCGCAGGATGTGGCTGGTGATGCGGGATTACACCGTTGACTGGGAGAAGGTTATACAATCAGGACAGAGCAGGGAAGCTTTTGACACAAGTGTGCTCAAATTCAAAATGGCTGATTATTGGAGTGGGTTTGTCCTTGGAAATGCAGGTGGACAAGGTGGCGGAGATGGCAATCAGAACATTGGCCAAGAGGGCAGTAGAAGCTGTGCTTGAGGACAAGTACGGGGCAGAGGAAGGCGACGAACTACGGGTGGTGGACGAGGTGGTGTGAGGGGTACACGACGCCAAAGGAGGAACAATGCTGGTCATGGCCGTGGCAAAACACAGATGCAGCCCGAGTTGATGCGGGCGTAGATGATACCCGGGTGTGATTTTTCAAATACTGCTGTCATGTTGAATTTTTTGTATTCGAGCTGTAAATTTTGTATCATGGATGCCCTAGTTGGCATAGGATTCGAACTCTGATACTCTGTTTATGCATAGGAAGGAGATTGGTATGGGTGGTGCACAAATTTTTCTGATTATTTTTGTTATTTTGAGATCGTTTATGATTGATCACAAAGCATTGCTAGGTGGGGAAACAGGGATACTAGTAGCAGTAGATGTAGAAATTTTGATGTTGCAGGTTTAATGGCAGACTGGGAAGTGGGACTTTGAATTTTTTGATGCACTGTTAAATCATATTATATTATTAATAAAATTATAAATATACAATTTACCGACCAAAAAATAATATTAATGAACACCCACATAGTTAGAATCCAGTCAGACAGCTGTGCTTACAAAGATCTCACAACTGTTTGATAACTGCTGGATGCAGTTGGGTCTTATTTTAATCCTAGTTAACTTTCAATTAGTAAATAAAAAGAGAGTTAATTTTAAAAGACATGTTAAGAGTCTTTTCAATCAACCTGCAGAGGTAGTTTAAAATTCAATGTTTCAAATGCCAGTGCCAGATCAGTTTTCTCTTCTCTGGAGATGGGTCAAGCAGTTAGACGTACCACAAACACAGGTTGATATAGAAGAATCTAACACAATACACTACAGGCACTCTACTCTCGAAACAGAAGTCTATGAGATATTCTAAAAAACAGAAAATTTACCATACTATAGGAAACAATAGATTGATTTCCAAAGTTAAATTAACAAGCGCCCAAAAAGCTGAAGTCCAGTTAGTGAGATATCTACGCTCTCAAAGAGTCCAGCATGGTTCAACCACTGCCGGTTCGAAAATGTCTTTCCCACAAGGAAAAAAAATTAAGGACATACATGCAGGAGTCTCCTGAGAGCATGGGTGAGTTAAGCTCCAACAATCCAGGTCTCACTGCTATACCAATTTTCTATTCCCATTGATGGGTTGAGGACTAAGACCCCAAGCGTAGTTGCTCCAACACCAAAACAGCTTGATCCATGATACTATTTACACATTGATACATGCAAGTAATTTATTCTCGGAACAAAGGTCCAAGAGACAGATATTTAGTGAATTTTACACTGCAACAAAGTTTGGAAAAATGAAGATTAATTCCAATTTTGAACTTTGGCAACAATTGTACACTACAACGAAGATAATAAAAAAGAAGATTAATTCCCAATTTTGAACTTTGGCAACAACTGTACACTACAACGAAGATAATAAAAAAGAAAATGAGTTCCCAAATTTGAACTTTGGCAACAATTGTACACTACAACGAAGATAATAAAAAAGAAAATGAATTCCCAATTTTGAACTTTGGCAATAGAGTGCAACAATTTGATACATTACGGAATCTATTCGCAAAACAAAGGTTCAAGAGAATGTTGAGACCGAAATTTACTTAGGCCTCTAATAATATTTACAAAAAAGGAAATTGTGGAATTTTGAACTTCCGCGCGGGTAACACAATCAACTTCCCGAGATGAGTGCAACAATTTAAAAGCAAATAAACCTGACGTTTACAAAGTTTAGGGTTTAATTTAGAGAGCAGAGGAAGTACCTTCTATCGTCGGAGTTAAAGCCTCCTCTGGGGCTGCCGCGACGGCTGTCGTAAGCATCGTCCCTGCGAGACCTCTTGTAAGGAGGCGAACGCCGCGAGGGCGGGGAATGGCGGCGGTCGCGTGGGACGTACGGCGGGGGGCTGGGGCTGTGCCTGCGCTTGTAGTCTCCTCTGCGAGGCGGCCTGTCGTCTCTGTCATCTCTCCTTTCTCGTGAATCCCTGTCTCGCTTACGATCTTCTGTTATCGACTTCTCCTTTTCCTTTCGCTCCGCTGGCCGCTCCCTGCGGCGATCCAGGGCTTCCGTGGGCGCCATGTCCAGCACCTCCGCCATTAAAGAGGTTGAGATTTAGCTGCAGATTTAAAACCCTCAAGCCTGCGTCGCGAGGTGCAATCTTCCCGACTGTATTTCTCCTTCCCCCCTCCTTGTCAGAATAAAAAACCTTGTGCCAAGACTAAAAACTGCTTCCGCCACGCTTCTAGGATTGGAAAAAGTAAATCTTTGATGCGCAGGCGGATTATATTTTTATGAAGGGATTTGTGGCACCTTATTGTTTGAGAGGTGCAACTGGGGGCTCTTGAGAAGAGCAATTGAAGAAAGATTAAAGGGTTTGTACAAACTTATAATGAAACAATTTAACTACTAAATTAAAAAAAATGTATATAATTATTAGCTTATATAAAATTAGTTGTTTTGTTAATTGAAAGAATAAACATTAAACAAAAATTAAATGTGAATGTTTAAGGTATTTAGATTTATTGCTAAGGTCTATAGTTTGAGAAATTATAACATATTCAAATTCTTGAAATATGTGAAATGAAATGAAAGATTTTAATGATATACACAAATCTCTTTCTTTATAAGTGTTAAGAATTAAATTATTTAATTTATTATATAAATATTATAAGATAATTTTCTTTTATTTTATACAATACAATACAAATTTTTGAATTCAATATATATATATATGATACTAAAGTTACATTACATTAATTTTTTGTTTCAACAAAAATTATTTAAAATTTTAGGTTTTGGGATATGTTTAAAGTAAGGATTGAATTTGATTCTATTTAGGAGTTATTTTGGGTAAGGGTTACAATTAAGGTTATGTTTCAATTTGGTTTAGGGTTTAATTAAATGTATGGTTAGGGTTGGGGTTGTTCGGTTAGTATTCAATCAAATTTAGGGTTTTGAATAGGAATTGGGTTCATTTTGGTTTAGGGTTGTGGTTAGCATTTAGTTAGGTTTAGGGTTAAAATTAGAGGTAGGGGTAAATTTGGTTTACGGTTAGGATTTCGATTGAATTAGAATTAGGATTTCATTTAGTTAAATTTAAGTAGCCTTTGGGTTATCATAAACTTTGATCAAGCGTTGGAATTAGGGTTTCATTGGCTTTTTGTTAAGAGTAAACCTAGTTTAGTGTCAAGGTCAGGGTACAATTTAGTTTAGGGGTAGGGGTCAATCCATTTCAGTTTCCAATTAAAAATAGGTTGTGGGTTTAATTTGGTTTAGGCCTACCAATTAATTGGGTTTGATTTTGTTTAGGATAAGGTTTCAATTTGGTGCACAAAATGAGTAACTTTAGTTTAGACTTAAGGTTCAATTTGGATTAAGGTGGGGATTTATTTTATGTTACTATTAGTGACACATTTACATTTAATTCAATGTAGAATATATTTGAGCTTAGGTTACAATTTTGTTTAGAAAAAGGCTTATGGTACAATTTCAGTCTTGTTTCATGTTAAAATTAAATGAACATTAGTGTTAGAGCTCAATTTTCTTGAGGTTGGGGTTAGTATTAGGATCTGATCTGGCTTAATGTAAGGTTTAGAAATAAATCCAATTTACAACTCAATATTTTTATAGTAAACATTTATTTTGGTTGTCTTAGGGTTAAATATGATTTTAAAAAGGATTTATTTTGGTTGCATGTTAGAGCTAGACTTCAATTTGGCTTAGTGGTCAATTTGGTTTAGGGTTAGTGTTCAATTCAATTTCATGTTCAAGTTATGTTAAGATTTGGTTAACGATAAGGGTTCACTATGGTATTGTGTTAATTTTATGGTATATTTGTGTTTATAGTTAGGTTTAGGTTTTAATTTGTCTTAATATTCAATTATGAATAACCTTTTAGACTTGATTTTCATTTTGGTTTATGATTTTAAGTCAAATTCATTTAGCGTTAACATTTAATTTGGGCCAGTGTTAGGACAAATGGTCAATTTGTTGTAAAGATAGGGTGTAGATGAGTTTATAGTTCAAGTTCTAATTATTAGAGTTGTGATGAACAATTAAGTTTATGTTTTGAGTTTAATTTAGTTTAGGGTTAGGGTTTAATTTTCTTTAATATTAGGGTTTGGTGTCTTAAGCTTTCTATTCAATTTGGTTCAATCTTTGAGATCAATTTAGTTGAAGGTGAGGTTTTAAATTTTTGGGGTTGAATTATCTTCAATGTTGAGTTAAATCTAGAATCAAGGTTCAATTGGGTTTAGGGGTAGATTTCAAATTGATTTAGTTTTAGGCACTCTTATTCAATTTATTCTAGTATTAGTGTTATTATTATTAATTTATTTTAAGGATACGGTAAAACTTAGTTTATGTAGTGTTGAATTTTATTCAATGTTCAAATATATTTAGGGTTAGCATTCAATTTGTCTTAGGCTTAGGGTATAATTTGGTTTAGTGTTAGATTTATGTTTTAATTTAGTTAAGGATTTGGGTTCCATTTAGCCTAGAGTATTAATTCAATTTAGTATAGGTTAAGGGTTCAATTTATATAGTGTTTAGTTAGGGTTCATTTTGGCATACTATTAGAGTTAGGGTTTCATTTGGTTTGAATAGGCTTATCATAAGAGTTATTGTATAGTTGGTTTAGGGTTAGGCTTTAATTTATCTTAGTCAGGGTTAGGGTTCAATTTTGTTTAGTTTAGGGTTATGTATAATGTTTAGTTAAGTTTAGGGCTAGGATTCATGTTAGCGTATTATTAGGGAGAGGGTTCAATTTGGGTCAATTTTAACGTTTAGGTTTAAAGTTTATGATTTAATTTGGTTTAGGTTTAAGATTTAATTTTATTCTCTTAAGCTTATGTTTCAATTTAGTTTGAAGTGTAGGTTTTGTTTGATTTATTCAGGTTTGGGATTGAATTTTAATTTCATTTAAGGTTATGTGTGATTTAGTGCTTAATGATATTTAGGGTTAGGGTTCAATTTGGTTGAGTTTTCAATTATGTTCAATGTCAGCGTTAAATTGGTTTAGTGTTATGATGAAGCTATATTTAGTTCTAGGATTAGTAATAGATTTTATATTTACTCGGGATTCAGGTTTTATTTACTTTTAATTTTTAATAAGGTTTAAGTTATTTAATATTGATTTTATTTAGTGTTAGGGTTAGATTTTAATTTACTTTAGTGTTAGAGTTTGATGACATTATTTTTCCATTAGTATGCAAAGAACACTTTTGGTAATCATACATCGAAAGAAAGGATAAAAGCAAACTGATAGAACAGCTCAAAGGGTAAACCGAAGACACAATGCAAAACCGAAAGTGCTAAGAGGAACCCGACAGGAACAACCCGACAGAGGAACCTGACAGAGCAAGGGAACCCGATGGACAAGTCAATCAAAGGATCACCGAAAGATAGGTAAACTAATTTCTATGCAGACTGAGCATTAGACACTGAAAGTCAGTTACATCCCGCAAAAAGTGGATCTGACTTCCACGTCAGATAAAACATTCATATTATATTTATAGAGTCTTGATTTGTTTTAAAACCATTACTTAAGGGACAAGAAACATTATTGTAAGTGTTTTAATCATTCTAACTACTTTAAAACACATAGACTAAAAGATCAAGGTTAAGTTGTAAACCTATGATCATAGAGTTAATATTGTTTTACGTGAAACTTAATTAGGTCAATCTATCTTATAAATAGATGTTGTAATCATTAATTATCATGGATGAGAGGATGAATGTAGCCTACGAGCTCATCTATGGATCAGAGTAAAATTTTTAAGAACCAGAACAACAAAAGGTGAATTTGGTTATCAAGAACCAAGAACAGAGGCTACCGAGCAACAGAGGTATTATTCACTCACGTTAGGTGATACACTTATACATGTAATATTGAATGGATCTGTAATCAACAATAAGAGATTGCATACACTCAGGTCAAAGTGTAATTTGCTTACATTCTAACAAGTGAAGCAAAGTGTAAAAATCCTTTCAAGGAAGGTGGATTTAACAATCCAATTGTAAATCTCTTAACCGAGTGCACACTAAACAATGTTGCTAAAGCTCTTAACAGAGTAGACTTTAACAGGTCTCCACAGATACTCCTAACAAGGTAGATCATCAAAAGTGATCAAATTGTAAGCCTTAACCGGCCCCTTCCAATCTGTAGATAGTGAAGAATTTGTGGGTGCCATCCCCACCACAGTTTTTACTTCCTGACAGGAGTTTTCTATGTTATCATATCTTGTGTTATGTGTCAATTACCTTCATGAATGTTTCTATGAATGTTCACATGTTTGATCAAGTTAAAAGGATTTATATGTCTTACATCAATATAGTATAGAATAGATGGTTGGATAATCAATTAATTACATAAAGGTTAAAAGATAAAAGAGATAAAAGTTTTAGAGGTACTAATTCACCCCTCCCCTCTTAGTACACACTTCCCATTAATTCCAACAATTGGCATCAGAGCTAAGTCTCTTATTTGGAAACCTTAAAGGCTTAAGAGAAAAGATCATACAATGGAGAAGTACATACTTGACAAGAGTATTGAGAATCAGAAGCTGGAAATTTAGATCTTCTATGAGCAGTATAAAGATGATAGAAACAAGATGAGACAATTGTTAGATGAAAGAAAGATTATGGCATCTCGTTGTAATGAAACAGATTACCACGAGGAAGAGATACCAGATTTCTTTGAGTTTTCAGGATCAACTACTAGCAAAACATCAGACACATCAGAAGAAAGCATCACAAGCTTAAATGAAATCAATCAACATCTGGCTGGACAAGTGAAATCTCTGCAAATCGGTCAAGAGACATAGATGGTAAGAATGATTGATGTCATGACAATTGTAGACAAGCTAAGAAAGAAAGAACACTAGCTATTGTTGATAGAAGGAAGATTACTGAAAAGCTACAAGAGAAAGAATCTGAAATACAAAGGTTAACAGAACATCACCATGAGATTACAAATCAGATTATTCTTATGAGTCAAGAGGCATACAAAATGAATGTTGAACTCATTGAAAGAATAGAAGCTATCGGTGTGCTAAGGGAAGAAAATGAAAAGCTAAAACAAGAACTCAGAATTCAGCAACAACATAATGAAAATATCATGAAAGATGAAGAAAGTAATAAAAGAATGGATGATTTTCTTGATGGACAACGAAGAATCAACAACAACACCAATCTAGGCTATACCAAGAATGGAGAATCACCTAATCAAGCTGATCCAAAGAATGTCTATGCAAATCCAAGACCAAGAAAGCTGACATGAAATCACTGTGGAAAGCAAGGCCGCACATCAAATGTATGCAGGAGCAAAATCAAAAGTATTCCTAAATCCACATCTTCATTCATAGGATTTTGTTATAAATGTAACAAGAATGGACATAAAGCATATGAATGTAAGTCTGAGATGAAACAACCAAAGAAGGAAACCTTCACGAACAAATACTATCCTACTTGAAAAATGAATGGGAACACAACTCTTGAATGATGGAAGAAGAAAAAGCAAGCATGGAAGCCTAAAGGTCAAGAAACTGCCTATCAACTGAAAAGAGTCGGTAACCAGTATGTATGGGATTACAACACATGGACAAATTGTACAACATGTGGAAGATTTGGTCACATTGCTGCAAACTATATGAGACAATGGACAAGACAATCTAGAGGCTGGACTAACCCCGAAATGGCATGCTTACACTATCATAGAGTTGGTCATCTCAAGAAAGACTGCAAAGATCGAATGACAGAGACCAACATTTTCCCCAATGGAAATACCATTGAAGACATCCAGAAGATGAGAAACAAAATGTGGAGGAAAGCTACAAATAATAAAGAAGCTGGACCGAGCAATGCAATTGGTGACACCCTACCCAATGGACCTGGTGACATCACCACCCCCACCTAAGCATAATAAGTAAGTATGGAACTGCATTACACTAAGTAGTATTTTACATCAGTTCCATAATATGTTGATGAAATGCCAAATTAGCATAAGTAAAGATGCATCATGGTATTACATGTTAAAGTCTGTGAAAACTATTCCATTGGGTAATACATTATCGAAATCCATCGGTATACAGTCAAAGCTGAATTGTCTACACTTACTGAAAATAGATGGTTAACATGTAAAAGCTAAAGTTTATAGTGTAAACTGAAACTCATCGGTAATCAAAGCAATTTGAAAAAAGTTGTTTTCGCAAAACACCAAAACCCGTCGGTGAAAGCACGAAGTTAGAAAACTGCCCCGAAGCATTACGTTGTCACCGAAAAGAGAAGTTAGTGTTTAACCTCACGACTCTGTCTTCACACACCAAGGAGTGGTTGAGCATTAATGACTTGACTTAGGGAAAATGTCTATAAAAAGGTGACGAAAGGGTTTCATTTCTCACCTGCGACTTGAGAAAATGACCAGAGCAAAAATATAATGAGAAGAAACATCATTGAAGAGCGACTCCAACCCGTTACAAAGCACTCCAAGTAGATCAATCACAACTATAGAGGTTGAAGTAAGTTCTAAGTATAACCGAGAACTTTGTTCATCTTTTATGAAAAGCCCTAAATGTCTGAAACAATGGCCATGACTTCAAGAACCACTAAACTGAAGAGCATCAAGAAGGATAAGGTCAAACTTATCAAGAATTCTACCTGTGGAACCCCATTACAAGATATGCCCATAGGTTGCATCACAACCCGACATGCTGGAGCATTCTCGTGAATACCAATTAGGGTTTTGCTCGTCGAAGACATGTGAGCATACATTCACTACAATATTGCAAAAATTGGCAACTTAGAGGTTGAACAAGATTTTAAGAAGCTATGTAATGACGATGGATCTATTAAAGATGAGCACAAGCACATAGAAGTGAAAGGGCTCACAAATTCCCTATTGTTCCCAGAGGTATTCAAGACCGAGTGGATTTAGTTAGTACTGAGCAGAATTCACAACCACAAGCTATGGCTAGATGAGCCTAAACAAATAACACGAGATGTTATTCATGCAGTCACCAGTTATCCTATAACCGATAAGGTAAAAGCATTGAAGCACCCACCCAAGGCTGAAATTGAAAAGAATACAGGAGCTAAGTGTGATGGAAGAGGACTTAAGGTATCCACTATCACAGATGATGAACTGAAATTTGGAGCATGTGTCCTAGGCTACAAATTCTTTCAAGCTAGCATGATGAACAACATAGCATCTAGAGCAGTGGATACAAAATATAAGATTGTAAAGAAAGGAACTCGGTTGGATCTGTCAGAATTTCTACTCAACCAGTTAGAAGAAAACTTAAAGACAATAAGAAATGAAAAGACAAATTCATGTAAGTTTTCCTCACTTATCATGTGCATTTTCTTTTACTTCCAAGAATCTTTTCCACCAGTAGGAGATATAAAATGGGATTCAACTAGACTAGTCACCATACAAATCAGTGAGTATATAACATCACTAGGAGACAATTTTGAGACAGTTATGGATGAGTACTTTACTGGATTCAAGGAGAGAATGTAGAAAAGAGTAAGGATCCCAGAGCAACTAATTGAGAAATTCAAGAATGATATATGCTTCATGTTAACACATATTACACATATATCAAACCTGTTGTACCAAGGACAACATGGCTACAACCACTAGATTATGAGGTAAATATAGATCAAGCATCCAATATCATCGATGCATTGATAAATGAGCCCTTAGACAAAACACAACCAAAGTTTGGCACTTATGAAGAAGCCAAAGCAAGAATCAAAATTGGCTTGGTTGTGAAGCAAATAGATAGGAAGAAAGATAAAATGGTAAAGAACTTGAAGAAAAGGTTGTCGGTTACAGAGGAAGAAACCGAACAGATAGAAGAAACTAAGGGACAATCATCCATCGGTGAGGCTGAGCAAGAAAGTGACTCTAAGTCTACAGAGTCAGATACTCCATTACCAACACCAACTAAGAAGCCTAGAACCATAGTTGTTTCAAGGATAAGAAGTCAGATAGCTAAGGACACAAGTCCTTCACCATTGAAGAAAGGTCAAGTAAGGACCTACAAGAGGAAAACCAAAATAAAGAAAAGAGGGCCAACAAAGAGAAGAAGGTTGATTAGAACCAGGGAAGACATTGAGGACATAGAATAGGATCAAGGTGTTCAAGAGGAAAAGAACAAGATACCTGAAACAATTGATGAGGTATGTGCCTCAATTATCAATACAGGTTCAGTAAATACAAGGAAGGTAAAGCAATGGTTAAAATTGGATCCCTTGGATCAAAATAAGATTGAGGAGGCAATCATCAAGATGGTGTGCATATACAAATACCTCCCAATCCAACTGGCAGATAATATGCCCAAAGAACTTCAAGATAGGCTATCGACAAGATGGACTTTTGCCTTGCACTCTAAGAAAGAAATCAGGGAAAGAGCCCTAGTATCAGTCATGCCTCCCGAATCAAAAATGGAGGAGATCAAAGAAATGATGAAGGCTCATCCCAAAAGGTTCACACTAAAGATGATAGCCTACCAAGTACTTAAAGGACATCTACTGGATTTAGACCGAAAGAGTGAAGCCGAATGGAGGAAAATACTCAATATTCCTAAAAAGGATACAAGTCCTAAGCCACAAAGAGCTCTAACTGAGAATCAAGAAACCAAGGATGATTAAGCTACTGAAAGCACCGAACCAATTATCATCATATATGTTGAATTGGACAAAGAAGAAATGGACACCACAGGCAACAAGGATATGAATGTTGCAGATGAGACATGGTCGAATACCACTGTGGACAACATTGTGGATAATATAATCATTGACATTACCGATGATCTAGTAGAAGAAATACAAAAAGATGAAGATGTCACTATTGACAAGGACAAGATCGATGAACAAGACACTACAATTGACACTTCACAGGTGAACATACCAGGCAACATGCCAATATTAGTCCAAGTCATCAATATACTTCAAGAAAAAGACAAATCACCTAACAAAGATTCAAGCAATCCTGAGGATGTAGGGGATGAAGGAAAGAAAGACAACATCGATGGCCAGAATGTCATCAGAGACACTCAAATTGTAACCAATACTGACAAGGTTACAAAAGGAGATCCAAAGGAAACAAATGGAGAAACTACTGAGAAGGATGCACAGACAAAGGAAGATGAAGTACATAAGGATACCGGTGAAGGAGCTAACCCAAAAGATGACACTCTTTAGGAAACTAAAAAGGTTGCTACAGATAACGTCAAGGTTGATGTGGAGACGTCCACTCAAAACCAACAGGCTGACACCGAGGCAAAGCAACAAAAAGAGGCAACACCCCCAGTCACTTCATCCAACACAACAGACAAAGCTAAGAAACTGGCTATGGTTCTACATTCAAGTGAAACTCAGAAGAAGAAGAAAACCAAAAATACTAAGTTGGAAGTCACTCTAGATGAGATAATTGAGATACCCAAATGTGACCCAACTACACTAGACTATGAAGCACTAAAAGAGTACGGTGAAATATGTCAAAGGAAGGCATTATAAGAGAAGTTAAGAAAGGAGCACAAAGACTCCATGGTACTAGAGACAACTAGGGACATCTTGAATCAGATTGTACCCGATGTTGATGTTGATCACAATAAACCTATCCTTGATCAACTAGCCACTCTCACCAAGGCCATCACAACACATAACATAGATGCAGAAAAGGCAATTGAGGAGAGAGCAAAGCAGAAATATCAGCAAAAACTTATTGAAAAGATCAGCCAAGAAGTGGCAGAAAACAAGGTAAAGATTTCAGAATTAGTAAGTGTATTAGATCCTATAATTGCTGAGGCTATTTCCTTGATACAACAATTGAGCACACTTGAAAAATTCACTAAGGATCATAGGGATAAAATAGCTAAGTTAGATTTCGATCTAGCTACTAGTGCTAAAGGCTTAACCACTAATGATAATGCAATAAAGTTGCATTATGAGAAAATTGTTGAGATAAAAAGGTTAAGACAGGAACTGTGGGAAGCAAAAACACAATTTAGGGAAGAAGTTACCGAGATCCAGGCTCAACTTCTACCAATTATTACACTACTTCAACATCATATCACTTCAATAAGACAACTGATAGCCACCCCCGATATGTCTATAGCAGACAACATCTACGATATGCATGCAAGAATCACACTCGAGCACATGGCTCTAGACAACCTGAAGGACAAATAAGAGAAGATGATGGAGGACATGAAGTCCTCACACTCTCATATTTTTGATAAGCTATAGGTATACACCTTTTCCCTTAATATCAAAAAGGGGTAAAATAATGATATGTACAGATGGGAAACTATACAGTACAGAAAAAGAACAAAAAAGGGAGTACAATGATATGATATGATATATACAACACAAAATGAAAAAGAACAAAGTATCATGTACATAAACTAATACTATATTGGCATATGCATAGGGGGAGTCATGAAATGACTAAGGAATACATATGGTGTACATACTAAACATTTTGTTAGTATTTTGCACATATCAGTTTTTGATACTAATGTCAAAGGGGGAGATTGCTGACATTATTTTGCCATTAGTATGCAAAGAACACTTTCCGTAATCATACACCGAAAGACAGAATAAGAGCAAACCGATAGAATAGCTCAAAGGGTAAACCGAAGACACAATGCAAAACTGAAAGTGCTAAGAGGAACTCAATAGGAACAACCCGACAAGAACAACCCAACAGAGGAACCTGACAGAACAAGGGAACCCGACGGATAGGTCAATCAAAGGATCACCAAAAGACAGGTAAATTGATTTCTATGTAGACCAAGCATCAGACACCAAAAGTCAGTTACATCTCGCAAAAAGTGGATTTGACTTCCACGTCAGATAAAAAATTCATATTCTATTTATAGAGTCTTGATTTGTTTTAAAACCATTACTTAAGGGACAAGAAACATTATTGTAAGTGTTTTAATCAGTCTAACTACTTTAAAACACATATACTAAAAGATCAAGGTCAAGTTATAAACCTATGATCATAGAGTTAATATTGTTTTACGTGAAACTTAATTAGTTTAATCTATCTTATAAATAGATGTTTTAATCATTCATTATCATGGATGAGAGGATGAATGTAGCCTACAAGCACATCTATGGATCAGACTAAAATTTTCAAGAACCATAACAGCAAAAGGTGAATTTGGTTATCAAGAACCAAGAACAAAGGCTACCAAGAAGCAAAGGTATTATTCAATCACATTAGGTGATACACTTATACATGTAATATTGAATGGATATGTAATCAGCAATAGGAGATTGCATACACTCAGGTCAAAATGTAATTTTCTTACATTCTAACAAGTGAAGCAAAGTGTAAAAATCCTTTCAAGGAAGGTGCATTTAACAATCCAATTGTAAATCTCTTAACCAAGTGCACACTAAACAATGTTGCTAAAGCTCTTAACAGAGTAGACTTTAACAGGTCTCCACAGACACTCCTAATAGGGTAGATCATCAGAAGTGATCAAATTGTAAGCCTTAATCAGCCCATTCCAATCTGGAGATAATGAAGAATTTGTGGGTGTCATCCCCACTACAGTTTTTACTTCCTAACAGGATTTTTCTGTGTTATCATATCTTGTGTTATGTGTCAATTACTTTCATGAATGTTTCTATGAATGTTCACATGTTTGATTAAGTTAAAAGGATTGATATGACTTACAACAAGATAGTATAGAACAGATGGTTGGATAATCAATTGATTACATAAAGGTTAAAAGATAAAAGAGAAAAGTTTTAGAGGTACCGATTCACCCCTCCCCTCTCAGTACACACTTCCCATTAATTCCAACAAGGGTTATGGTTCGATCTAGTTTTGGGTTAGGGTTCGATTTCATATGGTTTTATTTGCTTAAATCTTTATTTTGGTTTAGTGTTATGGTTGGATTTACTTTAGTGTTCAATTACTTTCAGGGTTATAGTCCAATTTGGTTTATTTTTATAGTTAAGGTTGCAGTCAGTTTAGTTTACAGTTAGGATTCAATCTGGTTTGTGTTGGCGTTAGGGTTCATTTATGTTTAATGTTTAATGTTTAATGTTTAATAAGGGTTATGATTCAGTTTGGTTTGTTGTTGGGGTCATGATTCTATTTGGTTTAAGGTTACAATTCAATTTTTCTTTATGTTACATGTTGGGTTCAAGTTGGTTTTATGTTTAATGAGATTTAGGGTTTTAATTCACTTTAGTTTGGTGTTAGGTGTAGGGTTAATCTTTTCTTAGGAATAGTGTTTTCTATGGATTATTTATAGCATTTAGACATAATTTGGTATAGGATTAGGGTTTCTTTTGGTTAAATGTTCATTTTGGTTTAGGATTAGGGTCCAATATGCTTTAGTGTTTAATTAGTTTTAGTGTGACGATTTAGTTTGGTTGACAATTTTAGTTAGAGATCAAATTATGTGTAGTTTTTAGGTTTAATTTGGTTAACAATTAGATATGCTCTAGTTAGCGGCAAGGTTAATTTTGGTTTAGTGTTTAATTAAGGTTAGGGTTCAATTTGGTTTTTTATTGGAATTATGATTCTATTTGGTTTAAGGTTACAATTCAATTTGCAATACTCTTAGGTGTTGGCCTCAAGTTGGTTTTATGTTCAATGAGGTTTAGAGGTTTAGTGTTACAATTCAATTTAGTTTAGTGTTAGGTGTAGAGTTATTTTTTGTAAGAATAAGGTTCTTTTGGATTATTTATAGCATGAAGACATAATTTTTTAAAGAAATCAGATTTTCTTTGGTTAAATATAATTTAGGTTAATGTTTATGGTTGAATTTGGTTTAGTATGACAATTAGACTTTGATTTGTTTTAGGCTTTTAGATTTTTTCATGATTATAAACTAGCTTGAACCTAGTCATGTATTTAGTTAAGTGTTACAGATTAGGTTTAATTTTATTTATGATTGGATTCAAGACAACTCACTACTAATGTTAGGGTATAATTTTGTTTATGATTAGGGTTAAAATTGGTTTAATGCTTAATTAGATTTAGGGTTATGGTTTGATTTGGTTTACTGTTATAGTTAGGGTTCAAGATAGTTTAGGATTTAGGATTGGTGTTTTGATTGGGTTTAAGGTTTATATAATGGTTATGGTTAGGTTTTTTATTATAATTATGATAAGGGTTTAGTGCTACACCATAGTAAGGGTTAGGGTTTCATATATAGATAGGGTTTAATATTTGGGTTACATTTTGGGGTTAGGTTATGATTAGGGTATATGATTTAGGGTTCATATTTAGGTTTAGGGTTTAAGATTAGGATTTAGTTAGGTTTAGGGTTCACATCATGAGTAGAGTTAGGATTAGGTTTTAGGGTTAGGGATCAAGATTATTTGAAATTATGGTTTGGGTTAGGGTTTAAATTTTTCTTTATTATAAGAGTTATGATTAGAGATGTTATAGGATCTGGGTTTAATTTAGTTTAGGTTAAGGGTTTAATTTGGTTTAATATTTAATTAGGATTAGGCCTAGGGCTCAATTTAGTTTAGTGTTGGTATTAAAATTAAATCTGAATAAATAATGGAATTTGATTTTAAAGACATGGTCGATTGTCAATTTTTTTTAAAAAATTGAGTGGAAATATGTGAACTTTGTCCAAGTAAAACAGAGAGGAAATATGTTAGAACACATCTTTTTTATTACCAACTCACTACTAATAATAATGGAAATGTTATTCAACCAATATCGAAACATGGTAAAATTAAGTCTTTTGTCATTGTTTCAACTGTTTGTTGTACAACATTATCTTTGCTTTGAATTTTTAAGACCTTTTTTTATCAAGTTTTATTTTTTATTTTTTAATAAATTGTCATTAAATATATTAAATAGATTTGTTGAAATGATACGAACAGATATTAGTATTCATGTATTTATATTAAATTTTTATAGATTAAATAATTATAGATAAGATTTCTCATATATATATA
>MU223728.1:1254771-1265144 GCA_018584345.1 Thuja plicata | reverse complement strand
TATATATATATATATATGTTTCTTAGACCTCATTTAAATATATGTTAAAATATCTATATTAAAATTTTATATAATCAATTCAACCAAGCTATGAATATTTTATACAATTATTTATTGAATATTTTTTATAATACTCTATTTTTAACATTATTAATTAAATAAATATATCATTTTAACCAAAACTGAATAATAAGTTCAACAAATTAAACCAAATATTGAACCCTTATCAAATTTAATGTTAAATTAGGATTAAATTAAATTATGTATTTTAACTATTTTCAAAATAATATTTTATTGAACCTTATCAAAATATTAAATTAAATTGAATAATAAGTTGAATTGAGTTATGACATATATTTAATCACGTTCATGTTATGATAAAATTTGGTTTACAATTAGAGTTCAATATGATATTGTGTAAATTTTATGGTCTATTTGAGTTTATATTTAGGTTTAGATTTTAATGTCTTAATATTCAATTATGAATAGGGTTAGACTTGATTTTTATTTTGGGTTGTGATTTTAAGTCAAATTCATTTAGTGTTAACATTTAATTTAGACCAGAGTTAGGGTGTAGGTGAATTTATAGTTCAAGTTCTAATTATTAGAGCTTTGGTTCAATTAGGTGTATGTTTTGAGTTTAATTTAGTTTAGGGTTAGGATTCAATTTTCTTTAGTAATTAGGGTTTGGTGTCCTAAGGTTTCTATTCAATTTGGTTCAATATTTGGTTAAATTAAATAATGTTGAGCTGAGTTATGATATATATTTATTCTTTTAGACTTATGTTTCAATTTAGTTTGAAGTTTAGATTTTCTTTAATTCATTTAGGTTTGGGATTGATTTTTAATTTCATTTAAGGTTAGAAGTGATTTAGTGCTTAATTATATTCAATTTCATTTAGTATTCAATTATGTTCAATGTCAGCCTTAAATTGTGTTTAATGTTATGATGAAGCTATATTCAATTTGGTTCGATATTTTGCACCAAATTGAACCCTTATCAAATTTAATGTTAAATTAGGATTAAGGTTAGAGCTCAATTTTTTATTGCTCAATTGTGTTTATGATTGAACATCAATTATGTTTAGTGTTATGGTTAGGGTTCAACTTATTTTAGGATTTTACTTCAATTTGATATAGAGTTAGGGTTCAATTTCTATAATGTTCAATTAGGTTTAGGGTTCAAGTTTAATTTTCTTAGTGGTAAGGTTGTATTTCAATTTTGTATTGTTCACTTATGTTTGTTTAGGGTCAGGGATCAATTTAGTCTACTCTTAGGGTTAATGTTCAATTTGGTTTTTGGTTAGGGTGAAATTAAATCTTGGGTTTAATTATGTGTATATTTAACATTGATGGTTTATTATTGGAATTCAGTAAGATTATATATATATATATATATATAATTTTATTTTATTTTGATCGGTAAAAGGTCGTAGCAAAATAAAAATTATTAATATAAATTGTAAGTTACATAGTCTCCATTCGCTGCGGGCACTGGTAGGAAAGAATGTAGAAGAAAACCTCCAGTCTAGCCCGGGACCGAGGTCCAAATCATTATATTTACATTTACTTATGAAGGCATTCCTTCATTTACAAGAAAATGGTTCTAGCCATTTTTATTTTATATACATTCTATTACAATTTATAACCTTCATTTATCCAGATGGTTTATTGAAGCATTTGCCCTAATCTAGTCCTTTTGATCAAAGGGATCTCCGTATTCTCTGATCATACCATTTATGGCCCTTAATTCATGTCTTAACTGATCGATATTTTAAGCTATTCTTATAGGCAACTGCTTTATCCATTCTTGTTCCTGCATATAACATCTATAGAAAAAGTACTGACAGATCTCATATGTTAGCCTTAGAAGATTTTCATCTACCTTTTTAAAACTCTCCATTACCTCTGAGGATTAGAGTTAGTCCATATACATGGGTTCATTTATAAATACCAATGCTACATTATATTGTTCCTCATATTCGCAAATTTAAGAACATATCGTTATCTTTAGATACATTTCACATTCCTAGGTACATTAATGTTGACTGCTTCAATAAGATTTAATATTAGGATTTGTATTGGTTTCCTATTATAGTTAGAGTTAGGGTTTAATTTTATTTAAGCTAATATTTTAAGAGACCTCTTGATGTATTTTTCTTTTTTATAAATTATAGTGTAATTTGAAACATCGATTCAAAAAGTTATCACCTTATGAATTTAAAAGAGTTTTATAATAATAACATGATAGTATATGAAATAATATTTTTAGAAATTTTATGATCCATTATTAAGTCGATAGGCTTTGTGTGGGAGCTTTGCTCCCATAAACAACTTTCTCTTCTCGGATAATTGTTAGCCCTCTTCCCAGATAGTTTACCTTTTCGGCTATGAAATCAAAAATAGCAAGTTACCCATGCACAATTAATGAATCATTTTCCGCCAATGAAAATTAACTTTTTTTTTTTGTCTTTTTTCTATTAGTTTTTTAGTAAGTTTCTAATTTGAATTAAAAACTCAAAATTAACTATTTTTTTGTCTTTTTTTTTTGGTAAGTTTCTAATTTGAATTAAAAAGTCATCTTCTTCTAATATGAATAAGAAATTTTTTCCTACCTTTCCTATTGATCATTTTTATCCCATGGATGTAAGTGCATTTGTTTTCTATGCATGTCTACCAATTTTGTCCATGCATTTGTACTTTTGGGGAATTGATGGTAATCATGTTGTGTATTTTAATATTCAGGAGAGGTAGCATTAATCATTGTTAATAAGAGAGGGAGATTGCATGACTTGGATTGCATGGTTGTGAATTGACAAACATTGTGAAGAAGACATAATAGAATTATAGCTATGAAGTATGAGCTTTCCCAGATTTTTCGCAGGCACAAGGTTTTAAATGAAAATCTTTGTAAGATTTCAAATATTTCTTGAAAATATAGGTTTGTTTCTTTCATGTTTCTTTTTGTATACATTTTTGTTTTCCCTTTTGTTTCCTATTACTCTGGTGTACATATTATTGCACAGGGTGTCATTCTTGGTGAATATATGTCTGGAATCAAGGTTCTATATGCCTAAGAAATGATATTCTTTAGCCACAAATATTTAGTAGCTAAACATTATGTGCAACGCTCAGGGTTAATAAAAAGAAAAACCATGCATTTCATATTTAATAATCAATGGCCAGTTCATGGTAACTTTACATGGAAAACACAGGCTGTGTTTTCCATGTTAGAGATCATAACTAGTAGACCTTGTATTTTTCAGTAATTTACTTATGTTTTGTAAATGTTTGTGCATTTTCAAAATCTCTATCCCGATCATGTTTTCAAGAATTTATATTGAAAAATATGGGGTTGCACTTTAAAGTTTATCAATCATAATCAATTACTGTATTTTTCAGTTTGTGATTTCTGTAAATTCATGTGTAATTTCACAATATGTTTGTAGATTGAGGTTATGAGATATTAGAATAATATTTGGAAAATAGAGAAGTAACAGTAAAACATGTTATAAGAGAAATTATAATTTTTTAATTGCTTTGCAACAAAGACTATGGATTTCATTTTTAAGCTAAAATTAGTTGTGTGGTTTCATTTTCTATGCTCATACATGGTATTTGAATGTTTGATAAAATCTGCAAGCATACCTAAATTTTTAGTCTTGTATTATCTGATTGTTAAATAGTATATACTTAAAGCTTAAACATTTAAAAATACAATTCTAATAATAAATTCTATTTTCAAATTAAAAACTATCATTTTTATAATTAAATATGAATTTTTTAAAGAAAGTAAATAAATTAATAAATAATATTATAGTTTAAAATTTATAAGTTCAATTTACAATAGAAACAAATCTTCAACTAAATTTTGAAACTAATTTTTAAAATTTGTAAAAGAAATAAATATTAAAAAAATCAATAACTACTACTCAATTTTGAAGTTGATTTTTAAAATTTATAGCACAAATATTTGTTATTTAAGATGAAGTATTTGTAAAAGAAAAGAATTTAATAAATAATTTTAAAGATGAATTATTTATACTTTATAATAGAAAGACATATTTTGAAAAAAGAAACATAAGTTCTAAGAAAGTGTAATTGATTGTGTTGTCTACTTCTAAATTAAAAGACAAAGAATTTGCATTATTATTATTGTCACAAAGTCGTCGGGTTCTTTTGCATTTCAAGGTCACGAACTAATTGAATCCTACTTCATTATAACTGTTGATTGTGGGCGTGGATTTGGATATAGTTGTGCCTCTCTATTTTAAAAGTGGGATGATTTTTCACGCAATGTTTAGTGTATTCTTTATTAAATATTAAATTTGATGGATATAAGATAGTAAGTAATCCATAAAGTTGGTAGTTCTTGAACACTAGGCATGTAATCATAAATTGCATGGAAACACTATTTTGTATGGATTTTTGTCTTGGGTACAAAACTAAATGTTATGTATTGTTCTATTTTTTCAATATATTTGGTAAAGTGGAGGTAAAATGACCTATTTGTAGATGGTTTTTTTTAAATTTAGGCAGAGTGACTAGAGAGAGTAAATAGGTAATGTTTCGGCCATGTGCCTCTCTGTGTTTTAGCCAATGTTTCAAACCCACTTTATTGCTTTTATATTTAGTGTCTGTGTCAAATGAGAGTTTTGGAGTTCATAATTTTTTCATGTCAGTAGGTGAAGTGTCTCTATTTTGGCTTGTCATTTTCTCATCACACCTACTATAAGAGCTTTACAGTGGTTTATCCAAAGAAAACTCCCTGGCTTCTACTATCATAAGAAAGAAGTAAATTTCATGTTTTATTATACTATTTACATGTTGTAACAGTTACACATTTATTAGATAGATAAAATGAGTCTCATATATGTAAAAGGTGGTGTTTAAAATATGACAATTTAAATACTATCTTGTGTTAAATGTTTGATACAATAGGCTTGTTAATATGAATTATCTCAATTCAATCATTAGATTAGAGTGGAGAGCTTTTTGGACAAGCTAAATTAGTTAGTGTAAAATGCCTAATTTTGATATTATATAATGAAATTTCTTATATAGAAAATTTGATGAAAAAGTGATAATAAATAAAAATTATTCGAAGTTTTAAATTAAAATTTTATTGTACAATATTGTGTTGATTTTGTTCATAAAAATATATATTTTTCCTTTTATTTATTCTTAAAATATTATACATTACAAATTAGGTCAAATTTTTTATGATGTTAGAAGCAAGAGTAATTTCCAAATATGCCCATATCTTGGATTCTTCTCGTAAGGTTTCATTGAATGGTTTGAAGCACTAGCTATTTTTAAAGTTAAGGGAAATCTTATTCCACAAATTTATTTCTTGGTAATTGTAAGCATATCTACCAAATTATAAATTTCAGATTTCCTTTTATGCAAACTATTTTACTTTCTTGGAAAAACAAACCTCCTATCGACTCACTGTTGTAGCACAAAAGCAGACGACTGCTAGTTTTAATTAGAATGAAGAAAGTTGACCATCATTCGTCAATTAGCTACACCCTACCGTTCAAGTATAGGAAATATATTTAGCATTAGAGTTAGATTTGATTTAGTATTCAATTGTATTTAGAGTTAAGAATCCATTTGTTTTAGTGTTAGGTTTATGATAGATCTTATTTTATCATCTAATTTAAAAAATTTAAATTATACCATCCATCATTAGAGTTTAAGTTGATTTAGTATTCAATTATATTTCTAAATTGAAAATCTTTTACTATTTATTTTATATGTGAATCTCAATTTCAATGATTAAATTGTGTTAAATCTAGAGTTAAAAACAAATTTTTAAATTTATTTTGTTCATTTAAAACAACAATTACTTTAAAAAAATTGACAAAATCTAGATTTAAAGAACTTTCTATGCTATTTTTTTTCTTTTGCATGCAAAAGATTTAATATTCTAAAATGTAGATTTAAAAGCAACTTTCTCTTCTATTTTTTTTTTCCATTCAAATCATTTACATAAACTTTACATGTTCTATTATTTAACTTTACATTCTATTTTAAAATTTACATTCTATTATTTTAAGATTTTTCATGCAAATAAGTTATTATTCTAAAATGTAGAATTAAAGCAACTTTTCATTCTATTTTATTTTTTGGCATACAAATAATTAAAATTTATTATAATTATTAAAGTATTAAAGTTTGATTTAATTATTTGAATTGAACTTTTTTATTAGGGAGCTTTAATGAGGTAGTTGTAAATTTACACCAAAATTTTAAACTTGAAAGTGTAAATCCACAATAGAGAAGGTGTTTATTGTTTAATGTTTGTTCAATGTGTTGAGATGTTACACACTATTTTCTAAAGAATCACATATATTAGTTTTTAATATATCTTTAAAAACATGCATAATTCCAAAAATGTAAACACGAGATCAAAAAATTTCACAACATGAGTCATTTTAAAAGAAAAAGCTTATCAAATAAAATAAAGATGGAGAGCGCCAATGACTCTAGAGGTAACGACTATGGTGGAAAAAGCCAGGGAAGGTGGGGTTTTGACAGGAGCAGACTCAACTTTGTAACACAGGCTGAAGGCCGCTCAAGGCAATGGAACCAAAATGGGATGTTATGGGCTCCAACTAGGAACAAAAAGCTAATGGGTCATCAAACAATCAATGATTCAAATTGGGATTGGAATGGTTGGAATGTTGACTCTTTCAACAAATCTAAGGGCCCAGATGGCGGTCGAGGCTATAATCGCAATATGTGGTTAGGGTGGTTCCCTCCGAGACAAAACCTGTTAAGGATTTCAGACATTGGCAGGAATGGAAGGAGAAGGGAGGGAAGAAATCTTCCATATTGGAAACAGAACGAGACCCTAAGGCCTCCCAACAACTTCAACTTCAAACAGATTGAAGCAAGGTTTTGGCGACCTAAAGATGTGGGAACTTCTAATCCAGCTGCTAACACAGATTCCTCAACTAAGCAAGCAACCATTAAGGTAGATGACACTCTTCTTTTGTTTTGATTAATGATGCACAATGGGAAGAATCTATGATTAGACTTCAAGAAAAAGCTTTTTTTATGAAGTGGTTAGGACCATGGTCATTATTAGGCAAAATCCAAACTTGGATAGAAGCTAACTGGGGGAGAAATTTTGAACTCAAAACCATTATATATGAGTTCCTTTTAGTGGTTAGTCCTACAAAGTTGGATAAGGAATGGATATTGAAAGGAGGTTCATTTTCACTAGATGGGCTTGGCATCTACATTTGTGACTGGAAACCCAATTTCAATCTAGATAGGGAGGAAGTTGAAAACATTGTTGTCTGGTTAAAATTTCAAACCTCCCCTAGGAATATAAAAGTGAGGAAACCCTAAAGATAATTGGGAATAGCTTTGGGAAATTTTATTGTCCGAAGAGGTGGTAGACATAAATGACTTCTACATATATTCAAAAATCCTGGTTAAAATGCAAAAATGCTATCAAATCCCTGAGTTTGTGGTGCTAGGGTCAGCTAAAGGGGAATGGAGGCTTAAAGTGGAAGTAGAGGAGGCAAACTTGACATCAAAAGCAGCCAAGGTAAACTTGAAGGGTAAAGGCCTTGAAATAAAAAATAGTGTTGAATGGATTAAAATGATTGAAGCTAGAAGAACAAGACAACCTCAATGGTCAATCCACTTTGAAGAAGACATGGTTACTAACAGGGTCTCCGAGACTGGGAATGGATCTAAACCATCAGATAGCCAAGATACCTCCAAGAAGATCTATAAGCTTACAACCAAACCTATGGTGACCTCTCAACAGAGGGAGACTGACAGTCCAATGCCAACTCAAGAGGTGAAAGACACCCCAACCTCTTTCAACAACAAAATCTTTAAATGAAGCCATTTAGTTGGAAAAGTATGGACTTAGGTAATCTATAATTGTACTTGGCACACTGGAAGGTAGTCAACACACTCCCAACTTCTATGAGTCAGTGCTAGTGGATAGAAGCTGCAAACCTGACTTTGATGAATAGGGAGTATATCAATAAGTAAATGTAGTTCTATCAATAGATAATATTGACAGTCAGCTTTTACCCCAATGCAGAGATATTAAGATCTCTCCTGCTAAATGTAGGGTTAATACAAAGGAGTGCCCAAGATCCTCTCCAAGCATACATGGCCCCAGTACCTCTCTTATTGACACCCCCCTTGTCAAAAGTGATGAGGGAAGGACTTCAAGGTCCTCTCCGCAGCCAAATGCACTGAATATAGATGCACTTAAATTTAATCCCCAAGCTAATTATACCCCATTTGTGTTGGGGGCCAGTTTAGGACCTATTTTGGTGCCCCCTCCCTGTTACCATTTGATCCCATTTTGAGAACCTCCTCTGAAGAAAGAATCAGTTGCTTTCATCTGATTCTAGCTGCTCTAAACCAAATCCAAGATGCTCAGGATAAAGCCATTACATCTACTGATCTAGAGAGGAGTGAAGGAGTTTTTAAAGAAGGAAAAATATCCCCCATCAGAAATCTGGAATGTTCCTTTAATGAAGCTCAGGATAGTGGTGATAATCTGCTGGATACTACCTCAAACTTAAGCTACTATAGTGATGAGGGTGATGTTGATTATTTGGGTTCAAAGGACACTCCCAATGTTCTTGAGCACAGAGGCTTAAATCAATTTGAATCCAAGATTAAGAAGCCTAAATTAGGAGAAAAGAAAAGAAGAGGGCTGAAATCCACAAAGGAAAAGTTGGAGCAACCTGGTTGTGCAAAAGACCAAACAAAATTGTTGAGATCAGGGAAAAGGTTCACCTTTTCACGATAGAAATGAGGCTCCTTTCGTGGAATGTCAGGGGCTGTAATGCCCCTGAAAAATCTCGCTTGCTCAAAAGAGGTCTTGACCAGGCGAGAGTTCATATAGTTTTGCTTCAAGAAACCAAACTAAAAGGTGAGGATATAAGGCTATTCCAGAATAAATTTTCTAGGTGGAAGAGTGTGTTTTCAGATGCAATTGAGGCCTCTAGGGGCCTTGGTATTTTATGGGATGACAGTGTGGTGGATGTTGTCCTGCTCAGTCAATCTCCAAATTGGCAGTGGATTGAGGTAACATCAAAGCAATTACTTTCTAGCTTTTATGTTTTCAATGTTTATGGCCCTAACAATCCTAATGAAAAAGAAGTTCTATGGAGAGATATTACTAATTTCCTAGTTGCTAGAAAAGATGAACTCTTAATTTTAGGAGGGGACTACAATGCTATTCTAAGCCCCACAGAAAATAAAGGAGGAAAAGTCAAAGAGATTTTATTGATTTTGTCTTAAACAATGGACTGGTAGAACTGGACTTCAAATCAGGGGACTTCACATGGACTAATATGAGAAGAGGCTTTCTAAACATAGCTGAGAAGTTAGACAATTTTTTTCTGATGGGCAAGTGGGAAGAGTGTGATTGGTTGTGCACATCAGACATCTTACCAATTGCAGGCTCAGACCACTACCCAATAATGTGTAATATTCAAGAGGATGTGGTCCCTGAACGCTCTCTGTTTAAATTTGAAGCAATGTGGCTTAGAGCGAAGGAATTTTATGATAATATTGAGCACTGGTGGAGAAGTTCTCCAACATGGGAAGGCAATAAATCTTTCATATTCTTCAAAAAACTCCAATATATTAAAGAACAGTTGAAACTTTGGAATAGAGATGTATTTAGAGATATTTTGTGGAAAAAGTTAAAATTAGGAAAAAGCTTACACCTCTGAACCACCTCACAATAGGTGTGGAATAATCATGCTCAAGGCTTTTCTTAGGAATGGTTTATTCAATCTAAGGACTACTTCTTGTTGGAGATTTGATTCTGAATAGTTGATTGATTGTATGTTTGTCATTGATGACAACATATAATACACAACAATACTTCTGTATGTACTTATCCATATGATGACATGAAGACTTGCGTGGATAGATACATGTTGTTGACATGTTTATTATGCTATGTTCATACATGCAGACCCAGATATGATGTTTCAGTAAAGATATGTAATTCTGTTATTGACGGTTACAGTTCTGGAGGTATAACAGTTTAAGGCTGACATATATAATGTGTTTCTGGAGTTGCGCTTATCATCAGGATATGCGTGTGTATATTCATGATTAATTATGAGTTTTTGATATTAATCTAAAGGCGCCAAATGTGTTTCAAGAAGATTGCAATGTTATGGTCAATTTGGTGAAGCCAACTTAGTGAAGCGACGCGCCTATTCAGTTTGTACTTGCGCGATTGTAATTATGCTTGCGCGCTTAGTAGAGCCGACAAGGATGTTATGAAGAGTTGTCTAACAGGTCCCATGATCTCATACTTGGAGTATGTACTTATAGAAGGTCATTTGTGATAAGAAGAGTTGCGA
>MU223728.1:1196623-1210467 GCA_018584345.1 Thuja plicata | reverse complement strand
TGTTTTATTTGAATTTAATTGTTTTATTTCTCTTTAAAGCACAATTAATTCAAAGTTTCCATTTCTGAATAAAAGAAATATTTTTGAAAGAATATTCAATTAATTAAATAAATATGACCTCATAATTGCTTTTTCTCAATTATCTGAATGTTTAAATTCAATTATTGAAAATGAGGATATTTATTTAATAATTAAATATTATTTAATTCCCTTTTCACGTGTCTCAGCTAAAGAGGGTGAGTTTAATTTAATTAAAGTGCTAGGACTTTATAATTAAATTAATTCAATCATAGGGTTCATTTAGCCAATAGATATTTAGGAATTTAAACATGATGTATGATTGATGCAGATTTAGGATTTTCTATATTTGACACTCAGGTCGAGTAGAGTCAGTTAAAGACTCAGAATTGCCTAGTATAATAGGACTTTGATGATCTAGAAGAATGACAAATTCAACAAAATTGGTTAGGGTTGCAAGATGCCAATTTTGGGGTGTTACAATATCATGATAAATACTTTGGTAAGTATGCAGGTAAAAAGCAAGTACAAAAGAAGATGCGTCACTAGTATTAACTATATGCAATATAATTTGCAGATGGCACATAAGGCATGGCTCAAGGTATTTTGAATTTGTCAAATTACTACTCTATGATCTAATCATTAAGAGAAATCTCAGTTCCAAGGAACACAGTGGCAAGCTGCAATACAAAACTAACAAAAATAAAGGAAAAGAAATTGGGCATTGTGAGCTATTTTTAGCAGGAAAGATTTTTCTTTTGATTATTTACCTTTTCATATTAGGGTTTCTTTGTTTGGAGAGGTGATTCTTGAAATGACACTTCATGTATTTATTATTCATTCTCTCTTGGGAAAGACCTAAATTATTAAACAACATGTAGAATTTTTTTAGAAGAATATCCTATTATGAGTTGCCAATGAAATAAGTTTCTTATCAAAAAAGAAAAATTGATCAATAAATTCCACGAAGCCCTCCCCCTTTCACACTACTATTCTATGGGTGAGAATATCATTTAAATGCCCCATGTATTGTATTAAATCTCATATTTATCACCCTAAAAAATCAAAGGCAAGGGTGCGGGCCCTCTTAGGCTTCTTGGGGACTTGGCCTTCAGCCAAGATTTATGTCGGTGATAGTGGGACTGTGATGGTCATCGGGGATTTTCTTTTCTAGGACTCCACTAACCATTGCAGCAGGGTGATTGGCCTGCTTATTATCATCCCTAAACTTGAAGCATCTACGGGGTTCAATTCAGGTCCTTCCCAGGTTGTATTGCCTTCTACATTGATGGGATCTTCATATTTATTTCTTTTTTCTCCCTCCATACCACCTCCCGGGATATCATCCATAGGGGGCTAGGTGGTGGAGGCAGCTGCGACAACTCATTTAGATCTACTTGTTGGAAAATGGCCGCAACGTTCTTGACCATTGCATTAGGTGGTGTTAGCAAACTCTAATCACCGACCGGGCCCAGAAGCACTACATCAAAGGTTACAGTTGTTCCCGGAGGTCCAATTTTCTCGTCAGTAGACAATTGCTCCATGGCTGGATTACTTTCATGTTCTTGTTGTATCCCTCTTTCTTCTTCGACCTCTTCTGGTTGAGATACATCTCCTCCTTGGACCACCAACTCTTCGGGCCCTGTTGATTCATGTATGGGAACCTCAGTTGTGCTATCAACCATATCATGCAATTATTTGAGATCACACATCAGGAAGAAATCATTGATGTTGATCTGTGCTATTTCTGGGGACTCAAGTGATCCTCTTTTTTCAGAGGAGGAGGAGGAGAGCACCTTAATATCAGGTACATTCTCAAGCTTTGGGTCCAGGTTTCTATTCTGTGGGGGGGCACTCTGCCTTCTGCTTCTTTCTTCTTTTGAGCGACATCCAAGGATCTATAGCCACTGCAGTTCCTACAATCTATGCTTCACATTTTGCACTTAGCAAAATGGCCAGGGATGGAGAATCTCCTGGCGGGGGATAAGAGCCTATCAGGGTAGCTCCGAGACCAAAATTCACTCCGTAATTTACTGCATCCAATAGTTTCTAGGAGTGTTCAAATTTCTCACCCAGTTCTTCCATTAGGGGGGCAAAAATAGGGTACAAGACCTGAGTTGGGGTGCAAAAATTCTTCTTGCCTTTGGCTTTGGATTGCAACGCAGCCGGTTGACAAGCTGGACACTCTTCGGGAAAACCCTCACAAAATACGCGTGGCTGTGTTGAATTACTGTTCTTGAGATGACCTCGATACTCAAAATTTTTGGTGTATCCCATTCTACTGAAGGGAGGTCCATCATGTTTGGAGTTTGAGATGTTCCATCATTCCTTTTGACATCATGGTGTATTACCACTTCTAGACGTCATAGTCATCCTGACACTTAGCCCAAAAATATTCTAAGTGTCGAACATGGGGGTTGACTCCCCAGGGCATCAACCTTCCTAGTCACCCAAGTGGATCATAATCCTTGTGACAAAGAATATCTGGATAAGTTTAGGCTGATTAGCTCATTTGTTGCTTCTTGGGCCACGACGAGGGAGCTGGTGTAGTCCCCATAAATGAATGGGAATGACACGAAGGTGACTTTCTTGACATGGATCAAAGCATGCACCTCTTAAATCTGTCTATAAAATTCCAATAAAATAATCCCATCCCCACAATGTTTGGGCAACAGGAAGGGCTACCTGGAAAATCTAGACACCCGAATATAAGTGTTCTGGGAAAACTCAATGAAGTAGCATCCCCACGTACCTACCATGGCCATGGCCTGCGGGGATAGTTTGAATCCCTGGTCACCAGTGATCGCCTTTATCCTGTGGAAGATGAAGGCATCATTGACTCTACAAAAATGGGGGAAACTCTGGTCCCACTGAATCTGGGGGAAGTATTCCCATGGGGTGGCCTGACCATCTCCCTCCCCAAGAACACCAACCGTTGTTAAACCTCAGATCCCAAGGTTCTGTCGAGCAAGGGGCCATAGCATGTAGGTGGTCATATAGAATTTATGATCTACCTCAACCTTCCTTATCTGGATGTCTACATGCTTGGTGATGATTTCAACCCAGTTTAAGTGCACCTTGTTGGTGGTCATACCATATAAAAGTAATACATACAAGGGGAGAATTCCCGGGCATGGGGCTCCCCAAAAATCCTAGAAAAAAAAATGATCCCTACCTAGATAGGATCTTTAAAGTCGGAGCGAGGGATATCTGTCTGCATTTTCTTGTAGTCCTAGCACGGACATTTATTTAGAGTTGAGATGGAGTCAGGATAGATCACCTGCTCCCTTAAACTGTCTGATGGAAGTGACCTTGGCAAAAGTAGTAGCATCTACAAAGCGCAAGATGCACCACCTTGCGATGGTTACATTATGGTACAAAGTGACGATGGGCACCGTGTATCCAAGGGGGTTGGGAGAACCCAACACATCAGCCAAACTGCCTGGATTGTAACATCTGGCTAGGAGAAAAATTAGCTCCGATGCTTGCACTGAGCATGAAAAACTAGCCGCTTGAATGACATTGGATGCCGCTAAGTTAATTAAGATGGAGTCTATTAGCACTTGCAAAATTTTTATGGTTCCAATCTCTTTCCTCTTGTCTTTGCAATTATTTTTGGCCTTTGGCCTAAAGCACTAAGTCTTGTTGTGTCAAACTTTGGCTAAAACCCTAAACCCTCAAGACTTGTTGTAAATTCATGTTACTTTTCCAAGTCACTTAAGTCAAGTTTTAAGTCATGTGCACTTTTCCAGGCCTTTATCTCTTAATCTTGTAACCCCGACCAAATATTCTTTTTGATTCAACAATCAAGTGTAGGCCTTCGATCAAGTCTCTTTAAGTTTTCAACTCATGGTTGATGCGTAATCTCGAGATAAAAGTCAAAGTCATGGAATATTTGGAGATTTTGCGTGCACCGTAGATCTTGCTTTGTCTTGGTCTTGATTGTGTGGTTGGCGCATGATCACTAGACAAAGGTGTTGTCAAATTTTTTATTTGGAGATTCAACGAGGGTCATTGATCTTTGTCTTTTCAAGTCATGATCTTGCGGTTGGCGCTAAGTCTCAGAATGTAACCTGAGTCAAGGATTTTATTTGGAGATTCAGAGATAGATTTGTTTGTAAATCTCATGATCTAACTATGGTCTTGGTAGGGTTATCTTTCCTCTTTGGTCGCTGAATCTCTGAATGCACCTGGGATTAAGTTAATCTCTCGAGATTAAGCAAGAACCGTTGATACAGTATTGATCGTGTGGATGACGTTTAATCTCGGAAAGAAATGAGCAGGTATAAATATATTGTGAGATTAAATGGGCATTGTTGATCTTGATTCTAATCTTGTGGATGACGTTAAGTCTCTAAATAAACCCAAGGGTTAGGAAATGTGTTGGCGACTTAGAGATCTCTTCAATTGTGTGATCTTGTAAAGAACTCAGGGTTAATTCAAGGTTGGTTAAGGTTATTCAGTGACTTAGAGATAAGCTTGTTAGCGCATAATATCAAGGTTTTGACCTGAGTTAAGTTTAACTTGTCGAGGTTATGTTTTTCCTTCACTCGCGTACTTTCTAGATTTGACCAAAGGTAAAGGCTTAACTATCCAACTTTGTGATTTCCCTTCAGTCGCGCAATCTCCAGATGACTTGAGTCAGGATAGAGTTAAGAGATAAGTTGATAAGGATCAAATCAGAACCTCCGATGCAGTGTTGATCGTGTGGTTCGCATTTAGTCTCACAATGAATTGGTTAAGTACAAATATATCTTGAGATTTAGTGCAGGTCGTTGATACAACATAGATCTTGTGGATGATGTTAAATCTCTAAATAAACTAGGGGTTATGAAAAGTATTCAGAGACTTAGAGATTTACACAGTCATTGAATCTCTAGATAGAGCTTGGGTCATAGTAAGGACAATTTGCGTTTGAAGAGACCAAATCTGAATTGTTGATACAATAAAGATCTTGTGGTTGTCACTAGATCGCTGGATAAATTTGTGTCAGGCCTTTTTATTCAATGATTATGCGAGGATCATTGATCTGATCTTGATCTTACGGTTGTCTCATAATCTTGCAATGTAACTAGAGTTAGGGCAAAGATCTAGTGACTTGGAGATGCAAAGGAATTTAGTACCCAAGATTAAAGATGAGTCAAAGGCTAGTTAAGTAGCACAGGTCAAAGGACAATAGGATTTCTCAGAGCAAGTTCTAAAGTGCCATGTGGAGGTTAGTGGTACCAAGGTTGCTGAGTTATGCCTAGGTAAAGGCACTATAAGTTGATTCCCATCTAACAACATGCGTAAAACCTCAAAGATAAAGTGATCAAGATCTAATCATTGAGGCATTGCAGCTTGCTACCACGTGTCCAATTAGATTTTGAGCCCAGGTAACTTAAGAGGATCTATGGATATGTTTTAAAGTTATGCAACAGCTTGATCTCAACGGTCCAAATTGTTATCCGCGCCACCTGTGACCATTATAACTATAATTTGAATATTTAAATCTTTGACTTAGAGGGTTTCATGGCGGTGGACTCAGATATTTGATCTTAGAGCTATAAATGCTGCGATGTGATCTTATGGATCGATTCTAAATAGTTGTTGAAGACTAGAGGGATACAAATCTGATATGTGGAGATGCATTTATGTCCAGACTTGACAAATAGAGTTTTATAATCATATGATAAATGTATATAGTGACACCTAGTCATTTTTGCATTTATGTGAGCTACTTTCAGAGTCGTGCTTGGGATTTCTTTGACTTAAGGTACTGCACTCACATCCATGGATTAGGGCAATTTGATTGCAGATCAGATCAGATTGCACAAATTGAAGAGAGATATGTTTTCAACTTGACAACAAAATTGAATGCTTGACATGATTGGTTGTAAACCCTAACCCTAAATGGTCCAAAGCTTGTAGCATTCTTGTTCCTATAAAAGAATATTCAAAACCATTTAGTAAGGGCGGGAGAATTGGGAAAGTAGAAGGCATTAGGCTTATACGTGTTTCTAGTCTAGGATATAACAGATGTATTTAAGAGTGTATTGAGATAGAATAGAAAGCTTATGATATTTTTCATATTATTGAACTATGTATTTCCTTGTCATATTGTTGTAGAAGCAAGAATTCATCATACTTAATATAAGTATTCTCAGGTTTTAAGTCTCTCCGTTGTGATATCTCTGTGAGTTGTAAGTTTTTTGGCTTACTGTATAAGTCTTGCTTATACATATGTCTATTCCACAATTATTTGATCTTAGATCAAATTAAAATGCTTTGGATATTACATTGATTCTATCTAGTTATCTGCTTAAGGATCTTGTAGTGTGTGATATGAGATATGTATGTTTATGGCTTTGAATCTTTACCAATAGGGTGTTTTAGCTTCAATATTGTATTTAGGAATTTGCCCAATGGATAAGGCACTGATCTAAAGCAAGTATTTTTTGTGGAGATATAAGTCTAAGTGGTTTGGCTATGTTATGTCCCATAAAATTTAATCAAACTCAATACCATAATTCTTTACTTTTGCAGTTATTGTTGTTATTCCACCAATGGTAGTGGGGAGTATATGAATGCTACGTTGGCATTTAGTACTTACTTATCATTTATTTGTTGTTCAAATCCAGAAGTAGAAGGTATTGTAAAGAATTGAGTTTAGTCTAGATTAGGTGCACCCACCTTGGTTTTGCAGAGCCAGAAGTGTAGAGGGCAGTCTTGTTCCTATAGTTGGTCCAGTTATCTTACACAACTTTCATAATTGGAGCTAACCACTCCTAACATCAGTATTAAGATATATTGGTTGCTTTTTTTTGTAGCATAATAGTTTTCAACACCAACAAGATGACAACTCTGCTGGGGAAGAGAAGCAAAAGTGATTAGTAAGTATAAGTGAGTTGTATCCTTGTCTTGCTAAGTCAATCCCAGAGTCTGGTTATAGAGTCATGGTTTTCAAAGTGATATTCCTCATAATCATAAGAGTGGGTCTTTTGTGCTTATTTATCATTACAAAGTGTCTGAAAGTACTAGTTCTGAAAGTAATACAAATACTATCTCACATGTGGTGAGTGGTGACTCTGAGTTCTCTGATTTGCACCAGTGTCCATGTTTGAACAAAAAATATAAAGAAGAGGTTGACTTGCAGTGAAGAGGCAACATATGTTTGGACTCCTGTGACTATGAGAATAGTCAAGAGAAGAATAAATAAGAGACCCTATATTGGGAAGTGTTGCAAGTTTCTAATTTAAAGAAGGTCAGAGTTGGGAAAGAGATCTCAACTAATTCATTTTTTTTCCTCTGCAAAGAGGTGGCAGCTCTACCAAGTTTTGAAGGTGATTTGAAGGTCTTTCAAATCAAATAGTTTGCAGCAGATTCATCATATTCCAGGTATTTTTATTTTTCATTGGATGAATTCTTTTGTTCCATGAAAATCAATTATAAATTTTCCCTATGAAGTAGTTAGCACTAATTGAGAGGGAAGAGAGAGGCAATTTGTAATTGTCCTGCCTACTAAGATGTCAGAACTATATAGAGGCGAGTTGTTTGAGGCCATAAATTTTGAAGGTATCCCTCGATACCCAATCTTTTTCCATCACCAGTCAGGGATTGCTTGCCTAAGTTCACTGGCTTAGGTGAGAAATCAACTAAGGAACATGTGGACAAGTTTGTTGACTTAATAGATGGTCATAAGATCACACATGGGGATGTATTAATGAAACTTTTGCTATATCTCTAATTGAGAGTGCTAGAGATTGGTTCACAGAGTTACCTCATGGTTCAATAAGATCTATGGATGCACTGGAAGATTGTTTTATTGAGAAATATGGTGACATAGAGGACAATGTTTCTTCTACTGCATCCAATTCTGAAGAGCCTTTGCCAGATTATGATGATGAAGTGGATCTTATGGAGGAACAAAGATTAGAAAATCAAGTCATTTTGGGGTTACCACATGAGAGACTTAAAAAAGAAAAGGAAGATATGACCAGGCTTGATAAATTAAGATGGCAACTACTGAACCAAATAGCAATAAATGATGCTAAGGAATAACCTGAGAAGGTTGAGGAGGAAGCTATAAGTTATTTAAGGAACAAGCTAGTAAAGAGGAAGGATGAATTAATATAGTTGTTTTATGAAAGGTTTGCTAAGGCATATGATGAGCTCCCGAGAGGTGTTAAGGAGTTTCCAGAGTCTACATATATTGGTTTATTTTCCTAAATCAATCCATTGGCCAGCCTCCTTGATGGAGGAACTCACTAAACATACCAACAAGAAGAAAGAATCATTTTAAATTTTTAAATATGATATTATTATTAGTCATGCTGATAATAAAGATAGTGAACATCAAGATTTTGAAGATGAACTTATAGTTGATAGTGTTCCTGCTGAGACTATAGTTGTTTCTTCTCAGCATAATGATGCAGATGTCTTATTTAATCCTGAGGAAAATATATGCAATGAACAAGAGGATCACTCTGATGAAGAGGTAAGTTGCTATGATAATTCTTTTAATGACAGTGATGTCAATCCCAAAATTTCAAACCAAGATGCTGATATTGAAGATCCTAAATTCGAGGTTTCACATAGGGTTGTACCTAGTAGTGATGTTATTGAGAATGAGGGAAACCAAGAGGATAGGGATGTGTCTAGTATGTATACTATCTTTTATGATCATGAAAGTAATGACCCCTCTCAATATGAGACAAAATATGTGTGTAGTCAATAGGATAGTACTGATTTGATAAATGAAGATGTTGATTGTGAATGTGTATCAAAGGTGAGTGTAAATGATGACAGTGGTTCATTTCACAGTGAACAAGTCTTAGAGTTATTGTCTAATGAATATCTCATATTTTCAGGGATGGAAAAATTTGAATCCCTACACCCCACACGCATTTAGTTTGACAAGGAATATATATCAAATGGTTAGAATTTTGATACTTATATATATGAGTTTCCTTGTACTTCTCTCTCACTAGGCTACAAAAAGATTGAATATTGACCTTTTAGATGATGAGTGTATTAGTGTTTGTTCAGATTCAAAAGATGAAGAGACTCCAGATATGATGTTGAGTACTAACTGGGATAGTTGTGTTGATTATGAATCTATTTCAGATTCTAGGTCATTCACAAAACCATTGCAAGATGATCTCTTAGTTACTCAAAATATCCAATTGCCTGATGAGTGTGTTGATATGTGTCCTCCCTCCAGTGAACAAGATAGTGGTTTGTATAAAGATGATAATTTGCAAGTGAATTCTTTAGGTAATTCTGATATGGATGTGCAAGCCACTGATAAGATGCAGAATGATAATTCTTTTGAAGAGTAGAATATGGATCATGACATGGAGTTTCCATCTTTAGGTAATAATGGTGTTGAATCTTGTTCTTATTCTATTCTTCATTTGTCTCCTGTTACAGAAGGTCAAAATACTTTGCAGATGATCCCTGATGTCTATGATGAGCATAACTATGATATTTCTCACATTGTTGTCCCCTATCCTTTGAAGAATGGGCTAGATCATGTCCTAAGTGATGAGTCTTCTCAATGTTTGCATGAGGTTCAGTATGATGATTACTCCATTGACATGCAACCTATTGATATAAATAGACCAAATTACGATGACTCCAACTACATGGCAGAGCATGAGTGCTTTTCTCAGTTGGATGGTGTTTCTCCTAGATGTGGTAGTGCATTAGGCATTACTGATTATTGCATTGAATCTCAATTTTTTCTAATTGATGAATGCAACATACATATGCCACATGTTTTTCATATGTATGATTTTCTTTCTGGCTCTAATGCTCAATATGCTAATATTTTTTGTAATGAGCAAATGGTATCTGATAATGGATCAGATCAGACACATGAAAGAAAATGTTTCAGTTTGTTTCCAGACCAGGGAGTAGAAACTTTTGTCTATAATAGAGGCAAAATGGACAAAAAATTTTGTGATGGTGTCAGGCCATCAAGATGGATTTGACTTCCTCAAATCAGTAAATAAATGGCAAAGTTGAATTCTTTTTCTGTTGCAAGTATGTACATATTTTCTTTCTGTGTTTTCCTGTCTTAGGTTAGTTTCCTGCTTTGTAGGTGGTATGCTTCTCCCAGAAATCCTGAATCCTTTCCATGCCTACAAGAGGAATGCATCCCTAGACAGAGCCATTGTTAGCACTTGCAAAAATTTAATGGTTCCAAGCTCTTTCTTCTTGTCTCTGCAATTATTTTTGGCCTCTGGCCTAAAGCCCTAAGTCTTATTGTGTCAATATTTGGCTAAAATCCTCTACCCTCAAGACTTGTTCTAAATTCAGGTTACTTTTCCAAGTCACTTAAGTCAAGTTTTAAGTCATGTGCACTTTTCCAGGCCTTTATCTCTTAATCTTGTAACCCAACCGAATATTCTTTTTCATTCACCAATCAAGCGCAGGTCATTGATCAAGTCTCTTTAAGTTTTCATCTCACAAACGGCGTGTAATCTTAGGATAAAAGTCAAAGTCATAGAATATTTTGTGTGCACCATAGATCTTGCTCTGTCTTGGTCTTGATCATGTGGTTGTCGCGTGATCGCTAGACAAAGGTGATGTCAGCTTTTTTATTTGGAGATTCAACGAGGGTTGTTGATCTTTATATTTTCAAGTCATGATCTTGTGGTTGGCGCTAAGTCCCAAAATGTAACCTGAGTCAAGGATTTTATTTGGAGATTCAGAGATAGCTTTGTCTTTGAATATCGTGATCTAACTGTGGTCTTGGTAGGGTTATGTTTCTTGTTTGGTCGCTGAATCTCTGAATGGCTCAAGGGTTAAGTTCTTTGTCTTGAGATTAAGTGAGGGCCTTAGATCCTATTCTTTTCTTGGTTTCATCCAATGGCTTGCGCGTGATCTCCAGATGTTACCAAGGCTAATATTTTTATCTAGAAACTTGGAGACTTGGTTAGTCGCGCAATCTCCAGATTGACCCAAGGTTAAGGTAGGGTTTGCAGTTTTCCTTCAGTCATGAGATCTCTAGATGGATTCAAGGTTAAGTTAAGGATCTCAAGATTAAGCCTGAATCATTGATCGGGTTCCTTTTAAGTGTTGATCATGCGGCTGTCGTATAATATCATAAAGAATTGATCAAGTATAGAAGGATTGTGAGACTTGGGAAGGATTGCAGATCAAGATCAAGATGAGTGGCTATCACCTAATCTCACAATGAATTGCTGATGTCATAATATGTCTGGAGATCTAGCACAGACCGTAGATCTTGTTTAGATTGTGTGCTTGGCGTGAGATCTCAGAATAAATTCAAGGGTTAAGTTTTTATCTCGCGACTTGGAGATCTCTTTAGTCGCGTGATCTCATAATATAATCATGGTCAAGGCAAGGTTAATTTTCCTATTTGGTTGCTGAATCTCTGAATGCACTTGGGGTTAAGTTAATCTCTCAAGATTAAGCGAGAACTGTTGATACAATACTGATCATGTCGATGGCATTTAATCTCAGAAAGAAATGAGCAAGTACAAATATATTGTGAGATTAAACGCACATTGTTGATCTTGATTCTAATTTTGTGGATGACGTTAAGTCTCTAAATAAACCCAAGGGTTAAGAAATGTGTTGGCGACTTAGAGATATCTTCAGTCATGTGATCTCGTAAAGAAATCAGGGTTAATTCAAGGCTGGTTAAGTTTATTCAGCGACTCAGAGATAAGCTTGCTAGCACATAATATCAAGGTTTTGACCTGAGTTAAGTTTAACTTGCCAAGGTTATGTTTTTCCTTGAGTCGCGTAGTCTCCAGATTTGACCAAAGGTAACGGATTAACTATCTGAGTTTGTGATTTCCCTTTAGCCGCGCAATCTCTAGATGAATTGAGTCAGGATAGAGTTAAGAGATGAGTTGATAAGGGTCAAATCAAAATTGCTGATGCAACGTTGATCGCGTGGTTCGCATTTAGTCTCGCAATGAATTGGTCAAGTACAAATATATCTCAAGATTCATCGTAGGTTGTCAATGTAGTGAAGATATTGTGGATGACGTTAAATCTCTAAATAAACTAGGGGTTGTGAAAATTATTCAGAGACTTAGAGATTTACACACTTGTTGAATCTCTAGATAGAGCTCGGGTTAGAGTAAGGACAAGTTGAGTTTGTAGAGACCAAATCTGAACCATTGATACAATAAAGATCTCGTGGTTTTCACTAGATCACTGGATAAATTTGTGTTAGGCCTTTTCATTTGGCAATTATGCAAGGATTGTTGATCTAATCTTGATCTTACGGTTGTTTCATAATATCACAATGTAACCAGAGTTAGGGAAAAGATCTAGCGACTTGGAGATGCAAAGGACTTTAGTACATGAAATTAAAGATGAGTCAAAGGCTATTTAAGTAGCACCGGTTAGAGGACAACATGATTTCTCTGAGAAAGTAGTAAAGCGCCATGTGGAGGTTAGTGAGACCAAGGTTGCCAAGTTATGACTAAGTAAAGGCATTGTAAGTTGATTCTTATCCGATGGTAGACATAAAACCTCAAATATAAAGTGATAAAGATCCAATCATTAAGGCATTGCACCTTGCTACCACGTGTCTAATCAGATTTTGAGCTTGGGTAACTTAAGAGGATCTACGAATATGTTTTAAAGTTATGCAATGGCTTGATCTCGACCGTCTAAATTGTTGTTCGCGCCACCTATAACCATTGTAACTGTAATTTGAATATTTAAATCTTTGGCTTAGAGGGTTTCATGGTGGTGGACTCAAATATTTGATCTCAGAGCTATAAATGCTATGATTTGATCTTATGGATCAATTCTAAATAGGTGTTGAAGACCAGAGGGATACAAAACTAATATGTGGAGATGCATTTATGTCCAGACTTGATAGATAGAGTTTTATAATAAGAGGATAAATGTATATAATGATGCTGATGACATTAATTTTGCCATTAGTACACTTAGTGAAAAACATTGACCGAGATCATCGGTACAAGCATTACCAGCGGACTACATACATTACCAACAAACAACGAGCATACCCGATAGAACACAAAGGTCATGAAAAATGCTAAGTATGGAATTGACTGATGAACACTAACAAGTGTTGCACCGATGAAGTGAATAGGACATCACCGATGGGTCAATAACATAACATTGAGATCATCACCGATGACACAGTTTTGAAAACAAAACTGACAAAACAGAAAAGGCATACCCGACGACCAGTTCAAGAAAGGAACACCAACGACAAAGAAAATTGACCGTCAGAACTGATAGTCAGTTAGAGAACCCGCAAATAGTGGATCTGAGTTTTACACGTCAGATAAATCAATGTAATTCTATTTATAGAGTTTTAATTTGTTTTAAATCATAAATTGAGGGTTAAGCAAGCTTTATGTAAATATTTTAAAGCATCCTAATAGATCTAAAACATATCTAACTAAAGATCAAGGTCAAGTTGTAAACCTTGGATCTAGAGTTAACTTGCAAAGCGTGAATCAAGAATTGAGCCAAAATCTAGTATAAATAGATGTTCAAATCAATTGTGAGTTATGAATTCATTATTGTTGATAGCCATGACGAGCATCTAAGGAGTAGAAGGCAGAATTCATGCAAAGTTTAGAAATAGATCATATCAGTTGTCAAGAACACACAGAGGCTACCGATGAGAAGACAAAGGTATTATTCAATCATGGAAGGATGATTACTGATACATAAGAAGATTTATTAGATCTGTTATCAACAATTAGAGATTGCATACATCATCAGATCAAAGACTTATGTAGTTTCATTCTAACAAGTGCATCACATCTAAAATCCTTTTGTAGAAGGTGGACTTAACCATTCTTTACAAATCTCTT
>MU223728.1:1169591-1196573 GCA_018584345.1 Thuja plicata | reverse complement strand
ACTTATGTAGTTTCATTCTAACAAGTGCATCACATCTAAAATCCTTTTGTAGAAGGTGGACTTAACCATTCTTTACAAATCTCTTAATAGAGTGCACACTTAACAGTGTTGCTAAAGCTTCAAACGATGTAGATCTTAACAGGTCTCCACTGTAATACTCCTAACAGGATAGGTCACCAGAAGTGACCAATTGTAAGCCTCAAGTGACCCCTTCTTATCTACAAATAGTGAATTCTTGTGGGTAACAATCCCCACCGCAGTTTTTACTTCCTAACATGAGTTTTCTGCGATATCATATCTTGTGTTATGTGTTATCTATTTTCATGAATGTTTCTTTTATGGTTACATATTAAAGAACTTATGATATGATTGCATATACATAAAGAAAGATGAACAGTTAGATAAGATAATTTACAAACTAATGATTAAGGATTAATAGGCTAACCAAGAAAAGTTTTAGAGGTACTGATTCACCCCTCCCCTCTCAGTACATCATTCCAATATAATTCCAACATATGCCTGGTCATTTCTGCATTTATGTGAGCTACTTTCAGAGTCGTGCTTGGGATTTCTTCGACTTCAGAGTATTGCACTCACATCCATGGATTAGGGAAATTTGATTGCAGATTAGATTGGATTACACAGATTGAAGAGAGAAAAGTTGTCAACTTGACAACAGAATTGAATGCTTGAAATGATTGGTTGTAAAGCCTAACCCTAAATGGTCTGAATCTTGTAGCATTCTTGTTCCTATAAAAGAATATTCAAGACCATTTAGTAAGGGCTGGAGAATTGGGAAAGTAGAAGGTGTTAGGCTTATACTTGTTTCTAGTATAGGATATAGCAGATGTATTTCAGATTGTATTGAGATAGAATATAAAGCTTATGATATTTTGCATATTATTGAACTATGTATTTTCTTGTCATATTATTGCAGAAGCAAGACTTCATCATACTTAATATAAGTATTCTTAGGTTTTAAGTCTCTCCTTTGTGATATCTCTATGAGTTTTAAGTTTTCTGGCTTACTGTATAAGTCTTGCTTATACATATGTGTATTCCACAAGTCTTTGATCTTAGATCAAATTAAAATACTTTGGATATTACATTGATTCTATCTGGTTATCTACTTAAGGATCTTGTAGTGTGTGATCTGAGATATTTATGTTTATGGCTTTGAATATTTGCCAGTAGGGTGTTTCAGCTTCAATATTGTATTTAGGAATTTGCCCAATGATTAAGGCACTGATCTAAAGCAAGTATTTTTTGTGGAGATATAAGTCTGAGTGGTTTGGCTATGTTCTGTCCCATAAAATTTAATCAAACTTAGTAACATAATTCTTTACTTTTGCAGTTGTTGTTGTTATTCCACCAATGGTAGGGGGAGTAAATGAATGCTAGATTGACATTTAGTACTTACTTACCATTTATATGTTATCCAAATCCAAAAGTAGAAAGTATTGTAAAGAATTGAGTTTAGTATGGATTAGGTGTACCCACCTTGGTTTTGCAGATCTTAAAGTGTAGAGGGCAGTCTTGTCCCTATAGTTGGTCCAGTTATCTTACAAAGCTTTCATACTTGGAGCTAACCACTTCTAACATTAGTCTTAATATATATTGGTTGCTTTTTTGTAGCGTAACAATTTTAAACACCAACAGAGTCATTAACTTGTCGTAGTTGATGAATTGCTTGAATGAGGCCCTGCAATTTAGCCCAGGTATCGACATCTGTGTTGGTGATCTCTTTAATCGCAGACTCAATTCGGGACCCTAGAATCGTCCTGCCTTTATTATATTTTTGGGTTAACGGGAGCTTTGCCAATACCCACTCTATCTTGTTCTACTTGCTGGTACCTACAGTGGTACTCGGGAGTTCGAGGCTCCTGGGAGTTGAAGATTCTTAAGCCATTTCTTTCTTTCTTTCTTTACCTTGTACCTACAAACCAGACAACCGTCAGTGTATAGACATTAAGAGATTCTAGAATTTGAAGGCTTCAAGAGTGAACTTACTTTTCACCTGAAAAATAAAAACATTAAGGCATCTTAAAGGGGATCATATGTGCGAGGACTACATGCAATTTTAACCCATGAAAAATTTCTTGTGCACCAAAGACCCAGAAGGATAACCAAAAGGGTTGAATGAGGTGAACAAGTCTGGGCTTACCGACACACTCGACATTAATTGAAAGATAGCAATTGTCAGTGACAAGATAGGTAGCCCTACTGCCATACTCTAACATGCATATGCCCACTGGGCTAAATAATGACATTTAATAGACAGTTGTTCTAGAGTGAGTGACATGAATACCACTTGGGACAAATTTTAAATGCTCATTCATGGGAACTAATTATGCAATTAAGATGGAAAGGACGGAGGAGAGAGAAAAATTAATGGCCTGCTAGTGAGCTGGCCTCTACAACTAACATACCCATCACCTTGACGTCCCAAGTTGTACCAACCAAGATGGTGAACCTTCTTATTGGGTGGACCTTGTTCTTAGACCTCGTAAAGAATTCTAAGCGAAAAAGGGTCCTTAGGAATTACCTCTTGTGAGATATGAAAATTAGGTGTAAAGGAACGACTCTCTGTTGGTACATTTGGAAGCAACCTTCTATGTAGTTGTAAATTTTGTTGATCTTTTTGCAAGAACGACTCTCTGCTGGTTTCTTTGGAATCAATTTTCTGTGCAGTTGCAAATTTTGTATCATGTAAAGGGTTATCTGCTGCATAGTTCTCTCTTTCTGTAGACTTGGCTACACGGTGGTTTTTGAAAGGAAGTAATTTTTGGGTTCCTCCATGGGATACTACTTTTTGTTTAATTTTGTAATTTGCCTCAAGGTTTTTTGTTCGCCCATGGGCCTCTGTATTTTCTTCAGCTGTAACTTTCCTAAGGGCTTTATTGTAAATACCTAATGGTTTATTCTGTAGTTTAGGATTAGGCCAGCATATTAGTTTTTTCATACTGTTGTAATTAGCCACGACTAGCATGAATCGGTATAATTCAATTTGTATACGAGCAATGATCAGAGTTTTTCTTTCTGGTTCTTTTCTCCATGAGCTCTTTGAACCAGTTTATTATTATTAATAATATATCAAGTGGCTCTACCACCTTTTTCAAAAAAAAAAATGAATTAAAACACTTTACAACTAATAATCTAAACTACATAAATGATTGGACTAAAAAGAAAGCCTAAAAAAAATAAAAGTATAAAGAGTGCAAACCTCCCTAAAATAGAATCCAAGCTCCCTTTTGATCTTTTGATTTGTCCATGCTTATGGATGTGTGCTCCAAATTTGATACGCTTCAAGCTTCAAGAGGGGTTCTTCAAACTGACATTATAACTCTGCTTTGGAATTGGATTTCTGATTTGCTCTCAAAACTAACATTATAAAAATGCATGAAAGTTGGATGAAATTGTGAAGGGATGAGGTTTCTTTTATAGAAAATGGGTGAGGAATCAAGGTTCAGGATACAATCTTGAGAAGAGGTCCAGATGCACCTAGAAGAGAGCACATGGATTGTACTTCTTCAAGTGCATCATATGATGACAAGTGTCACAATATGATTGGGTTGAAAATAGGGAGGAATGTGATCATTTAGGGAAGTGAGCCAAGGGGATGAGATGAGACTTTAGGAGATAAGGCTATTATAAGGGTGTAAGAGCCTTAATGATGTAGAGTGGACAATCAAAAGCCCCAAAAGGACTAGTTGGTCCTTCAAATCTTCAACATCCAGAGGAAAAGTGCCTCTACACTTATCAAAAGTGCATAAATGACTTGTTTCTAGGTTATCACAACCTATCCCAAATAGGGCAACCTAATCACTAGGTTCTAGCAAGTCTTCAACACCAACTCCCAATGGTTGGCTATTAGGCACTTACACCAATTTGATATAAACTCCCCATGAAATGACTCCAAGGACCAGGGGTGACATATGCTCAAGGATTTGGTCTATTTAGGTCCCTAAGACAAGGATCCAATAATCCTACTCACCATGTACACTAATTTGGGCATGGTTGCTATGATAAGCCCCTCCTAGGCTTGTAGCCTTTTCAAATGGAAATTTGGGCTTAGTATGAAAGTATTCCACATAAACCTAAAAAAAAAGAGAGATTTAGATACCGTTATGGCCTAAGGGCTTATAAAAAAGCACCAATGCTTGGAAGTGAACTTGAAAATAAAAAGACACACTATTTTGCTTAAAAAACTAAGGTTAATTAGGCCTCCAATTACACTATAGGCACCCCTTCCCTACAACAAGGACCCAATCAAACACTTGAATCATGTGAGGGAATGCACAAGGACTTCTCAGTCTCAAATTTAGGTCTTGACAAATTTCCTATGGTGAGTTATGTGGACTGTACTCAATTGCTTGATTGGTGCACACATGATCATGTACACCTAGGGCATCATGCCAAACCCATCTCCCTACAAGTTACCAAACCAAACATGAATAATCTCAAATATAATTTTAAATACATTAATTCCACCAAGGGGCACTATATTACGATTGTGGAATCGAGAAGGAAACACAATTGTTTGCTGAAACCCTGATTTAGGGCCTAAAAACCAGGACACAGGAGTAAAAATGCAATAACTTTCAATATACAAAATATTAGGACATGAAACCAAATGAAAATGGAAGATAATTCATAGGGATACCTTAATATATCATAATTTCATTCCCAACCTTCTGAACATGTCTGTACCAATTCACCATTTCTTGAATTTGCAGGAAAATGGTTGATTTTTATTGATTTTGAATGCCAATTACAAAAAGTTGTCCTACCACCTGCCTATAAGGGCTTATGTAGGTATTCCCAATCGTTACATACATTTTTAAAACTAATTATCCATTTGGGAATGTATTTTACAACATTTGTCAAAAGTTGCTAATGTTGCTTGACAACTTTTTAGCAATTTTGCAATATTTTGCAACTTTTCAATCTAAGTGACCAAACTTGGTCCAAACCTATAATCTATGATCCCACATGGATCTAAACATGGTAAAACATGAAAATATGAGAAAATAACCTATCATTAAGGTTTTGGACATTATTTGACCAATAGTTGACCAAAGGCTTATTAAATGCCAATCTTGGAACTAGGTCTTACAAAGGGTGTCCAATATGAAACCTTTATTTCTAACTTGACCTAGAGGCCACTAGGACCTTCAAGAAATCCATAAGTGCCAAAAAAAACACTTAGGTTAACTAGAATTCTCCTACACCATACTCCCCATGAGGTTTTGAACTCAAGTTCCCACTTGAGGTTAACTGATCAAGAGTGATGCCATGCTGTTTGATTTGTTCCTCTATCATCCAGGTAGCATCAATGTTAGGGAGTCCTTTCTATTTTACTAGGTACTGCATATGCTTTTGTTTCCTTGTTTGATTCAGCACCTTGGACTCAAGAACTATTTCCAACTCCACTAGTTTTATTTGTGGAAGATTTGTGACAGTCTCCATCCTCCTCATTTTGTGGATCCTGCACATTGGTCATATCTGAAACACATTTGTAAAGGGTGAGATCTGAAACATTAAATATAGGAGAGATTGATAATGTAGGAGGAAGAGATATTTCATAAGAATTTTCACCCATCTTGTTGAGAATGGTGCATGGCCCAACTTTCTTCATAAGGAGCTTTGAATATCTTCCCTTGGGTAGTCGCTCCTTTCTTAGGTAAGCCCACACTTTATCTCCAATTTGGAAGTGGATTTCTCTTCTTTTCTTATTTGCGTGTGCTTTGTATTTCATGGTGGATTGTTGCAATGTTTCTTTCACTTCTGCCTACACTTTAGTGATTAGTTTTGCCAATTCTTCACCTTGTGCACTAACTTTGAAATTAGAAGGTAATTCCACCAAATCTAATGGACCTTTTGGGTGAAGTCCATAAACAGTTTGAAAAGGTGTTTTTCCAGTAGATCTATTCATTGAATCATTGAATGAAATTTTTTCTTGAGGTAAGATCATGTCCCAACTTTGGGAATGCTGTTTAGTAAGACATCTTAGGAGGTTGCCAAGTGACCTATTGACCACTTTAGTTTTCCCATAAGTTTGTGGGTGATAAGCAGAGCTATAGGTCAGATTTGTGCCAAGCTTTTTGAATAGAGTCCTCCAAAAATGTCCTTGGAGTTTAACATCTCTGTCTAAAACTATTGTTTGAGGTAAGCCATGAATTCTGACTACTTCTTTGAAGAAGAGATGTGCTATGTGAGATGCATCATTTATGCTTTTACATGGAACAAAGTGGACCATCTTGCTAAAGCTATCCACTATGACAAACATACTATCAAAACCCTATTTGGCTTAGGCAAACCCATCACCAAATCCATTGAAATTGATTCCCATGGCCTAGTGGGAATTGGTAGAGCCTGGTATAGTCCTTGTTTAGTAGATACACCTTTGGTTTGCTGACAAATGGTACAAGTTTCTATGAACTTTTTTGACTTCATTTCCCACTTTTTTCCAAAAGTAACTCCTTTTTACTAGGTTTTTTGTTTTGTCTATTCCAAAATGACCTCCCAAGCTACCACAATGTTTTTCTTTTATGATATTTATTCTCATGGAACATCTAGGTATGCATAGTTGAGCCCCTTTGAACAAGAGTCCATTCTGAATTAGAAAATTAGATAAATCAGTATGATATTTACCTATCATCTTGGTGCAAACCTCAAAAATTTCTCCACAATTTGGATCATCTGCCTACAAATATTTTAGTGAGTCAATCCCCACACTCTGAAGTTGTACTTCTTCAACCAAACCAACCCTTCTGCTTAGGGAATCAACCACTTTGTTTGCTACCCCCTTTTTGTGCTTAATGTTGAATGTATATGCCTGCAATTGTTCCATCCATTTGATGTATTTGACTCCAAGTTTTTCCTGAATATTTAATAAGCTCAATGCATGGTTGTTAGTATAAACAATAAACTCTTTTGGAAGTAAGTAATGCTTCCATTTTTCAGTGCTTGCACTATTGCATAGAGTTCTAAATCATATGTAGAGTACCTTTTCTTGGCATCATTTAGCTTTTCAGAAAAGAATGCTACAACCTTACCTTCTTGGCTCAAGACTACACCAATTGCCAAGTTACTTGCATCAGTTTCAATAGTGAATACCTTAGTGAAGCCAGGAAGCACTAGGATTGGATATTAAGACACTCTATTCTTTAGGTATTAGAATGCATTTGCAGGCTCTTTAGTCCATACAAATCTGATCTTTTTACCACCCTTTATAGTGTCCAATATGGGAGCACACACATGACTAAAGTTCTTAGTAAATTTTCTATAGATAGTTGCAAGACTATGAAAAATTCTAACATCACCTTGGTTCTTTGGTGGAGGCCAGTTGACAATTGCTTCAACCTTTTCAGGGTCCATTTTTAGGGTGCCTTGTGAGATGACAAACCTTAGGAACACAAGTTCCTTCTTCATAAACATACACTTCTCCAAGTTAATCACTAACTTGTGCTGATGAAGTCTCCTCAAAACCCGTTCAACATGGTCAAGATGCTCTTCCCTTCTATGACTGAATATTAGAATATCATCAAGATATATAACAACAAATTTGCTAATAAAATCAATAAAATTTTTATTCAATTGTTTTAAAAGCTATTTTCCATTCATCTCCTGGCTTTATCCTTATTTGGTGGTATCCTGATTTTAAATCAATTTTTGTGAAGTAACATGCATTTCCCAATTGATCAAGCAAATCCTCCATTCTTGGGATAGGAAACTTGTATCTTATAGTAATTTTGTTGATGGAACTACTGTCTATACATAATCTCCATTTACCATCCTTTTTAGGAGCAAGGAAAGATGAGACTGCACATGGGCTAAGACTTTTTTGAATTAAGCCTTTCTCTAACAGTTCATTGACCTATTTTTTAATCTCTACATGTTGAGAAGGTGTCATCTTATAGGGAGCCTTATTAGGTAAGGAAGAACCAGGTATTAGGTCTATTTGATGACTGATTTCTCTTAAGGGAGGGAGGTTTGTGGGCAAGTCACTAGCAGTGACATCATTTTATTTGTTTAACATTTCCTTAACTTCATTTGGTATGAGATCCTTATCATCAGATCTTATGCTATAACTAGGTTTAGAGATCAATACAAAACCTTCAGTCTTAGGTTCCTTCAATACTTGCAATATTTCCTTTTCCCCTATGGTGATAACAATAGGTTCTTTCTCTGTTTTAGCATTAGGTAGGGGCTTCATGGTAAAAGTTACTCCATTCTTGGTGACGTAGTAGGTGTTTCTTCCTACAATGATGTGTGACATCCACATCATATTTCCAAGGTCTTCCTAGTAAGATGTGGGAAGCATCCATTTCCACTACATCACATAATACTTTATCTTTGAAATCAACTATAGAAAATTCTACACATGCTTGTTCAGTTACTAGAGTTTGTTGACCTTTGGTTAGCCAAGAGACATGGTAGGGAAAGGGGTGTGGCTTCTTAGGTAGGTTTTATTTTTTGACCATTTCAAGAGACACCAAATTTTCACTCAAGACCCTGAATCAATAAGGCAATTACATACCTTTCCATGGCATTTGATCTTTGTCTTGAAGAGGCTCTTCCTTTGAGGTGGTTCATGGGTTTGTGGTACTTGAAGGAGAGCTTGCCTTATCATCAAACATGCTCCTTCCTCTGGTTCTAAATCCCTTGGATTAGTGTCTTCCTCTTGTTTTTCTTCTTGAATGAGTTGTGTCCTCCTTTCTCCATGGTTGTTGTTACTTCTTTTCTCTGTGCATCTCCCTGCATGGTGTCCTAGTTGGTTGCAGTAGTAACATTTCAAAGGTCCATTTCCTCTTCCTCTTCCTCTATTGAAGGGTCTCCTTCCTCTAGAGTTCCCTCTAAAATTGAATTCACCATGTTCTTTGTCTCCTTGGCCTTGGTCAGGGTCTTGCTTCTACTGCCAATGTATTATCCTCTATTCTAAGAGGCACCCCTTCCTCTGAAACTCTTTCCACCATCATTTCTCTTTCCTTTGCCTAAGTCTTGCTTTCTTTTCCATTTCTCCTCTACCTTGATTTCTATCTGATAACATTTTTTTTTACTGATGTAGGGCTATGTAGGGTTAGTTCTTCTTGAATGGACACCTTGAGACCATTCATGTATCTTGCTAGTTTTTCTTCCTCATTCTCTGTTGCATTAGTCTTCATGCATAGTTTTAGGAACTCCTCGATGTATGAGCCTACATCCATGTCTTTTTGTTTTAGGTTTTTCTTCCTTCTATAGATTTGTACCCCATAATCTTCAAGTACATATGTCTCCTTTATCAATGCTATCATCTTGTTCTATGAAGTGATCATGCTTCTACCATTCTTAACCCTCTCTGTTTGGATGAAATTCCATCAAGTTAGGGCTACTCCCTTCAACTTGGATTTTGCCAGCTTTACTCTTAGCTTCTCAAAAATGTCTTCACACTCAAAGAAGCTTTTCAAGATCTCAATCCAATTTAAGGCCAAGTCTGCATTCATCTTTCCATTGAAAGTTGGTAAGTCCAACTTCTCCTCTATGGTTCTTCTCCCCATAGACTTTAAGACATCTAAGATGGGTCTCTGGTCTGCAGGAATGTTCTCATCCTGATTAGGAGTGTCATCTTCCTCTTCACTCCCTTCTTCACCATCAGATATGTCTTCTCTTCCCCTCTCTACCATGTTCTCGAGTTCTTGAAGCCTCTTGGCCAGGGCTACATTCACTGCCTTCTATTCTCTCACTATCCTTGCAAGTTCCATGTTTGTAACCCTTGCAAGTATTTCCTCATCCTCAGGAGCAGACATGCTCTGATACCACTTTTTGCAGAGTGGACAGTCAGAATCCCCAAAAGGACTAGTTGGTCCTTCAAATCTTCAACACCTAGAGGTAAAGTGCATTTGCAGCTATCACAAGTGTAGAAATGACTTGTTTCTAGGTTATCACAACCTATCCCAAACATGGAAACCTAATCACTAGGTTCTAGAAAGTCTTCAACACCAACTCCCAATGGTTGGCTATTAGGCACTTACACCAATTTGATATAAACTCCCCATGAAATGCCTCCAAGGACTAGGGGTGACCTATGCTCAAGGATTTGGTTTATTTAGGTCCCTAAGACAAGGATCCAATGATCCTACTCATCATGTACACTAATTTGGGCATGGTTGCTATGATAAGCCCCTCCTAGGCTTGTAGCCTTTTCAAATGGAAATATGGGCTTAGTATGAAAGTATTCCACATAAAACTCCAAAAAAAAGAGAGATTCAAATACTCTTTATGGCCTAAGGGCTTCTACCAAAGCACTAATGCTTGGAAGTGAAAGGAAAATAGAAAGACATACTATTTTGCCTAAACAAATAGGGCTAATTAGGCCTCCAATTACACTACAGGTACCCCTTCTGTACAACAAGGACCCAATCCAACACTTGGATCATGTGAGAGATTGCACAAGGACTTCTCAGTCTCAAATTCAGGTCTTGATGAATCTATTATGGTGAGTTATGTGGACTGTACTCAATCACTTGATTGGTGCACACATGGTCATGTACACCTAGGGCATCATGCCAAACCCATCTCCCTACAAGTTACCAAACCAAACCTGCATAATCTCAAAGAGTATTGTCAATACATGAATTCCACCAAGGGGCATTAGATTCCCATGGTGGAATCAAGAAGGAAACACAATTGTTTACTGTAACCCTGATTTAGGGCCTAAAAACCAGGAAGCAAAAGTAAAAATGCAATAACTTGATGACATGTAACTAATTGGATGTTTGACAATGTTAAGTTGAAGATAATGCAAGGCATTAAAATAATTAATGTATTGTATTTTCATTGATGTCAACTTAATATCATTTGTACGGTCATGTACATAATGCCAAAGACTTCAGAGAATCAATGGAACAAAGGTTATGCTTTCAGCAATGCATAAAATTCAAGTATTCACTTAGTGACAAACAACACCAGCGGAGTGCACACCGATGGTTAGAGCAAAGAAGAACAGTCACAGTGATACCCGACGAGCTAAAGTATAGTGTTGCCCGATGAAGCAAAACCATAGGATGCCCGACGAGCAAAGTCAGAAGGTTGCTTGACGAGTAAAAATCCAATGTTGCCCGATGGACGGAGATCCCAAAGCTAACTGGAGTCTCACCGATGGAACTGTCAGTTGTCACCAACAACTAACTACAGAGGTGACCGACGGAACAGAGTTCAGAAAATGAAAAAATATCTAGCTGGCAAGAGCTAAAGATAGACTTAACTAGTTGTTTTCTTTGTTTTATTCGACCAGAGTTAAGTGATTGATTTAAAGATGATTTGTATAGTTGGCAAGAAGATAATTACAAGACAAATCAAGAGTTATGCTTTAAATCTAATTGGCTAGATTTTTTTTCATGCCAAGAATCAAGAATCAAGAAACAGTGAATATTATGTCTATATAAGAGACAAGCTTAATTCATTTACGAATGGGATTAAGGGGAGTGAATAGAAAGAGGATGATGAAGAGAAAATGATGAAGAATAACTTCATACAATCCTGATCAATCAAGCTGAAAGACAGCTAAGGAATTCTATAGACACTGACGAACAGTGAGCACAACATCACAGAGAAAAAAGTGTGGAGCACAAAGAATTGAATTGATACATTGATCAGATAGGTAATGTACTTAAATAGATATGAAAATCTACAATTTAAAGTTGCAATATGAATAGGTCATAGTGTTTCAGTTTAACCATTGAAGCATCAAGTCTCTTAATCAAGCAGGACTTAACAATCTTCTATATATTGAGGTATATCCCAAGGAGTGCCAAAAAGGTTGATTCATGAAAGTAGCATTGGACTTGCTCAATACCTATTGACAGTCTAAGGAGGTTGATTCAAGGATGGTAGTAATAGATGTCTGATACTAAGTGACAACCTCTATGTATAAAATCCTCTAACAAGGTTGCACTTAATAGTGTGTTTGTAACCTTTAATAGGGTTGGCTCCTAATAGGACTCACTTTAGAAGAGTGAAAATTTGGGGTACCGGTCCCAGTGGTTTTTCCCTTAACAAGGTTTTCACGTTAAAAATTCATGTGTTATGTGTGTGTGATTCATTTCTTTATTGTTTTGTATTTGACATAGTTAACACTGGATTGATCGGTATACTCTGCTTATTTACTGAGTTTCGGTAAATAGTTATACTGCTTATCAGTAATCAAGAAAGAATAAAGATTGACAGAGAACACTGAAAAACAGTTAATCATTATAAGTATTGTTAAATTTGATAAACACAAATCCTCCCAAGAACACCTGCATGCACATCTATCATAAGTAGAAGCAGGACAAAGACAGAAGAAGAAAAACTATGGAGGCCAAAAGGCCAGAGACATGAAATCCATGTTGACAGAAAAAACTTCTATTATCAACAACTGAATTACAAAATACAATCTCCTTAATTAAAACTAAGAGGTGAATCCTTATAAAAGGAATCACGAAACCCTAAAAGGGAAAACCTAAGGTTAGCTTAAGCAAATAGAGTGAATATGTGAGTTAGTAATTAGATCATGATGATTTAATTAATAACCCGATAGACTATTACTCTAACACCCCCCTTAAGATAAGCTTAGGGAGAAGCAAAACCTAGAAAACTACTGCAGAAAGCAGGAAAGATGGGTCCCAGCAACAAGGCCTGATCAGGTACCCAAAACAAGAAAAGAACTAGATGAAGAAACTAAGCCTTCAATCTAGGGAAAAGATGTCCCAGAGAAAGGAACAAGAATGAGCAAGAAGCATCTCCGAAGCATGTAGCTGAAAACTTTGTAAGAAGAGACTGCTGGAACCCCCACTGACGTGCATGACCAGGTAGAGAAGACAATGTCTGAAGAGCTGATCAATTGAACCAGGAAGCAATAAAACCAACAGGTGAACCCCCCCCATAATGCTGAACTGGGAGAGGTGACAGGAACACTGAAATGCAATGCCAGAAATGTCTGCAGAAGAAGAACCAGGAACACCAACAGTGCAATAGAAGTATAAAAATAGGATAAAGGGTGGTGTCACCGACATACAACATGGGATAATGTCATGGAAGGTACGCTCACTTGACAAAGGTGGATGCACCTAAAATGACATAATCATCATAACCCCCCATGACACTTTATAACAGAGTGCGAGTACAAAAACACACAAGGTGTACAAGATCCTAGAAATGCAGAAGCAGACACTTTATCTCAGTGCGTTTATAGAATAAAGATGCATCAAAAGAAGCATACAAGCTCATAAGTCAGAAAGAAGAGTGAGCTAGAATATCAGAAGAAGAGATCCCAGGACCTGTAAACCCAAGCAATCCACCAGAGTGCATAAACTGCCAAACTCGGAGGAGAGAAAACCTGGAGCAAAATCTAGAAAAAATACCTTTGCAACTGAATAGTTCACTAAACCAGCTTTGCGACGATATCTGGTTTGCCAAAAATGGAGTCCGGATGAGCTAGATATGACTCCCGAAAGGCAAAAACACATATCAGACTTCAACAACAAAAAATACTATAAAAAAAGCAGACTTAAAAAACTGAATCACCATAGTCGAAAAGAGCTTGAAAAGATCTTTCCGACGATATAACGAAGTCCAAAAAAGGCCTTCGTATGCTCCATATAGAGCGAAAACAATGATAAGGCCCCAAAAAGCTCAACAGGCTTGGTTTTAAGCCCCAGGGGCTAAAAAAAATGGGCCCCCGGGCGCATGGCGTGTGCTGGGGGCTGGGCCGAAGCCCCTGGACTCCCATATGACCAGCGACCTTAGCAAATATGCCCGCGGGGGCTAACAAATGGCCTGGGCGGAGCGGAGGCGGTGGGCGCCGGGTGGAGCGGCACGGACCGGGCGGCGGGCCGGAGCGACGGGGAGCAGAGGGCGCTGGGAGGTGGACCGCAGGGGCGGCAGGGGTGGCTGGGGCTGCAGAGCAAAGGAGGGCGCCGCCGGCGGTGGTCGAGCCCTGGTGGGGCGGTGGCGGCGGCGGCCCGGCGGTGGCGCCAATTTGAAACCACTGCGCGCGTTTTGTAAAACGCATAAAAACTTTTAAAAATAAGGTTTTTTTAAATTTTTTTCTCGGTTTCCGTGCCTGTACGGCACTAGAAACCAAATTTTTTTTGCCTCAGGGTCAAGTTGTCCAAAATAGACAAGCTTTATATGGATTTTAAAGTTTTTGGGCGCTCTGAGCGCAACGGTAATGTCTGTTTGGGCCCAAAGTGACCAAAAATAAAGGTCCCCCCTAAATCCACACAAAAACCTTCTGAAAAATTAGAAAACTTCTGAAACCCTCGCTTGCTTCAACAAAACTAGAACAACGAGCAGCAGGAGAGCTCTGATACCGTGTTAAATTTGATAAACACAAATCCTCCCAAGAACACCTGCATGCACATCTGTCACAAGTAGAAGCAAGACAAAGGCAGAAGAAGAAAAACTACGGAGGCCAAAAGGCCAGAGACATGAAATCTATGTTGACAGAAAAAAGCTTCTATTATCAACAACTGAATTATAAAATACAATCTCCTTAATTAAAACTAAGAGGTGAATCCTTATAAAAGGAATCACGAAACCCTAAAAGGGAAAACCTAAGGTTAGCTTAAGCAACTAGAGTGAATAGGTGAGTTAGTAATTAGATCATGATGATTTAATTAATAACCCGATAGACTATTACTCTAACAAGTATTTCATGGCTTGCATCTTGTAGAGACATAATAATATGAGGTTTATTGATTAGTGGTTAAGTTTGAAGGATAAATTTCTAAGGCCACTGATTCACCCCCCCTCTCAGTTATTACTAAAAACTAGTATCAAAGCTTGGGTGCTTAGAAAGGAAGGTTTCAAGACCTAATTCAAGATCACAAGATGAACAAAGATAAATTTTCTTCATGGCAAAGCAGGATAAGACTCCACTTATCAAGTATTGGTAATGATGTTACTCAATTCCTAGATACTAAATATGTGTTTCCCGTAGGAGTATTGACAGTAGATCAATTGAGAGAGAAGCATGGACACAACTGCATGGTCATAGATCTTTCTTCCTCACTCTCTGATGCTGAATTTGAAGATGTCAAGGATTGCAAAATTGCAAAGAAGATGTGGGACAAACTGAAGCTTGTACATGGAGGTGATACAAATGTTTTGAGAGCCAAGGCAGAAAGCATTAGAGAAAAATTTGATGATCTCAGAATGAAAGAAGGAGAAAACATCACATAGTACAACACAAGAATAATAGTAGTCAATGCTATATGGAGAGTTGGAGGTACACTTGAAGAAGAGACAGTGGTAAGTAAAATCTTAAGAACCTTACTGCTTGTATATGCTATTAGAGTTTCTGCCATTCAAGAAATGAGAGCAGTAGCAAACAATACAGTTACTTTTGATAGTTTAATTGGTAGACTGATTTCATTTGAGATGAATAACTTTGATAATAGTGTCTTACCAAACTTAGAGTTTGCATTTAAGTCTTCTATGAGAATAAGCAAATCAAGTCATAGACACACATCTAGAAGAGATAGTGAAAGTGAAAGTGAAGAAGGAGATCTAGATGAAATAAAAGCACTTATGGCTAGAAGAATGTAGAGGGGCAAAGGTAAATACAAAGGCAAATTATCACTTGTATACTTTAATTGTAAAGAGATTAGACACTTTGCTGCAAGATGTCCTAATAGAAGAAAAGATGACAGAAGTAATGACAGATCTTTTGAGAAGAAATATGACAGAGGTGATAACAAAGATTACAGAGGTTACCGACAATCAGAAAAAAGAGATACCACAAGGACAAAGGCAAGAAATCCAACTACCTAGCTACTTGCAAAGATGAAGATACTGACACCAAACCTGATGAAGACATCGAGATGGTTTTTGTGGTTGTGAAGGATGATTTAGATGAAGATGAAAGGTATGTAGAAACTGCACTCATATCTAAGGTTAGCAAGAATAAAATCTAGATTATAGATAGTGGCTGCACTCACCACATGACCGGTGACAAATAAAGTTTAACACTTTTGAGTATTATAGGGTAAAAGTACAATAATTTGTCACCCGTTTACAAAGGAAAAGGTTAATAACACCAAAACTGTAAAACTTCAAGGGCATAAAAGTCACATTTCTGTTGAGAACTTGAAGATGATGTAAATTGAAGAAAATATGTGAAATATGATGAATTATATTCTTATAATTTTTTTTTAAAAAGTTGAACCAAAATTAATATGTATTTTGAAAATTTTAGGTCTATTTTTCATTTCTTGAAAAATACTGTAAATCAAGGAGTTTACTTCCCGCCAAATAATTATAAGTAAAACATTGTTTTTTCCTCCAATTTTAGAATATATCTTAGATGACATGTATAGCTAGTGCAAAAAGAAAGAAAGAAGTATTTTCCATCTATATTTTTCCCGTTATCAGTTTTCAAAGTTGAACTTACCTGAAATCAACAATTTTTGTGTTCCGCCACTTTTCCTCTATCAAAACTATACCAAAAACTAAATAAATTACATATTATTGAAGATGACTCTCTTGTCTAGTGTTTTCTATAATTTTAAACTTTTTTTGAATTGATTTATCATTTTTTAATATTTTCTGAATCAATGACTGCTTGACTGTTAAAATACCTACTTTCAATATTTTTTAATTAAAATAGAATATGTCTAATTAGAATGCTATAAAATCTATATGAGGATATTCTTGACTCTGATCTCTACCAAAGGGTATTTTTGTATTTAAAAAAAATATCATTTAAAAGACTAGGAGTTATTGAAACGTCACTTTTTATGAAATAATTTTATTTCTATGGTAATTGGACTCAAAGTGGTATAAAACATACATTTAATAGACATTTCCAATTGGAAAACTTAAAGAACTTATCTAACTTAGCTAGAATGAATCTAGCTAGACTATATGTTTGAACAAAATTAATTTTTAGTTAGAAACACTAAAATTCAGTTGTGTTGATAAGTTAGCCTAAAAGGCGACAAATTATTATGCTTTTACTCTATAATGGTGGTACAGTAAGAATGGGTAATGATACACCTTGTCCAGTTGAAGGTAAAGGAACAATAATGTTGAATAACCTGATTAAATGTGAAAATGTTTATTGGGTAAAAAGATTGAATTATAATCTGTTGAGTGTTTTTTAGCTGAATAATTCAGGTCACAGAGTAGCATTTGAGCACAAGAAGGCAAAGATCTTCAATGAATTAGAAAAATTGATTGGTACCAGTGAACAGACAAAAGGTAACTTATTCTATCTGAATGATACTAACACCACTTGCTTAATGAGTATAAATGAAGACATATGGTTGTGGCACAAAAGATTGTGTCATGTGAATTTTGACAACATGATGAAAATAAGCAGAAGGAGAAATGTAAGAGGCTTACCGACGATGACAAAGCCTGACAACATCATGTGCAAGAATTGTCAAAAAGATAAAATGACAAAGTCTAGTTTCAAAAGTAAAACCCATATATTTGATGATATTCTAGAATTAGTCCATACTTATCTATGTGGACCAATGAGGACAAATAATTATTATGGAGATAGGTATTTTATTCTCTTTGTTGATGATTACTCTAGAATGATGACAGTTATATTTCTAAAAGATAAATCTAAAGCATTCAAGATGTTTAAATGGTATAAGGCTATGGCAGAGAAACAAAGTGGTAAGGATTTGAAATGTTTAAGGTTAGATAGAGGAGGGGAATTTATTTAAGATGAATTCACTAATTTTTGTAATGAGCATGGTATAAGACAGGTTTCTGCACCAAGAACACCACAGCAAAATGGGATTGCTGAGAGAAGGAACATATCAATAGTTGATTGTGCTAGAACGTTACTGATGATAGAGAAAGGCATCACCCAAATATTCTAGAGGGAAGTTGTCAGTACTACTGTCTACACACTGAAAATAGTACAATTGAAGGACACAAAGAAGACACCTTATGAGCTATGGTATGGTAAAACACCCAATGTAAGTTACTTCAAAATCTTTTGTAGTCAATGTTATATCTTAAAGGATGATAGAAATGGAAAGCTTGACACCAAAAGTGATGAAGGTATCTTTCTAGGGTATTCCACCAAGATAAAAATTTATAAATGTCTTATCAAGGCTTCTAATTTTTTTTTTGAAAGTGCAAATGTAAAGATAGATGAATTTGCAGAACAGAATGAGCTGTAAAGCACAAAAGAACTAGAGGACTACAACAAGTTTGTATACTATGAAGAAATCAACACTCTGCCCGAGCAACAATGCTTAATTCCAGAACAACAAAATGTTGTAACTGACAGTCAGACTGCAATTACTAACGGTCAGGATGATGATCAAAATAATGTGCACGATGAAGATCAAAATGATGATCAAGCTGATACACAAAGAGATGTACCTGTACTTGCAAGATATGTAAGAAGGAACCATCTAGAGATCTAGATCATAGGAGATAAGAAAGCTGGTACAAGAACACGAAGTAAGTCTTTGAACTCAAATTGTTTAATTTGTGAGTTTGAGCCAAAATCTGTTAATATTGCACTTGATAATGAAGAATGGATAAGTGCTATGAATGATGAGATTGAGCAGATTGAGAAGAACAAGACATGGTCACTTGTGCCAAGAACAAATGACAAGAATATCATCGGTACAAAATGGATATTCAGGAATAAGCTGAATGAGAATGGAGAAGTCACAAGAAACAACGCAAGGCTAGTATGCAAGGGGTATGCACAAGAAGAAGGTATAAACTATGGAGAGACCTTTGCACCCATTGCTAGGCTAGAAAGAGTAAGAATATTACTTTCTTATGCTGCATATAAAGGATTCAAGGTATATCAAATGGATGTCAAGTCTGCATTCTTGAATGGAATACTTGAAGAAGAGGTATACATTGAACAACCAGAAGGGTTTGTCAATCCAGACAAGAGAAACATGGTATGTAGACTTCACAAAGCCTTGTATGGATTAAAACAAGCTCCTAGATCCTGGTATGAATGACTTCATTCCTATCTTATAAGTATTGGATTTGTAAGGACTAGTGAAAATAGTAATCTTTATTTAAGGAAGATACTGATGCTAACACTTTGATTGCTGAAATATTTGTTGATGACATCATATTTGGAGACAATGATATGCTATGCAAATCATTTGCTAATGAGATGAGCAAAGAGTTTGAGATGACTATGTTTGGAGAGATCAATTTCTTTCTTGGTCTACAGATCATTCAACAAAGTGAAGGTATTTTCATTACACAGTCTAAGTACATCAAAGAGGTCCTGAAAATATTCAAGATGGAAGATTCCAAACTAGTTGGAACACCGATGGTTACTAGATGTAAGTTAACAAAGGAAGACAAGACAATAGAGGTAAATTAGACTTTGTATAGATCAATGATTGGAAAACTCATGTATGTTGTACACACTAGACCAGATATTGCACATGCAGTAGGAATTGTTGCTAGATTTTTTGCTAACCCTAGAGCATCACATATGATTGCTGTGAAAAGAATTCTAAGATATCTGAAGAATATTAAGGAGTATGGCTTATGGTATAGAAGAGAAGGAAAATTTGAACTTAAGGTGTTTACTAACACTGATTGGGTTGGAAATCTTGATGACCGAAAGAGCACAACTAGAGGAGAATTTTTTTTGGGTGACAGACTTGTCACATGGATTAGCAAGAAGCAAAGATGCATCTCTCAGTCTACTGTAGAAGCTGAGTATGTTGTTGCTGCTGCAAATTGCTAAAATATTGCATGGATCAAACAATTACTAGAAGGTATGCATATGAAGATCTTAGAACCAGTGATTATCTATTGTGATAACACCAGTGCAATAAACATTTCTAAGAATCTAGTCATGCATTCCAAGACTAAACACATTGCCATCAAGTATCATTATTTGAGAGAACAAGTTTAAGCAAAGGAAGTGACACTTGAGTATGTGCAATCCAAAGAATAATTAGCTAATATCTTCACCAAGCCACTGTCCAAGGACACATTTGAGTACTTGAGAAAGAGACTAGGGGTCAAACCCTTGTCTACCAGTCAGTAAAATGACTAAAGGCTACATTAGCCTACATATTATCAGAATATCATTAATATTGATGCAAGCAAAAAATGAACTTCAAAGCTACATCTATATACAGACAAGTATATATCTTCACCAAGCACCAGATCATATTGTTGTATTGTTGACAGATAAGGGAAATTCAAGGAATATATTATGGATGGAAAGAAATGATTGTTTGACATGAATGTCAGATATTTGTAAAATATTTGTTTGGCATTGCTGTCAAAGGGAGAGAAATTATCCATATTATCAGATCTTTCTAGGGAAAGATATTATTCACTATCATATTACTCCAATAGGGAGAGATTATATTCTTAGGGAGAGAAAATTGTATGAAAAGATTCTAGAAAGGGAGAGTTCTGACAAGAAAAAAAGACATAAAAAGAGATAGAACAGTCAAGGGAGAGAAATTGACACAAGGAGAGGACACAACACATCAGAAGACGAAGAGCTACAAGAATCAAATTTAAGCTAAAACATAGTTTACCGAAGGTCAGACATTTATCGGTTGACAGAACAAAAAGATTGATAGTTTGATGGATCTCAACTATTGTATTTCATATTGTATTAGAAATAGTATAGTGTGATAATATAGTATGTTTCCATCAATGCCAAAGGGAGATATTGATGACATGTAACTGATTGGATGATTGACAATGTTAAGTTGAAGATAATGCAAGACATTAAAATAGTTAATGTATTGTATTGTCATTGATGTCAATTTAATATCATCTGTACGGTCATGTAGATAATGCCAAAGACTTCAGAGAATCAATGTATTAAAAATAATAGAGTGTGATAATATAGTATGTTGCCATCAATGCCAAAGGGAGAGATTAATGACATGTAACTGGTTGGATGTTTGACAATGTTAAGTTGAAGATAATGCAAGACATTAAAATAGTAAATGTATTATATTTTCATTGATGTCAACTTAATATCATTTGTACGGTTATGTACATAGTGCCAAAGACTTCAGAGAATCAATGGAACAAAGGTTATGTTTTAAGAAATACATAAAAGTCAAGTATTCACTTAGTGACAAACAAGACCGACAGAGTGCACACTGACAGTCAAAGCAAAGAAGAACAGCCACAGTGATATCTGATGAGCTAAAGTATAGTGTTTCCCAACGAAGCAAAACCACAGGATGCCCAACGAGCAAAGTCAGAAGGTTTCCCAATGAGTAAAAATCCAATGTTGCCCGACGGACGGAGATCCTAAAGCTAACTAGAGTCTCACCGATGGAACTGTCAGATGTCACCGACAACTAACTACAGAGGTGACCGATGGAACAGAGAGTTCAGAAAATGACAAAACATCTAGTTGGCAAGAGGTAAAGATAGACTTAACTGGTTGTTTTCTTTGTTTTATTCGACCAGAGTTAAGTGATTGATTTAAAGATGATTTGTACAGTTGGCAAGAATATAATTGCAATACAAATCAGGAGTTATGCTTTAAATCTAATTGGCTGGATTGTTTTTCATGCCAAGAATCAAGAATCAAGAAACAATGAATATCATGTCTATATAAGAGACAAGATTAATTCATTTATGAATGGGATTAAGGGAAGTAAATAGAAATAGGATGCTGAAGAGAAACTGAAGAAGAATAAATTCATACAGTCTTGATCAATCAAGCTAAAGGAGAGCTAGGAAATTTTGCAGACACTGACGAACAATGAGCACAACATCACATAGCAGAAAGTCTGGAGCACAAAGAATTGAATTGATACATTGATCAGAGAGGTAATGTACTTAAATAGATCTAAAAATATGCAATTCAAAGTTGCAATATGAACAAGTCATAGTGTTTCGATTTAACCATTGAAGCATCAAGTCTCTTAACCGAGTAGGACTTAACAGTCTTCTGTATATTGAGGTACATCCCAAGGAGTGCCAAAAAGGTTGATTCATGAAAGTAGCATTGGACTTGCCTGATACCTATTGACAGTCTATGAAGGAGGCTAATTCAAGGATGGTAGCAATAGATGCCCGATACTAAGTGACAACCTCTATGTATAAAATCCTCTAACATGGTCGCACTTAACAATGTGTTTGTAACCTTTAACAAGGTTGGCTCCTAACAGGGCTCACTTGAGAAGAGTGAAAATTTGGGGTACCAGTCCCAGTGGTTTTTCTCTTAACAGGGTTTCCACATTAAAAATTTATGTGTTATGTGTGTATGATTCATTTCTTTATTATTTTGTATCTGACATAGTTAAAACTGGATTGATCGGTATACTCTGCTTATTTATTGAGTTTCGGTAAATAGTTATACTTCTTATCGGTAATAAAAAAAGAATAAGGATTGAAAGAGAAAACTGACAGACAGTTAATCATTATAATTATTTCATGGCTTGCATCTTGTAGGGACATAATAATCTGAGGTTTATTGATTGCTAGTTAAGTTTGAAGGATAAATTTTTGAGGCCACTGATTCACCATCAGTTATTACTAACATAACTTTCAATGTACATAATATTAGGACATGAAACCAAATGTAAATGGAAGATACTTCACAGGGATACCTTAATCTATCAGACTTTCATTCCCAACCTTCTATACCTATCTGTACCAATTCATTGTTTCTCAAATTTGCAGGAAAATGGTTGATTTTTATTGATTTTGAATGCCAATTACAAAAAGTTGTCCTACCACCCACCTATAACGGCTTATGTAGGAATTCCCAATGGTTACATCCACTTTTTAAACTAATTATCCATTTGGGAATGGATTTTACAACATTTGTCAAAAGTTGCTAATGTTGGTTGACAACTTTATTAGCAATTTTGCAACTTTTCAATCTAAGTGACCAAACTTGGTCAAAACATATAATATATGGTTCCACATGGATCTAAACATGAAAATATGAGAAAATAACCTATCCTTAAGGTTTTGGAAATTATTTGACCAATAGTTGACTAAGGGCTTATTGAATGTCAATCTTGGAACTAGGTCTTACAAAGGGTGTCCAATATGAAACCTTTATTTCTAACTTGACTTAGAGACCACTAGGACCTTCAAGGAATCCATAGGTGCCAAAAAAAACACTTAGGTTAACTAGGATGATCCTGAACCACTTAATGAGAGGTGTAAGAGGCATTAATGAGGCATGGGTGAGGGGATAAGATAGAGCTTGAGAAAGTTGACTTTGGGAAGGGATTGAATTCCTAATCCAAATATTAGGAATGTGACATCATTAGGGAGAGTTTAAGATAGGATTAGGATTAGGATTAGCATGGGTGAAGAGGTTGGGATTAGTTTGAACCATGAGTTAGGTGGTTGAGATAGGTTATGTTAGGGGTTAAAGGGAATATTAATGAATTGAATTACATAAATAACATATTCATTCAATAATAGGGGAATAGGGTTTTAATCAATTATCAAGCTATTGGTTACTTTTGATAATTAATCAGGACTATAGCCAATTAATTAAATAAATTAGGGCTAAGGGATGACATAAGTCAATTAGGTAATGCTTAATTATTTAGCTGATATGTCCCAAAAGGCACTAAATATGACTGAATTAGGTTAATCAGATTTAGTTGTCTACATTTTGCCCCTCTTTGACATAGTGTTAGAATAACATTATTTTGAAGATGTTTAAAACAATAGATGATGCAAAGATGTGGATGTAGGCAATATAATTGCCCCAGAGTGACGATTAGGATAGATTTAGAATAGGATGACTAGGATGATGCCCCCTCAAGAGGGCAACATGGAGAAAAGGCGAAGCCCTAGTGACATCTTGAAAAGATGACCATGAGAGACAGGATAGAAGAAAAAGGAAGGGGGGGATAGAAGAATGAGGGAGGGGATAGGCAGATTTGTATCAAGGATGAACGGTTAGGCTTGAGACAAGATTTGATTGGACTAAAAGGGATGGCTTTGCTAGGGATGGGATTTGATTGCTTTTGTTGGGGAGGGGATGGGGGGCAGGATTTTTCTTGAAGTTTGAGTGAGGGGTATTCCTGGATGGAATACCGCCATGTAGTTGAGCACTTATTTTGATATAGTAATGCTAGAGACCATGCCAAGGTTACTAGGAACACAAGGCCTCATCACCGGTGTTGCAGAGGACTGACATAATAGACACGTAGGGGTTGCCCTAGCATCATAAAGGAGTCCCAAAAAGAACCATGGTTGAAATGATGTTGGAAAAAGCCACAAGAAAATGACATTTCCCAAGTGCAGCATGCGAACCCAAACATATTACATACATAGAAGGGTCATATCCAATTGACTCACAAGAAAAAAACAAAAATATCAAGTTCCCTATCCTAGGTGCATCTATTTGTAGCACACCATGATATAAAGAATCGTAGCAACCTTGAGGAGGAGAACAACCCAGAGAATCAGGAATGATAACCAAGAACCAAAATCAAATTTTAAGATAAAAAATTCAACAACAAGATGCTTTTTTCCAGAGAGATCAATGATATGGGATGATGATTGGATTGAGATTAGGTCAAGAGGAAAGATATATCCTACAAAAACCTAGTGATGATGATGATCTATAATTAGGTCAACGAGAGGAAAGGTACATCCTCAAGGACCCATTTCCAGAAAGATGATTGGATTTAGGTCAACGAGAGGAAGGATACATCCTCAAGGACCCATTTCCATGGAGAATGTAAAGTGTGAATCTGATTGGCCAAAGATGTGATGAGATCAAATTGCTGAAACAAGATTTTGTCATAAGGAACTTGCTGAAGCATAGGATTCAGGATCTGAAACTGGATCACTTTCTGCAAGGAGACCGACCAAGAATGCGAAAGATGTACAAGCGAGACTAGACATAAGAATAGACTGACATAGACAAGATATTCACATGACCGAAAGCATAAGAAGCTTAGAGAGAATGGATGAGATGAGGCTGATATGCATGATGTTTCCCTGATTGAGCCAAAAGGCCAAGATAGAGGAATAGCGGATGGGGTGCTCTAGATGTGGGAACGATGTAATCCCAAAGAAAACACAAGGATTTGGGAAGGATGCATCCAAATGATGATGATTGGATTGTGATCAAAGCTTGCAGCAAGGCCAAGGGTGTTCTTGGATGGGTTGATTGTGGCCTGACTTGGGATAGTTGGAGTATGTGGATAGATTTGTATGTGATGGTAGGAGAATTAGGACTGGAATGGGTGGCATTGCATGCATGAGGATAGACTAGAGCTAGATATCAATGACAAGGGAATAAATAAGTGATGGGATATAGGAAAGGATGAATGGGAAGATGGAGGAGATATTAGGGAATGCGGAGATGGAAGCGCTGGATGAAAGGATTTTGGTGGAGGAAGTGAGGGATATCTGAAGGATTGTGGATAAGAGAGGAGGATTGAGAAATGACAGGTGGACATAAGAAGGTCTCCAAGGATAAAGTCACCAAGGAACATAATTCCCCCACTTAGGATAGGTCATACATGTGAGGAAGCATTAGGATGGAAGAGAGGATAAGAAGAGGATGACAGAGTTGAATGAAAGATAAGACAAAGGGTGGATAAGGGAGGAAAATAGTACAGAAGGATAGATGGAAGGATGGGTGGATAAAAGGATAGGTGGATAAAGATGGGAGATGGGAAATGGATGTCAAGAGATGTCCAAAATCATGTAGATATGGTGGCCTGTATATTTCTCATCAAGATCTAGAGAAGCATGGAGGAAGTGAAAAGGACAATACATGATATGGATGGTAGATGCATGGTGACCAGAAGGAACTTCCCCCAAGTGTGAAGAGAAACTAGATGGAGGAACTACACATGACGCATGTTTACCAGGTTTTCATCATGTTAATTGTCCATGATGACATTATTTTTCCATTATTATAATCACTGAAAAACATAGACAGAAAGCATTACCGGAGAACCACAAGCAGTACCGGTGAAATGCAAGCATACCCGAATGAACAAAGATTTTGAGAAAAATGCTAAGTATTAAAAGTGACAAGCATCACCGACGACCACAAGCATCACCGGCGACCACAAGCATTACCGGTGACACAATTTTCAGAACTAACCTGACAGAAACAAAAAAGGCATACCCTACGACTAGTTCAAGAAAGGAACACCAACGACCAAGAAAACCGACCATCAGAATTGACAGATAGATCAAGAACCCGCAAATTGTGGATCTAAGTTTTACACGACAATTAAAGCAATGTAATTCTATTTATAAAGTTTTGTTTTGTTTTAAATCATAATTTGATGGTCATGCAAGCTTTATGTAAATTCTTTAAAGCATCCTAATGGATCTAAAGCATATCTAACTAAAGATCAAGGTCAAGTTGTAAACCTTGGATCTAGAGTTAACTTGTGATGCATGAATCAAGAATTGGACCTAAACTAGTATAAATAGATGTTCATACTCTATTGTGAATATATGAATTCTTTATGAATGATATCCACAAAGAGCATCTAAGGAGCATAAGGAAGAATTCATGCAAAGATCAGAAACAGAGTATATCAGTTATCAAGAACACACAGAGGCTACCGACGAGCAGACAAAGGTATTATTCGATCATGGAAGGATGATTACTTAAATGTATGAAGCTTTATAGGATCTATTATCAGCAATTGAAGATTGCATTTATCATCAGATCAAAGACTTATGTAGTTGGATTCTAACAAGTGCATCACATCTAAAATCCTTTTGTGGAAGGTGGACTTAACCTTTCTTTCCAAATATCTTAATAGAGTGCACACTTAATAGTGTTGCTAAAAGCTTCAAACAAAGTAGATCTTAACAGGTCTCCACTGTAATACTCCTAACAGGGTAGGTCATTAGAAGTGATCAATTGTAAGCCTTAACCAACCCCTTCTTATCTACAGATAGTGAAGTTTTGTGGGTAACAATCCCCACCGCAGTTTTTACTTCCTTAACAGGAGTTTTCTGCGATATCATATCTTGTGTCATGTGTTATCTATTTTCATGAATGTT
>MU223728.1:1152117-1162855 GCA_018584345.1 Thuja plicata | reverse complement strand
ATCTAACTAAAGATCAAGGTCAAGTTGTAAACCTTGGATCTAGAGTTAACTTGCGATGCATGAATCAAGAATTGAACCTAAACTAGTATAAATAGATGTTCATACTCTATTGTGAATATATGAATTCTTTATGAATGATAGCCACAAAGAGAATCTAAGGAGCAGAAGGCAGAATTCATGCAAAGATCAGAAACAGAGTATATCAGCTATCAAGAACACACAGAGGTCACCGACAAGTAGACAAAGGTATTATTCAATCATGGAAGGATGATTACTTAAATGTATGAAGCTTTATAGGATCTATTATCAGCAGTTGAAGATTGCATTTATCATAAGATCAAAGACTTATGTAGTTGCATTCTAACAAGTGCATCACATCTAAAATCCTTTTGTAGAAGGTGGAATTAACCGTTCTTTCCAAATATCTTAACAGAGTGCACACTTAATAGTGTTTCTAAAAGCTTCAAATGATGTAGATCTTAACAGGTCTCCACTGTAATACTCCTAACAAGGTAGGTCATAAGAAGTGACCAATTGTAAGTCTTAACCGACCCCTTCTTATCTGCAGATAGTGAAGTTTTGTGGGTAACAATCCCCACCGCAGTTTTTACTTCCTTAACAGGAGTTTTCTGCGATATCATATCTTGTGTCATGTGTTATCTCTTTTCATGAATGTTTCTATTATTGTTACATATCAAAACAATGTATGATATGATTTCATATGCATAAAGAAAGATGAACAGTTAGATAAGATAAATTACAAACTGATGACTAAGGGTTAATGGGCTAACCAAGAAAAGTTTTAGAGGTACTGATTCACCCCTCCCCTCTTAGTACATCATCTCAATATAATTCCAATAGTCCAAGCCTCTTGTTTTCCAAGTTTTCACTAGTGGAAAAATTGATTTCTCTTGATTTTTCTTTTTCTTTTAATTTTTTTTTTCTTTTTTTCTTTTGCTCTGTGTGTGTGTGTGTGTGTTTTTTTTGTTTTTCTGCTTTTGGTGTTGATCACGATATGTTGGTTCAACTTTATGTGGGACGAGTGATTTAGGAAGATGGAGGTATGAGATAGTTATGCAGGGGGAGATATGCGGGATAGGGGATATGATAGTTGGAAGTAGTCAGATAAAATGATGGAAAGTGAGTGGGATAGGGGGATACTGTCAGGATCAACATTGGCACATGTTGCGAGGGATGTGGGAAGAGTGAAGGTGAAGTGGATGGTACCTGTGGATGCTATGAAGAAATCATGGTAGGAAGTTGTGGGACATAAGGAACCAAAATTGATTTTGAAGATGGAGGAAAGGAATGCTTAGTTAGAGGATTAGTAACCTCAGATGCCACAATGAATTTGTCTTTTAGATGCATGACATCTTTTTGCTTTGGGATCCACATAGTTTTTGCTTTTGCTTTGGTGGGATTTTGTAGCCTATGGGATGTAGTGCATTCTTTGATTGGATTTTATTTCGCTGGAGCATGTCGTTTGAAGTGGACATGACAATCTTTAGATTGTGGATCTATAGCTGTATGTATTGGTGATTTGGCATTTACAGTGAGTAGCATTGGAAGAGATATGAGAACTTGCATGAGATGGAGGAAATATGGATGAAGTGGTGGAGGTAGGATGGTGGATGGGGAACATAGATATGCGCCTTTGTTGATCCTGATTGGGAATGTAAATGGTGGGATTTTTTATATGGGATTGATGGATGAAGGAAGGAGTTAGATAAGATGTGGGATGAGATTTTGGGACATAGGGGCCAAAAATGGATTGAGAGGATTAAGGAGGAATATGGTAGGTTATCTTGGGATGCAATGATGGAGGAGGGGGGATGTTGTTATATGCTTTAGAGGGACGATATGAAGATGTGATGGAGGGTTTGAAAGCACTCATGAACTTTGATTTAGTTGTACCAATAGTTTTGGAAGAAGGACCTGTAGGTGCGTAACCAATACCATAAGATTGTGGATGTCTTTTAACCTGAATGGGCTCCAAGGTACCTTGCACATTTATGCCTATGTCTTTACCTTGATAATTCCATTTTTTTAGTATTTGAGTCAAGGTAGGATACTTTTTAGTGAAGGAACAAGATGTAAGTCCATTATCAGGTGGATGGAAAATGGTGGATATGTAATTGATTTCTTCTATTTTAAGTGGACCACCACAAATGAATGTGAGTGGACCAAGGTGATGGAGTAACGGTGGTGGGATAGTTGGAATTTGAGGTGATAAAGATTTATGAAGTGAAGGTGATGGGATGTTGTGAGCTTGGCTCAAATAGGGGAATAGATCTTGAGATGACATAGATATAATGGGAGGATCTTGCTTTGAAGGACTAGATGGCAGTGGATCATAGGATGGAGTTGATGGATTATGCAATGGATGGAGTGGGATGTTAGGATCTTGATATGGAGTGGATGGAATGCTGCAATATTCATTCAAGTCAATGGATACTTCAACATGCTCTTGGACAAGGTCTTAACATGATTGGATTGATGTCGATGGTGCGATGGGGGATATATGGATGGATTCTTCAAATGGGTTGGATGGATGGATAGATTCTACAAAGGGAGGGGATGAATGAATATGAGATTCTTCAAATGGGTTGGATGGAGGGATGCGAGATTTTGTTAGAGAGGGAAGAAGGGGGGATGCGTGAGGTTCATGGGATGGGGTATGTATAGTGTCAGGAGGAGAAGGTGGGGATGAAGATTGGATGAATTCAACAGATGAGGGGACTTTAATAGTGCTAGGAGATGGAAGAGGATCAAAAAGTATGAGATTTGGAAGGGAAATAATAGGTATGGGAGATGGAAGAGGAATGATGGTGCGGGAGATGGAAGAGGATAAAAAAGTATGAGATCCGAATGGGAAATTATAGGTGCGGGAGATGGAAGAGGAATGCTAGGTGTGAGGGGTGGAAGAGGATCAATAAGTATGGGATTCAGAAGGGAAATGATAGGTACATGATATGGAAGAGGAATGATGGGTGCGGGAGATGGAAGGGCTTCATTACTAGTGTTTTCCCATGGGGGAGTGATATAACATGACTTTTTAAGAGATGGATTTTTTGTTGGCTTCCTTGTGAAACTCCTTGGAGACTTACATATCAGATGGTGGGAAGATGGTACATCGAGATAGTTCACATAGTTAGGTGTGGAAATGGATTGTGAACTGGATTGACTAACTGATAGGAGAGGACGGATGGATTAGGGTATGGAATATGTGTTAATGTAGGTAGGAATTGGAGATGGTAGATTGGGATAATATGGGGTGGATGGGTAGGATAGAGTGGATGGTAGATTAGAAATAGCATGGGGATCATGGTGATGGTTTGGAGGAAATGGAGGACTAGGATTAGGGATTTGAACATGGGTTGGAGGATAATGAGATGGTGGATTTGGAATAGGGATGTAGCTAGTAGTGTTGTGGAAATATGGAGTGTGGGAGATGTCCATGGGATAAGATGAAGGCACAAATGTATGAGAAGGATAAGATGGATTTCCTTTGTCAAAGGTATGATAAGGAGTGCTAGTGGGTATGCATTACAGGATGGTGGGATAGTGTGGAGGAATGACTGGAGCTTGGAGGATGTTTGGAGCAAGTTTGTTAAGGCTTTCCATGTATGCATCATGATCAACAAGACCTTCATCATCACTAGAATATGATGTTGGGGCAAGCTTGCTAAGGTTTTCAAAGTATGCATCATGATAAAAAAGACCTTCATCATCATCGGAATAGGATAAAGTCAAGGAAGAGATATGACAACCAAACTCATCATAATAGATTTGTGACATGACGCTTTGCGGATGAGCTGGATAGGGAGAAAGGATGAAGATGTATGGAAGACTCGAGCTCAGTTTAGGATGAACAAACAAGCTCATACTAAGATTTAGATTTAACTCAGGATAGCGGGAAGGACTGACTTTGAAGAAGATGGAAAGGGGATGGGGGGATGAAGATGACTATGTTAGCCTAGGATATGGGAAAAAATGAAGGACCTAACTTTCTTGTGTTTGACAGAAATAGATATAAGCTCATTTTGGTAATGTTTGAGGATTAGGCAGTGACTATAGTAAGTGTGCCTTGGATTGTTTTGTTTTGAACAAGTGATGATTGTTTGGAATTTGTGAGAAAACAGTCTTGCAAGAGGCAAAGCAACCTTGCAAGAAGCATAAAATGTTGATCTCCTTGGCAAAAGGAATTCAAAACTTTCAGATTTATGGATGTTCAAGAACTGTTTTGCACAAGGTTTGTAATACTGAAGACACATACAAATACTTTCTACCTTAAGGATGCGGTGAGCTTGAAAACCTTTGTCCGCATACGTAGGCACACACACAAGAGCTAATAAGAATAAGACCACCATCAAGCACGAGGCTTCATGATATCATATTATCCAACTCCAAACACTCAGGGTGGCACGAATGTGTAAATTTCTTGGTGAAGTTACTATCTTCCTTTCCCAGCCAATTATCAAGCTTTTAGGGATGGATCAGGTAGGTTTCTAGATTTATGAGTTGCTACTATTTTCATGGTTTCCCCGCAATCGGTTTGTATGGCGTGAATCAATTTAAGAGCCTAGTTCAACCATGCTAGTATGCTAAGGATATTCACTCAGTATGGACTACCATTGAACATGACCCGCCTGAGCTTGAAGGGATATAGACAGACCTATAATTCCACCTTATTTCTATACCGTTTGAAGGATTTACCAGTTTGGGGTTGTTCTCCAGAAGGACTCGTGCTTCTTCTAGATATGACCCTCTAAGAAATTTGAAAGGTTTGAACATTCACAATCACCTTTCTCTTAGACCAACAACCATGAAAGATAGTGGGAGAGGATAGTGCGTGAAGTGAGGTTGCGCTCTACAGATTTTGTGCAAGTGCACCAAAGATGCCAAACATATGGTTAATTACTTTGACAAGTTAAGCAATGTTTGATTTGTGCCAGAATGTGAGCTATGAAAATTAGGTGTAAAGGAGCATAATAAAAAATTAAAACACTCTACAACTAATAATATAAACTACATACATGATTGGACTGAAAATAAATCCTAAAAACAATAAAAGCATAAGGAGTGCAAACCTCCCTAAAATAGAATCCAAGCTCCCTTTTGATCTTTTGATTTGTCCATGCTTATGGATGTGTGCTCCAGATTTGATATGCTTCAAGCTTCAAGAGGGGTTCTTCAAAATGACATTATAACTCTGCTTTGGAATTGGATTTCTGATTTGCTCTCAAAACTAGCATTATAACAATGCATGAAAGGTGAATGAAATTGTGAAGGAATGAGGTTTCTTTTATAGAAAATGGGTGAAGAATAAAGGGTCAGGATGCAATCATGAGGAGAGGTCTAGATGCACCTAGAATAGAGAATATGGATTGTGCTTCTTCAAGTGCATCATATGATAACAAGTGTCACAATATGATTGAGTTGAAAATAGGGAGGAATGTGATCATTTTGGTAAGTGAGCCAAGGGGATGAGAGGAGACTTTAGGAGATAAGATTAATAATGAGGGTGTAAGAGCCTTAATGAGGGGTGTAAGAGGCATTAATGAGGCATGGGTGAAGGGATAAGATAGAGCTTGAGAAAGTTGACTTTGGGGAAGGGATTGAATTCCTAATCCAAAGATTAGGAATGTGACATCACTAGGGAGAGTTTAAGATAGGATTAGGATTAGGATTAGGATTAGCATGGGTGAAGAGGTTGGGATTAGTTTGAACCCTAAGTTAGGTGGTTGAGATAGGTTAGGTTAGGGGTTAAAGGGAATATTAATGAATTGAATTACATAAATAACATATTTATTCAATAATAGGGGAATAGGGTTTTAATCAATTATTAAGATATTGGTTGCTTTTGATAATTAATCAGGACTATAGCCAATTAATTAAATTAATTAGGGCTAGGGGATGACACAGGTCAATTAGGTAATGCTTAATTACTTAGCTGATATGTCCCAGAAGGAACTAAATATGATTGAATTAGGTTAATCAGATATAGGTGTCTACACCTCCATAGGAACCAAACTGGGCAAGGCTCTCAAAGACGCAACATCTCCTTAGCACAGAAAACAAAACTTTACAAACTTGACAAATGTACAAAACAACCCGCAAAGACTACCCATGATGCGTAGAGCGCCGAAACATTTATAGGGCCACACTCTGAATTACAAGATGTGACCAAGTATTTACAGAGATCTACCATGCTCTAAAGACCTAAATTTACATAATTTACAAGCTATAGAGAAGGACGCAAACCATATCTATAGAAATTTTACAACCCAGAGGGTGGGCGTCTTGCCTTCGAGTCAGACGACCACAAAAGGAAAAGAGATGCACCAGGTTCAAGGATGACCTCATGTCGAATGACAGATGAGACCTAGATGATGAAGGAAAACAAATGCCTAGAAAACATGAGAAAAACACCAAACAAAAGATGAACACAAAGATGAAAACAAACATTAGGAAGTGAAAAAACTAACGGGCACACAAATGAAACAAAAACCAACAAAAATCAAGAAAAACAAACAATGCATAGAGAAAGAAAAGGAAACAAACAAAATAAAAAGCAAAGGAACCCAAGAGCCTACCTGGAACTCAAAATGCTGAAAGGGGGTATTGCAAATGACCTCACTTTGTCACCTAAACACTCCACCAGAATCGTCGAACACACTTCTGCACCTCCTAGCTCAAACGTCTCAGCTCAGAAAACAAATTACTTCACTCTCAGGATATTTTGTCAGAAGGTAATTAGCTTGTGGTAAATGTAAAAGTGATAAGGTAAAAGGGCTTAAATAATTCCTAGAAGAGTGCATTAGTTACCAAAAGTAATTTTTAGAAACACGCTGACATTCAGAATCTGGACCCCATAGCACTTAACGATCGTTCACCTTTAAGGAAAGAGGAACAGTCGCTGAGTTGCAGAGATCCAAAACCACCTGCTTGGGAATGACACATCGGGAACTAGATCCTAGAGAAAATGAAGGACGCAAAAGAAAAACCAAGACCAAACAAGGCCAAAGGCCCAAAGAAAAAGGAAGAAATAAAAACCAAGCTGAAAGTGAAAAGAATGGAAAAAATGAAGGGGGACTTGACATTTTACACACAAAATGTAGGGATGGGTATGCAGGGCATAACAAATGGTGATTCAATGGGACAAATGCCTCGTGCATTTGAGAACTCCTAGAGCTTTGGTTAAAATAATGAGGATCTTACCATCATCGGAGAAACAACATCATGACATGACTCTGAGGCCTCGAGAAATTTACTCTAATCTAGATGTTGACATTTTTCAAAGTTATGTATCATAGGCCTTCAATAAGGGGGTGGAAGTAGAACATAGCCAGAGAAAGATAGAGAAAATTCACTAAGATAGCAGAGACAATGCCTGATGGGTACCTTTTCGTTGTTTGAGTTCTAGATCTTCTGCTTCCCCAGCCCCCCTTTATTGTGTAGATGGGGGAGGCAGTACTGCTTTCACTGGGGTCCTCAAGCTTAGCTTGTTACTGCGGCGATACTTCTTTCACCTTGTCATCCTTTTGATTACTGAGTGGGGAGGAGAGATCTGACCCGAAAGACATTTTCAAATTTTTTATTTTTTCTTAGGCACCTCTCGTAGAGAGTGTGACTAATTTATCCCCTTCCAGACCTTTGTCATCTAGATTTAAGTTATTCCCCTTTTCAAAATATTAGCCAGCCTTTGTTCTCATGAGGAGAAAATATCAATGCCTAGGTCCAACAAAGAGTATCTAGCGCCCTGAGCCTTGCGTTAAGATTTTCCCAAATGAGGATAGGACCAACCTTCGTTCAATGCCTAGTTGTAGACCACCAAAATGCGCGAGGAGAATCTCCCAGCTTGCGAGTTTGTTATGTGAAGTATACCAGGCTAACAAAAGATGGAAAAACACTGGGACCCAAAAGAGAAAGGAGACCAAAAAAGAAAAGGAAAAACAAAGAGAAAACAAAAGAAACAAAACAAGGGCAAGGCCCTGAAACTATTTACAAGAGAGGGCGTGCCGGACTAGCACACCCATAGGCTATTTACAAAAAATATGTACATAAGATACATCTCCCTCTGTGGGAGCACATTTTTCTGCTTTACTCAAAGTAATGCTTGAGGAAGTGTCTATTGACGGGCAGCAGAACAACTTCTCCGATTACAAAACTGAGATGGTATGTGTTAGCTCCATAGATTTCAGATATTTGATATGGCCCAAGCTAGAGCCTCTAAAACTTGTTGTGCTTTCCTTTATTCTACTGAGCCTTATCCCACAAGAGGACTAGGTTCAAAGTATGAAAAACCTTGTATTGGGCTCTTTTTTCAAACCAACGTTTGACCACATCTTGGTGCTTTGCAAAATGTTCCAATGCACAGTCTCTCTGTTCCTCTAGTCACACTAGGTTGAGGAGGCATACTTTGACAATGTTATCCTAGTTGTTAAACTCTTGCATGAACTATATGACCATAATCTATAGGTTTATTGGGAATACTAGGTTTAGGCCACAAACTAGATGAAACGGGGAGGTTCCCAGAGCTCCCTAATTCAGATGCGGTCTGCCAAAGGGAAAAACTTAGTTTCTGGTGCCAATCTCAGGGGTTCTTCTCAAGTAGGTGTTTGATCACCTCTAAAAGGTTCTTGTTAGTGGATTTTGATACCCCATTACCTTGCGGATAGTAATTACTAGAAAATTTGATGGTAACATTCCTATTGTAGGCCCATTCCAACAATTGAGCAGGGGACAATGATGGGTCATTGTCACACACTAGGGAAAAAGGCATTCTGAACCTTGTAACAATGTTTTCTTCAATGAAGCAAATTACCACATCTGCTATGATGTTCTTGCACGATATAGCTTCAGTCCACCAGGTGCAATAATCTGTGGTAGTTAAGATGTACCAGTGGTTTGCGGATGAGTTGGGGTTTCCCTGATAAATTTGAATGCCCATTGGGTGAAAGGTCTTGCCTCAAAAATAGGGTGAAGAGGCATTTCCATATTCCTCTCTCATGAAGCAGAAGTTTGGCAAGTGTGGCACTTCCTCACATGTGCATATACATCCTTAAAAATGTGGAGCCAATAGTACCCAGTTCGGAGGATTTGATGAGCGGTGACATCAGTCGATTCGTGTCCAGTTCTGAAATGACCATGGAATTATTCTATCATTTTCATGGCATGTTCTTAGTAAAGGAACCATAAGTAGACACCTTCATGATTTCTTCGAAAAAGAGTCTCATTCTTAATCATGAAGTGTGTGCTCTTTAGCCGGAGAGCCCAACATTTACTAGGAATGAGCTCTTTAGGGCACTGGTTATTCAACAGAAGGTACACCAAGTCCGCATACCAGGGGTCTTGGGTAATAGATTGTATGGTGTAAGTGTGACACTCAATATGCAAGCTAGCCTCAGTCATTGCCTTACACAATCCTTTTCCCCAGACAAGTTTCATAGGTTGCATTTCAAGATCGTATTCTTGGACGATGACCATCCATTTTCCCTGGCATTCACCCAATTCACTTTGAAGCAATAAAGACCTAATAGCCTAGTCGGGGAGGATGGCGTGCACTTTTCTATGGAGAATGTAGTGTTGGAATTTCTTAACCACCCAGACAAGGGTGAACACTTGCTTTTTAAGAGGTTAATATCGCACCTTGAAATTTTTAAAGGGGCAGCTCATAAAAGGGATTGGCTGTTCTTCCCCTTTGACCTTCTGAGTCAACACTACCACAACAGAGTGGGTGGAGGCAAAAGAGTACATGTGAAATGGGAGGGAATAGTCTAGGCTAGCCAGGATTGGGGCCTCCGTGATAGCCTGCTTGATTTAAATAAAATCTTGTTTTGCCTCTGAACTCCACTCAATTTAGGTACCCTTTTTCATCATATCATTTAGAGGTTTTACAACCTCGGAAAAACCAGTGATGAAACACCGGACAAAGTTGATATTCACAAAGAAAGACCACATTTCCTTCTTACTATCGAGCATTTGTAACTTTTGTAGTGCCTCAACTCTCTCAGGGTTGATAGATATACCCTTTTTTGAGATGTGTCCTAACAATTTTCCTCCAGTTACCCCGAATATGCATTTCTTTAGATTGAGGGATATATCAAACCAGAAACACCGCTCACAAATATTGGCGAGTTGGGCCAGATGATCACGCCTTTCTCAGGAGAAAATAGTCAAATCATCCATGTAGATGATTATGCATTTATTGACCAAGAATTCAAAGGCAATTTCCATCACCTTCTCTAATGTAGCCCTAGCATTAATTAACCTGAAGGGCATTCTTCTATAGGCAAACATTCCCCACTTGGTGGTGAATGTTGTTTTAGCTCTATCTTCCAATTTGACCATGACCTGGTTATACACAGAATATCCATCTAGGAAGGACATCATCTGCGAACCATTGATGATTTGTAATACCTCATCTAACGAGGGGAGAGGATGGTTATATTTCTTTGAGGATTTATTCATGTATGTGGTAAATTTGGCCTTGTTAATTCACCATACACTTCAACATAGTCCTCCTTCACCAGGTACACACAAGACTGAATATGAGATTATTCATCCTGTCTGCCTGCATGATTTGACCTATTGCCTTTTATCTAGATAGGGTTTTTGAAATTGCTCTCAGAATGAGAGTCTCACAACCATGGACCAATCTAGGAACGAAGGATTTATCATGATGGATGCAATACAATGCAATATTATGCTAAGAAATGAGAGATATGAGATAATC
>MU223728.1:1109986-1125212 GCA_018584345.1 Thuja plicata | reverse complement strand
GTAGGCCCTATCTTGGTGTATCACCTTTCCCTTTTCAAGTAATTTGGTTTTCTGCATCTCCTTCTCCCTTTTCCTTGAAAGAGATAGTTTTAGGTGCATCCTGATAGTAGAGGAAGCCGGCCTTCTCTGGAGATTCAACCTCGTAGTTCAAGTCCCATAGCTTGGAGGTTGATTCCATGTTTCACTAGGTTGCTGTTGGAGAGGCTTTCAGCAAGGGTGCAAACCTCAGTGACAACAGTTCCTTACAAACTATATGCAGCTGAGATAGAATGCCTTACGAACTATCCTCTCATTTCCATACTACTGTATCAAATCCTCACATTTCTGATCAACACTCTAAAATCACTTATGAAACTTAGTTCTCTCCTTGAAAGAAACTCATAAGCAATTAGACAAGCTACCTTGTAACTGATATGTTTAAGATGCCTTACAAACTAAACATACTAGAGCTATACACATAAATATATAGAGACAACAACAATATGGAAGAGGAAAAACTACACTGTATTTCATTAATAAATTCTGTTTCAACATATCCAGACCTTAAGCTTTCAAGAATATCAAAGACATAGAAGTCCAACTTGCAATAGAAATTCAACCAAACCAATAGGGACCTGCTCTGAATAGAGCAGTCACCGGAACAAGTCTTTAGAACAGAGAGAAAAGGGAAAGAAATAGGAACATCAGAAAACCTAAAATCTCTAAACAATTCACACCTCTCCCTCTTATTTGCAATCTAATCTACACTTATCTCTCTTTCTTTGAAAATATCTGAACTCACTTTACCTTTTCAAAATCTATCTTTGCTCTGTCAGTGATCACATAATTTGATTTTCTTTGCCCCTTCAAAGTCTTTAAAAAATATGATTAATTTCATTAATGTCCGACTCCACTTGTCTGTTCAAAATTTGAACTTAACCTCTGCAAATCCCCTTTACTCTACTATTGAAAAGATTTCCAAATCTAAATATTTTCTGAGAAAATCTGATTTCAAAATCTGACTATAAATCTTCCCAGAATGCTACAATAAATCCGATTTGATCCAATGAAAATATCTTCCCAATCTGATCACATTTGTCTTTTCTCCGTGAATGCTTTTACAAATCTGATTTGATTTTCAATCCTTGCAAAAATATCTGATTTCATTCCCCAAAAACATCCTCCGAGAAAGCTTCTTCATCAATATTTACAATAAAATACATTTTTGAAGACTATGGCAAAAGATTATGAAATTTTAATATTTCATTCCTGCACATTATTTTAATATTTCTACATTTTACATCTCTTTTATGTGCAAATCTGATTTCAACTTATCCTTTATTACACATATAATGATATTTTAAATCCTTTTATTTTATGAAATACTGTGCATATTTTACTTTCCTCTCTGTGAAATTTTCATTTTATGCCTTTTAAGTCCAGAAGCCACCAGATTTTGACATGTGTCACATGCTGATTCATTGCTCTTAACTGGTCTTTAAACTCACCTTTAAATTTGGGTTTTCTTTTACTCTTTGTCTCCAAGTCTCCTGATATCTTCACTAACCATGGGTGTATTTGGAGACTTGGAGACTAGCTTTAGTCTCCAAGTCTCGTAATGAATCTGACTTGACATAAATATCTCGTGACCATGCGACTCAGTTAGTCTCCTTGTCTTTGAATATCTGGTGGTTTACCTTTGGAATCACACGACCTCACGACCATACAGTCTTCTAATCTCCTGATCTTTTTGTATTAACCGCCTGCATCCGGCGACCTCACGACTAGCATCTGGCGGTTAGTCTCCAAGTCTCTTGATCTTGGTGGCTAATTTCTCTCCATCTCCCGACTTCATGACTAGCTACCACGTGTCATCTTTGCCACATCATCACCGCCATCTAGTCACCACCTGTTCACAAAATTTACTTATCTTCAGTCATGGGCATATAAATCGAGGCACTCCAGTCACCATGCGCATGTGGATAGCCTCCAGCTCGCCTTCACATTTTAGTATGATAGTGTTTTTGCTTATAAATATCACAAATTTTGACTGTGGGAGCAATGTGGGATAATTGGTTTGAGTGTTTTAAAGATTTTTGAAATCTGGGCACCAAAATCTGGGGTCCCACCACGCACTTAATCCATCCAGCCAAGAGGCCCACCAAATGGCCTCTTGGTTCTTTCACTTATTTCATATATTGTGCCTTTTAGTATATAAATACCAAAAACTCCCCACACTTAGGCAATGTGGGATAATGCTTTTAAGCATTTTCGAAACTTTTTGTGGCTTCTCCGGATGCTGCTCGCTAATGGCTATGTTTTCTTGCTATCTGTTATAAAAATCCTCTTCGACTAGGCTAGGCGCCCCCTGCTATGGATTTCCTTTTACATTTTATTTCCTTTGAAAATATTTAACATTTTCCCCAATGCTCATTGTGGGCTTTGCTTTATTTTAACATTCCTTGCATTTGCATCAAACTTTAAAGTGTTAAAAAAAAAACTTCATTTCAATACTGTGCTAGATTCCAAATGGAGTATTTGATAAATGTTTTAAGAATTGGCAACCACCATATGCTGCGCATCATGTTTTAGTTTAAACTTAGCATTGACATCTTTAAATGTTTTAAAAAATTGCTCTGTTTCCTTCTGCTATGCATGGGATCCTCTTCAAACATCTGCAGATTACATTGGTAATGTATATTGATATTTTTAAAGGTTCCTTTCTAAACTTCCTTCTTTCTGCATGGATCACTTTCTCTTCCTCTTTCTAGTTGAGATGCTGCGCAAGATTTGGTATTAATATTTTAATTAAAACATTGCCAACATTCTACTATTCCCTCCTGCTGCGTGGGCATTGGTACTGGATGTTTCTTTTAAATTTCTCAATGTCTCCCATGTGCTGTGCACTGTGTTTGGTAGACTTGCTAGTTGCATAGTTTTTTAAAACTTTAAAATCCCTCTTTTGCTATTGCGTGAGCTCTGGAAAGCTGCATGAGACTCTCCTTTGGGCATTTGTCTATATTTGAAACCAATAATCAACAACCTCCCTTCCAAATGATGCGCAGTCCATGCATTTTGAAATATTTGTTGTTTAATGTCTTTTAAAATTCTCCAAAAGCTGCACATCACTTGATGCAATAGTGTTTAAATAAATTGTAAAGCTTTAAAAAAAACTCTCCACCAAGTTATGCGCACCTCCCCTTTTATTACTTCAATATTATAGAGATGAAACCATTGTTATAGAAAGCATCATGACAAAGTTACCACAAAGAATAAATGGGATATGTTTCAGAGATCGGACATAGATCTTCATGCCACGTTGGAACATTCTTGTACATCCACCATTTGCATTCATTCGGAGGCTTAAAATAATCCATTGATTTAACATTTCATCAATAGTCAACTTCATTAGTATACATCCCCCAGTACTACCATAAAATAATTCAAAATAATAATATACTTTTAAGGTCACATAAGCTGAATACTAAAGTTCACAAATAAATGACAAGTTCCTGAGATTTCAACTTCTTGAAAACCACTTTCCCTTTGACAAAACCAATTGATAAATTAGATAATTTGGACTTGCAAACACTGAACTGGAGATCACTTAAAACTAATGTGTGTATTTCTGCAAATTTGTCCCGTAAATAGAAAATAGCCTCAGGATCTAGTCTCAAAAACTGACTTAAACAAGCCATGGTAAATATCAGGACTAGAAAAAAAACCCTTCTCCAGCATCTGAACAAATTTTATCAACCAGACTAGTTTGAAAGAGATTCAAGTTTCAAGATAATAACATGCAAAGTGGGTGATTTTATTATATTCTGCAATCAGGAATTTGCAAACCCTGTTAGAAGTGCAACTTGAAAAGACATCAAATCATCCTTTGAATTTGTAACACCTAGAAAAAAAACTTCATTCATCCATATTGAAAACTCATGCAAAAGGGCTTCTCATGATTCATCCTCCGGTGCGAGATGCAAAAAATCAAACTTAGCAATTCAGAGAACAATGCAAATGCAAAATGCTGAATCAACATAAAATTCATCTGGATAGGCCATTGCAAAATCACTAAAACATGCTCTGAAGCTTCACCATCAGGTCAAATAGTACATTTATTTGCAATAAGAATGATGCCATGATCGGTTCTTAAAAACAACATTGATCCAAAAAGTTATTACTTCCTTAAAATGACCATTCTGTAAAATTGATTCTGTTTTGCATTGTCATTCTGCACAAAACACCTTTGATTTTGATTTCATAAACTTATCAAATAAGACCCTCATAATCTAGAACCCTGAACATAAATTCATTTTCATATGTAGAATGCAAAACCTCAATTAGCTCATTCAGAAAATGCACTGATCAATAAGTACAAAACTGTAAAGTCAACACTTTACAACTTTGTCAACTCAAACTTGGGGAAAAATGTAGAAATCTGATTTAGAATCATCATAGAAAAGTAACCAACTGGATTGACCAAAGTCTAAAAATCTTCAAAGAAGTCCATTTCCAGGCCTATAATGCAGAACAACTTTCAATTATTCTTGATCTTGAACCGGGTGCTAATAGGGAAACCACAAAGTACGTCACTTAATTATGAATTCTGCACATTCATTGAAACTTAATAAATTGGAAAAGGAAAGGCTCTGGAAAAGTGGATAATTGGATTGGCAGGAGTCTAAAACTCTTCAGATAGGTACACTCTTATGTTTGCAATGTGGGGGAACATTCAATTATGCAATTCATTCAAGTGGATGCAACTTGCAGAAGCTGAAAGTAGGCTATTAAGCAATCTGGGTATAACAAAGAAACATGCCAGTTTTGCAAGATCAACTTTGGAGAAACTGAGAACCAATCGAACCGACTCAAAATGGCTTGGGTTGTGAAACATAGAATCTCTGATAAATATGCTAAACATTCCCAAAGAAGTGACTTATGAAACCCCAGAGGGTGCAATATATTCATATGCAAAGTAGGCTTATTACAACATTTTGACACTATAATCGTCATATGCAAAAAGGACAAATGCTCAAAACAAGACATCACTAAATGACTCAAAACTTGAATATGATGATCTAGGATGTCTTCTTATGCCTAAACAAGAGTGATGAACACCTAATATGCATGAAAAACTTCAGAATTGCATTTGGGCAAAAAGGCTCAAAAGTACTCATAAGGGGTCAGAATGCAAATGTTTTGACAAGGTACTCAAAAACCCTGTTGTATTTTTGAGTACCAATAGGGCCAGAGGACGTAGGAGGTCATATGTTATTTTTGTACTGCCTCAACCTTCCTCATCTGGATGTCTACATGCTTGGTGATGATGCCAGACTAGTTGAAGCACGCCTTTTTGGTGGTCATACCATATAAAAAGTAATACATCCAAGGGGAGAATTCCCGAGCATGGGGCTCCCCAAAAATCATGCATAAAAAGATGATCCCTACATGGATGGGCTCCTTGAAGTCAAAGCGAGGGATATCTATCCACATTTTCTTGTAGTCCTGATGCAGACATTTTAGCCATTTAGAGTTGAGATGGCACCGATCTAGATCATCTGCTCCCTCAAACTGTTCGAGGGAAGCAACCTTGGTGAGAGTAGTAGCACCTGGGAAGCGCGGGATGCGCCACCCTACGATGGTGGCATCATGGTCCAAAGTGACAATGGGCACCGAGTATCCAAGGGGGTTGGGAGAACCCAACACAGTAGCCAAACTACCTAGATTGTAACATCTGGATAGGAGAAAAATTAGCTCTGGCACTTGCACTGAGCATGGAAAACCAATCACTTGAATGATACCGGATGCTTCTAAGTTAACTAAGATGGAGTCATTGGCCCGTCATAGTTGATGAATTGCCTGAATGAGGCCCTACAATCTTTCCTAGGTACCGACATCTATGTTGATGATCTCTTTAATCACATACTCAATTCAAGACCCCAGAATCGTCCCACCTTTATTATATTTTTGGGTTAGCGGGAGCTTCACCAATACCCAGTATGTATTCTTCTTCTTGCTGGTACCTGTTGTGGTAATCGAGAGTTTGGGGCTCCTAGGAGGTGAAGGTTCTAAAGCCATTTATTTCTTTATTTACCCTGTATCTACAAACTGGACAACCATCAGTGTATACACATTAAGAGATTTCAGACTCCAGAGGCTTTGAGAGTGAACTTACTCTTCACCTAAAAAAGAAAAACATTAAGGCATCTTAAAGGGGATCATATGTCCAAATACTGCTTGCGATTTTAACACATGAAACATTTCTTGTACACCAAAGACCTAGAATGATAACCAAAAGGGTTGAATGAGGTGAAAAAGTTTAGGCTTATCGACACACTCAACATTTACTTGAAAAGACAACAATCATCAATGACAAGATAGGTGACCCTACTATCATACTGTAACATGTGTATGCCCACTCGACTAAGTAATGACATTTAATAGACAGTTGTTTTGGCGCGAGTGTCATGAATGACACTTGGGACAAATTTTAAATGCTCATTTGTGGGAACTAATTCTGCCATTAATATGGAAAGGATGGAGGAGAGAGAAAAATTAATGGCCTGCTAGTGAGTTGGTCTCTGCAACTGACATACCCATCACCTCGACGTCCCAAGTTGCACCAAACAGGATGGTGAACCTTCTTATTAGGTGGATCTAGTTCTCAGACCTTGTAAAGAATTTCAAGAAAAAATGGTCCTTAGGAATTACCTACAGAGGAACTGAACTAGGCAAGGCTCTCAGAGATGCAACGTCTCCTTAGCGTAGAAAATAAAACTTTACAAACTTGACAAATGTACAAAAAAACCCGCAGACACTACCCATGATGCGTAGAGTGCCAAAACATTTACAGGGCCACACTATGACTTATGAGACATGACCAAGTTTTTAAAGAGAGATAACACACTCTACAGACCCGAATTTACAGAATTTACAAGCTATAGAGCATGATGCAAACCATATGTACAGAAAATTTACAACCCAGAGGGAGAGCATCTCGCCTTCGAGTCAGAGAACCATGAAAGGAAAAGAGATGCACCAGGTTCAAGGACAGTGTCATGCTGAATGACAGATGTGACCTGAATGAAAAAGGTGAAGAAACGCCCATAAAACATGACAAACACACCAAATATAAGACAATCAAATAGACAAGAAAAAAAGAAACGGGCACACAAACGAGATGAAAACCAATAAAAACAAGAAAAACCAATAACGCATAGAGAAAGAAAAGTTAACAAATGAAACAAAAAGCAAAGGAACCCAAGAGCCTACCTGGAACTTGAAATGTTGAAAGGGGGTACTACAAATGACCTCACGCTATCAACTAAACGCTACACCAGAATTGTCAAACACACTTCTGCACCTCCTAGCTCGAACGTCTTGGCTCAGAAAACAAATTACTTCACTCTCAAGATAATTTGTTAGAAGGTAACTAGCTTGCGATAAATGTAAAAGTGGTAAGGTAAAAGACCTTAAATAGTGCCTAGAAGAGTGCATTAGTTACCAAAAGTAATTTTGAGAAACACGCCGACAACCAGAGTCCAGACCCCGAAGCACCTAACGATCATTCACATTTAAGGAAAGAGGAACGGTCACCGAGTCTTAGAGATCCAAAACCACTAGCTTGGGAATGACACACCAGAAATTAGATCCTGAAGAAAACAAATGATACAAAAGAAAAACCAAGACCAAACAAGGGAAAAGGCCCAAAGAAAAAGGAAGAAACAAAAACCAAGCTGAAAGTGAAAAGAAAGGAAAAAAAGAAGGGGACCCAAAATTTTGCACACAAAATGTAGGGACGGGTATGCAGGGCATAACATAACTGTTTAAGAAAAGTTGTTTCTATTAGTTGGTTCATTGAATTGTATATCTTTATACCTCTGTATTCCAGATTATATGTCTTGAAGGTGGATTTAACCTTCTTTAGGCAGTGGGCCTATTTTTTCTCTTGAATCCTAATAGGGTATGTCCTTTAATAGGGACTATGTACTATATGTAACAATCAGATCCTAATAGGGCTACATCTCCTAACATGGATATTATAGTTTCAATGCATTATATGTGGGTGCTAATTCCCACTGGGGTTTTAACCTTAATAGGGTTTCCTAAACAACAAATGGTTGTGTTATGGTGTTGTTGATAATATTTTTAGAATTATATTTATCTTTTGATTGTTAAAGGTTAAGGTTTAATTATTTGGCACACAACTGATTCACCCCCCACTCTCAGTTGTTTTCATGGACTATTATTGTTAAAAATTGGTATCAGATCTTCTGGTCCTTAGAGAGAAAACTTAACAGCTTGAGGTGATCCTGAAGATGACGTACTATAGAAAGGATAGTCTGAAGTTAGATCCTGAAAACTTTGACAGTTGGAAGAAGAAGACGAGAATTCATTTGTTGTGTTTGGGAATTGACTACTAGATGATTAAAAAGAAATATGAGCAGATCAAGACTGAAGATGAATTGGATAAAGCTACTAATAATGAAAAGAAGTTGTTTTCTTGTAACATGGTTGCAAGAGTAGCACTGATTAGTGTGCTCTATGAAGGTTAATTCATAGAGATTAAAGATTTGGATTTTGAACATAAAATTTTGTCAAGATTGGAAGCACTATATGAAGGAGATAAGTTTAGTAAGCAGACAAAGTTACAAAACTGGAAGACAAGGATGAAAATTCTGAAAATGAAAAATGGTGAGAATGTTAGAGCATATGTACAGAGAGTTATTAAGGTTGTTATTGGCATTATAAACTCTGGAGGCACATACAGTGAAAATGAAGTGATCACAAATATTCTTAGATCTTTGAAACCTATTTACAAAACTAAAGTGCAAGCTATAGAGGAGATCATACCTTTGATGACGAACTTCAACATAGAGATGTTAATTGAAAAACTAACTGCCTTTGAGGTCACAGAACTGGTAGATTCATTACCTAAGGTTGAAACAACATTCAAGGGGACTATGCATAATAATAAAAAGACTTTATCAGGGGTTGCGAGCACCAGCATAAGTGACTTGTGAGAAGATCTTGGTGAATATGATAATTATTGGGAAAAGATATAGGAATAAGAGAGGAGGTTAGATGAAATTGTGGCCCTGATTGCAAGAAGGGAAAAAAGATGTAAGGGTAAGTTTGAAGGAAAGTTAACTCTAAAATGTTTTTCATGCAATAAGATAGGTCAATTTCTATCTAGATGTCCTATAAGGGTTCCTAAACATAAATATAATATTTATAGACCTAAATACTGCAATGACAAGGGATGTTACTATGCTAGTGAAGGTGTATCTGATAATGATATTATGGATTATGATGAAATTGTATTTATTGATATTAAAGATGATGAACCTATTCATGAAGAGAAATCCCTAGTTTCACATGTTGAAAATAAATCTGAATGGGTCATAGACAATGATTGTTCACATCATATGATTGGTGATAGAAACAAGTTTATATAGCTAACTAAATATGATGGTGGTGTAGTCAAATTTGGTGACAATAATCCTAAGTTTATCATTGGAGTGAGATCGATTTCACTTGAAGGTAAAACTAATACTGATGATGTATTACTTGTTGATGAACTTAAGCATAATTTGTTAAGTGTTGAACAAATTGTTAGTATAATGGAATGGTGTGTACTAAGAGGGGAGGGGTGAACCAGTACCATTAAAACTTTTTATCAATTAACCTTAATCCTTTATTAATTAATTCCTTGAATTACCGACCTATTAACACTTGTAAAATTTTCATGGTTCCAAGCTTCTTTTCCTATCTCTACAGTTTTTCCTAGCCTCTGGCTCAAACCCTAAGTCTTATTGTGTTCAAAATCATGAAAAACCCTAGGTATCTTGGCCAAGTTCTATTTCGCAGTTACCTTTTTGGGCCACTTAAAATACTTTTTGGCATGTGCACATTTCCTATCCTAATGCAGTCACGAGATCTCCTAATGTTTTCTTGAATATTCCTTTATCTCTCATGACTTAGCAATTTCCTTTGGTCAGGTAATCTCTTAACGAAACAGAATATTCTTTTATGATCATACAAATTAGCGACTACCATCTGATGAAGTGATGATCCTATGGTGGTCGCTAGATCTCCAGATATAGCCCGAGTTAATAAATTTGTCTCGCAACTTTGAGACCTTCATTCGTGTTATCTCTTGATGTGATCAGGGTTGGATGCCAGGTTTAAGTGTTAAATGGTGGTCATATGATCTTGTGATTTGACCCAATGTTAGAAAATTATCTCCCAACTTCAAGATTACTCAGTTGCCTAATCGCCAAATGCAGACCATGGTCAAAGAGGGGTCAGCTTGTGGTTGAGTTATAAATCAAGGATAAAGATTAAAGGTCAAGCATGTTGATCAGATCTGACGGTTTTCGTAATGCCTTAAAGGCAAAGATACAGTTATTTAACAGATAAGGCATTATGAAAATGTCCCACGTGTATCTAGTGGGCCAAGATGTAGTTTAATGCTAGTCTCTTCAGTAGCTCAGTCTCATGATCAAACCATAGTTAAGGATTTTCTCTCGCGACTTGGAGTATGCTAAGTCGCGTAGTCTTCTGATTTCCCATGGTTGAAGGTAGGTTAAGTAAAGGACATGATAGTTGGAAATGTCAGAAATGATGTGGCAGTTATGAGAAAATGATAGAGCGCAACATGTTTTGGTGGGCCCGTGCTTCATGTAGTGAGTCTCTAGGTCTCTTGATCGAGACATATTATTCCAAATTGTTCAGCGACTATGAGTTTTGCCTTGTCGTTGGGTCTCCAAATGAAATCGAATGTTCTCTCGAGGTTCGAAGACTACGCGGCTACCATCCAATTAAGATCACATCCAACGCTTGTCGCTAGGTCTCTTGATGTGACCATGGTTAATGAAAATGGCTAGCGACTCAGAGATTAAAGGGAAAGGTGTAACCTGAGGTTCAGAGGCAGTTAAGGGTGAGTCAGGTAAAGAAAGGTTAAAGGCTGATCAAGTTGAAAAGAGATCATGTGGTAGGGGTAAAGGCTTATATAAAATCTGCTCGATATTTAATCATTAAGCGATTACGCCTATGTGACGCGTAGCGGATCAGATTCTTGTGCCCGGGTAACTTAAAGAGGATCAACCGCTCGGTTTTAAAGTTGGCAAAGGTCTCAATCTTAGTTGTCAGATTCATTTTTCGCGCCACCTATAGCCATTGTAACAAAATTTTAAATATTCAAAATGTATTCACAGAGGGTTTCATAAAGATCAACAGATATTTGTTCTCGGAAACATTAATGACTCGACTTGATTTTTTGGGTGGCTCTGCACAGCTGTTAAAGAACAGATAGGGATATATATCTGATATGTGGAAATAGATTGAAAGCTAGATTTGACAGATAAGAATTTTATAAAGAGGTGAATGCATACAGAGCCACCTGGTCATTTTTTGCATTTATGAGGCTACTTTTAGAGTTGTGCTGTGGAGTTTCTTGCCTTTCAAAGTACAAGACTCACATCCGAGGATTGAAGAATTGATTGCAGATCAGATTGCATAGATTGAGGAGATGATTCCAGGGTTTCAACTTGCTCACAAAATTGAAAATAATATTTGATTGGTTGTAAACCCTAACCCTAAATTGTCTGAAGCTTGTAGCATTCTTGTTTCTATAAAAGAATACTTAAGACCATTTAGAAAGGGCTAGAGAATTGGGAAAGTAGAAAGCATTAAGCTAATACTTGTTTCTAGTCTAGGAGATAGCAGATGTATTTCATATTTGTGTCAAGACAGAATAGAAAGCTGATGATATTTTTCATATTATATTATTGCATATTTCCTTTTCATATTGATTTAGGAACTAGTTTTCATCATACTTAATATGAGTTGTTTCATATTTGAGTCTCTCCTATATGTTATTAGTTGAGTTGTAATTTTTCTGGCTTACTGTGTGAGTTCTGCTTATGCATATGTGTATTTCATTGGTATTTGATTGAGAATCAAACTAAACTCCTTTGAATACTACATTAATTTAGTCTAGATATCTATGTAAGGATCATGTAGTGAGCAATCTGATATTTATTATGTTTATGGCTTTGAATCTTAGCCTTTAAGGTGTTCCAGTTTCAGTATTGTATGTAGGTCTTATCCCAATTGATAAGGCACTGATCTAAATCAAGTATTTTATGTGGAGATATAAATTTGGAGTTATTTGGCTATGTTCTATCCCACAAATATAAATCAAACTCACTACAAAATTCTTTACCTTTTGAGGTGTTGTCCTACTTATTCCACCCATGGTAGTGGAGATTCACTGAATGCTAGGTTGGCATTTATTAATTACTTACCATTTATCTGTTGTTTAAATCCAGAAGTAGAAGGTGTGGTAAAGAGCTGAATTTAGTCTGGATTAGGTGTACCCGCCTTGGTTTTGCAGAGCCAAAAGAAGAAGAGGGCAGTCTTGACCCTATAGTTGGTCCAGTTACCTTACAAAGCTTTCACACTTGGAACTAACCACTCCTAACATCATTGTTGAGGTATATTGGTTGCTCAAGTTAGTGTAAACATTTTCAAACACCAACAAGATGGTGACTCTACTGGGGACTTGAAAGAAAGAGTTATCCTAAAGTCTCTGGTTAAAGACAGAAGAGTTACAATATCCTTTTAAGGATCATCAACTTATAGTTGAGTTGGCAATGCTGAGGAAAATAAAGATTGTAAGGTCTAATTTTGAATCTTAGCATATTATTTATATTCATTTTTGTGAAGTACTGTGATCCCAACTAATTTTTGGGTGGCAAATCTAAAGTAATCTCTGTAGCAGTGTTGAGTATTAGAAATCATTTTGTCATATACTTTCCAATATGAGTCATAAAGGAACAAGGTCTTGGTTAAGAAAGCATCCTGAAGATAGGTTGGGAAATGATTTCCCAACTAAATCTAAATCTGACTAGCCTAGAAGAGAAAGGGATACTAGAGGTACCCCTCAAAATGAAAGACAAAGAGAAGAAATCACAGAAGAAAGACTAGTTTGACGTAGCCATGAAGGAAATATATCTGAATATGAGGAAGCTGAGGCTGCAGATGTGGGACTAGGTACAAATGAAGGTTATAGTTCTCTTGATTACAGAGAAGAAGAAGAATCTATGTCCACTCTGCCAGATCCTAATAGTATGGCTGCAAAGCTTGTTGAAGTTGAAAAGTTGATCTAGTAGTAGGTAGCTATAAGACAAAGGAGAGAAAGGGAGAAAGAAAATCAGATTAGATAGGACCAAGTTTTCCTTGAACAAAGAATGAGAAGACTATTAGAGCTCAAAGAAATAAATGAGGTAGAGAAACCTCCAAGAGTTGAAGAGGAACCTATTATTCAAATAGTGAGTCAGCTAGGTCCTAAAGATAAGGGGAAACAAGGAATTACAAGAGTTTTAATAAATGAGCCTAAAATCCTTGAGAAACCTATGGATCAAATGTCTAAATTAGATATGGATCTTGAGAGAGCTAGAGTTGAAAGGGAAGTCATAGCCAAGGATCTTGAATTAGCAGAATTGGAGGCTACTACTTTGGAGATGAAGAAGAGGGTTGATTATCTCAGACATACGACAAGGCATGTTCACCTTGGTCCCAAAGTAGCTACAACATCAAATCAAAAAGCCTCTGCTTCTCAAGACAACACTACTTTCCAAGGGAAATCCACTCATGCAGAAAGGTACAAATAATTTTCCTTTCATAATATCCAAGGTTATCCTAATGAGGTTCCATGAAAACTTAGAGATAAGCTTCCCATGTTTACTGGAAATAATGTAGTTACATGTGAAGAAAACTTGAAAATTTTTAAGGATACGATGGATGATTGTGAAATTGCACATGAGGATGTATTAATGAAACTCTTTATTTAGTCTTTAGTAGAGGATTCTAGGGATTGGTTTAGAGGATTTCCTTATAATTCTATAGGGTCAATAGATGAACTAGTTGATTGCTTTAAGGAGAAATATGGTGACAAGACCAATGCGGGATTCATGTTGAATGAATTCAATAATATAAAGAAGAATCAAAATGAAGATGTTGCGTAGTTCAACATAAGGTTTCAAAGATCTATGCACAAACTTTTTTAGGTTATGAAATTGGATGATAGTGTTTGTTTAGCTACTTATCTCAATGCATTTGATTCAAAGATGGGATACCTCCCGAGAGACAAAAATTTAAGGACCATAAGAGAAGCCTACAAAATGGTTGTCAATATAGAAACTAATAGGAGAGTATTTGGGAAGATGGGTAGGAGAGAAGATTTCAAGCCTACAAAGAAATAATTAGACAAGCCTTCAAATGCTAAGCCTAAAGAGGAAATCAATATGAAGCAAATTCTAAATGCTATAATACCTAAGACTAGGATAAAATAAAAATCCTAGATTTCCAAGTAATGATAGGTCGTCCTATAACAATTATAATCCCCAAAATAGGATGAAGAACTACCCATACAATACCCATTTCAAGGATGGGAGGCCCATTATCCCACAATGGACAGAAAGGCCAAACAAAGATACTCCTGATCCTATTCAAACAAATTCAGCTAATATGTGTAATGATGAATTCTAGTGTGACGAATGTGAATCCCCCCATAATCCAGATACTTGTGCTATTGCTCAGAAGATGTATCCAAGTCAATACCAACAAGAAAAGGAAGATGAGGGAAAGTTATATGATGATGTTGGGAATGCAATGGAATATGCAAATTTAAGAAGTGATGAATCTAATGATCAAGACAAAAGTCAGGAGTTGTCTTCATCAGATGAAGATGAATTTGAAAATCACACTGAAGATCAAGATATGCTTTCTTTTAAGGAAAAGGAAGCAAACATTGATAAAATAGGATGTAATTGTAACCACCTAAATTTGGTCTGTTCCAACTATGGACTGATGAAGGTCAAGGCAGGAGGATCCCCAATGGAGATGTCCTAGCCCCCAACCAATAACCACACAATGGAATATAAATAACAACACAGAGATTTATATCCACACAATGCAAATACTCATAATAGAATCATTATATTTTCATCCAACATGCCTTGCTGTAAGGCCTTCCGGGTTACGGCCAAATACAATGCAATTACAATAGAAACTCCATAAGATCTCACAAGATCCAAATGAAAACCTAGCTATCCCAGATCCACACACTGGTAGGAACACCCAAGGAAGATCTAAACTTGTGCTCGCAAGCCCACCAAGCAATCTCCTTGTTTCCCAAGCCGCAGCCACTAGCTCCTCTCAAAAATCGCTCCACAACCAC
>MU223728.1:1078640-1106823 GCA_018584345.1 Thuja plicata | reverse complement strand
AATGAATTAAATAAGTTTAATTCATTTCATTTATATTCCCTTAAACCCCAACCTAACCTATCTCAACCACTTCTACCCTGGGTTCTAACCCATCTCAACCCATTCCACCCTTGCTAATCTAATCCTTTCTAATTCTAACCCTAACCCACCTCCTAATGTTGTCACATTCCATTAGGGAATGATTAACAACTCCACCCACTTGAGAAAGTCAAGGAATCTCAAGATTCCTTCCTCAAGTCCACCTTCTAAAGACACCCTCTTACACCCTTCCCATGCTTCTTTAAGGCTTTCATTAATGCCTCATTAATGAAGATGCCTTAAGCCCATGTTTTCTCCATGACTCATTAATGCTCAAGGCATTAATGGCCCTTACACCACCATTAATGAGTCCCTCAACTCATTAATGAACCTTGTCTCCCCTCTCTCTCTCTCATTCTTCTATAAATAGTATGCATTTTGGAGCACAAAAGAGCCTTCATCTCATATTGTAAATGCATTGTCATGCTGTTGGAATAGACTTACACTCATATTTCATTTCATATTTTATGCTTATGCATTGTTATTATCTCCATTCTTAGAGCTACAATGCATGTTTTCTCATTATTTAGCTTGTTTTAAATCAAATCTTTCATGCTAGGTTATTTATGTCATTGGTATTTAGCATAAATCTAAGGGCTTTTATGTTATTTGCTACACTCATCCTAGTTAGAAAGCAATAAGTCAAAGTTATGGTTTATATGCTCATTAACCCTTATTTTTCACTAACAAAATGACTTATTGAAGTGTTGTGTTGCAGATAACAGGTGCACAAATATACACACACATTTCTGGCGCCCACCGCGAGGCCCAATTTCTAACTTGCCCTCATTTTCTATCACTTTTTTACTAATTTGCATGCCCAAAATATTTTTATAGGCTTTTTTTTTACCATTCTAGATCGCATCTGGGATACGCCATCGCACCGCAATAAACAAGGCTCGCATCCAAGATTTCCCAGATCATTTTTAGTTCAGGCTTGCATCTGGGGAGCATACTATCGCATCTGGTAAGAAAGATCACATCTAGTATACTGTATCGCATTCAGTGATTTTTTTAGGCTCACATCTGGTTAGAAAGTTTGTACACTTTGTTTGCCTAACTCTAACATTTTGACAAGTTGTGTTTTTTGTATCTTGCAGTCTAACAAGTGTTTGCAGGTTGTTCTTGTAGGTTTTCGTGGGAGTTGAAATAAATAGATACTAACTTAGTTTTTTAGGTTGCCCAACCCCCATCTTGACCTCTATTTACTTGCTTTCAAAATTAAGATACATATTCCAATCTATCACTAAACTGACTAGGGGATTATGCTCTTTTCCCTTTAAGGAAAATTAGAAACTCACACATCAGTTTATGGGTTGAATGGAATTTGGAGGTAAATGAACAAGAAATCTCACCATTTAATTTCATTTAGAGATCAGTAAATGAACAAAACAAATCACTAAAACCTTGTGGTTCTATGAACAAATACATCGTATAATTTCTTTTGGAATCAGAAATTGGACAATCAAAGCATTAAATCTGTGGGATCAAAGAACAAGTTCAATCATTTAATTCCATTTGGAATAGTAATTGGACAAGCAACTAACTAAATCTTGTGGCTAATTGAACAAGGCCAATTTTTTTTTCAAGCAATCTTGTTTTTCTTAAATAGGAACAAACTAAATCAAGCTCAACATAGCTTGAGGGAATGAAAATTTCTTTATGTGTTTTGGGAGAAAACGGTTTAGATTAGGAGAGTATGCTCTTCTTCTTCGGAACAATCAGAAATCCAGAAATCCAAAGCTCGCCAATCCATGGTACATATACTTAAACAGTAGAGGGCATACTGGTTGAGGAAAAAATCTCCCAGGAATGACCCAAGTGAGGATAGGTTTTACGCCAATCCTTCCAATTCACTATATAGTTGCTTCCTCATAGGTTAAAGCCTTGGAAGATGAAGCCAATTTTTTTCATGGAATTTCGACATCATTCCTTGAACATATCTAGGTATATGTAGAGCGGAGCCGCTTGAATCTTGCTTGCGAGACTACATATATTTAGGTACTCATAGGGCTATACGCATGAATTTTGCCTTGTGCAATTCTATGGGGGATGGTTTTGAATGGATTTCCCAATAATCTACAACAAACTTCAACTGAAAGAATTCCTGATTCATCCCCGAAAGGGTAATAATCTTTGTGCAAGGTAAAAAGTAATTTCCCCAAGACACTTGTCATATTGTGCCCTCACTTGCATTTGGAGTTGGCTAATACAAAATTATGACTGGAGCCATTGCATGCTTGGTGATGGCTGTATTCTGATTAACATTTGAGTGTGTACCTGAGTCAATGAGCAAAGATTTTCATCCTCCACCTAGAGAATAGGAAAAGATGAGTGTTTGTTTCACCCTCCTAACAATGCAAAATTGTTTCACATGTTCAAAAGATCATTAAAAAGATAAGCTCCTCAAAAAAATCAACAAGTTTCAAAAACTGGAGTACAAGTGTTTTTCATGCATTACGACACCTCTTAACACAATCTGAAAACAAGCAACTTCACGCACTTCAAAAATGAACTTTTCAGAACTGACCAAAATTGACAAAGACATCATAAGATCGCATCCTGAATTTCCCAAATCACATGCAATATTAAGGATCACATTTGGTATTCTAGCTCGCATTTGGTCAACCCATAGTCGCATCCAAATTCTAGGCTCACATCTGGTATCATCAGAGGCTCGCATCTGGGAGCTCATATTCAGGATAGTGGCCATTTGCAAGATAAATTCTTAGAAAGTCTCAGTTGATTAGGATACCCTTTTAGCTCTTTATCTGGTTCCTGTTGTCTTTTTTGGTCTCCCTTTTGTAATTTCAAAACTCTTTTGAAATGTCTACCTTGCATGCTTAGTCAGTCTTTCACGATCAGTTCAATATGTGTGGTCTACCCATTTTCTACCAACCACTTGGTTCCCAGCTCACTATCAGGGAATTCTAACCCTTTGACACTAGAATCATTTACATCCACCAACAAAAAATAGTTACTTTTACCTAGACACTGACACACCCGCTTGAACAATCTGAAACTCTCACTTGCACTATTGAGAAACGTTGACAAAAGTTGAGAAACAACTTCATGGTTAACACAAGATGCAACAAGTACTTGTCTAAAGGATTGAAAGTGCCTCCTAAAACACCACACTTTCAAGGAGAAACTTCTCATATTTCCCTTCTCGATCTAGATTCCCCTCAAATGGATAGCGACACTCATAGATGGAGTGAGACCTTTGAGGAATATAACAATGGAAAACACCAAAAGCTTGAAGATATTGATGAAGAAGGAGAATCCAAGTTCGAACGTCCTTTATTTGAATCTGGTAGTGAGGATGAAATCACTAAAGAAGAATATGAAAAACTTAAACAAAGCAAGAGGTTCCACCAGATAATGGAAAGAATGATTGATGAGGATAAAGAAAAATACTTCCTTCATTTAGCTTCCACGGGCGTCAAATTGCCTAAAGATTACGATGTGGAAAAAATCAAGGAAAAGGAGGTACCAAACCCTATATCTATTCTCACCAAACAACTCAATTTGATGCAAATAGAGCTCATAAACCTCAAACAAGAGAAGGAGAAACCTAAAACAAAATAATCTTTGGACGCTATTTGTCCATTTCCTTTTGAAAAGAGTATCACTATGGTCCTGTTTCCCCCCAACGTGGCAAGGACAAAGTATGACAAGTACATGGGAGAAAATGACCCACATGACCATGTGAAGGAATTCTGTGCTCTTAGCATAGAATACATGCACGAACCCACATACCTCATGCAACTGTTTCTAGAAAGTCTAGGAGGTAATGCCATGGAGTGGTTCTCAAAACTAAATCCTAAGGTAAATACATTCGAGGAGTTGATCCAACGGTTCATTCAACATTACTCCTACAACATCCAACATGATGTAACTATGATGGACCTATGTAACACCAAATAGCAAACTGGAGAATCATTTACACACTTCCTACAAAGATGGAGGAATATTTTTGCACGATATTCAAAGGCCATTCCTGAAACAAAGAAGATGGAGATATTCATTAATAATCTAGTACCTGAATTGAACTATGCATTACAAATGCAAGATTCACCAAGCTTTGACAGAATGATTAAAATTGCCCTCCGTATTGAGGAAGTCATGGTCAAAAGGGGAGAGATCACCCTTCAAAATGAAAACAAGACCAACAACTCAAACTCCAAGCCTAAATGGTGGAAACAAAACAAAAATGTTGTTAATGATGGAGTGGTTGATGCCTCTAACATTAATCCTAAACCCAAGGTATTCAATCTAACCAATGGCATGAAAGCAAGCAAGGATGCTAAGGTAACAACTCCCATACCCAAAGCAAACAATTATAACAAGGGTCGGACATGGACATCGAAACCCCAAAGATCTTTCACTCCTTTGGGAGAACCTCTTGAGATTGTTCTGAAAACACTATTGGATAACAAAGTTCTAACTATCCTAGATTCCAAACCATGGGAACCAATGGTCAAACCCAGGTGGTGGGATGATAAATCCTATTGTGTCTTCCACAAAAACAAGGGACACAAGACTAATAATTGTCTCAAGCTTAAACATGTCATCCAAGACCCAATCAAAGGAGGTAAGATCAAAGTAGACGGACACACTACTAATGAGGATCATACAACATTCAACAAACCCTTTCCTAATTACGATAAAGGAGAAACATCTAAAGGGAAGAATAATGAGGTAAACTACACCTATTCCAAAAATGACAATGTGGTCAATATGCTCGACATTAAAACCAAATCCATTAATGTGGTCACAATTAAAGGTGTCTCATTCCACTTGAATGCTATAACATGGAGCCAAGCACAGGTTACAATCAAAGGACCTCCAAAACTGACATCAATATCCAAGGTTCCTATTGTAACTATTCCTAAAGCAACATCAAAACATGTGGTTACTATTCTTGGAGCAAAATATTGTTGAGATTGAAGAATGTCAATCTACCCAAGAAACACCTGCATGCAAAACAACTGCTACGAGAATGAAGAAGACAGAAGAGAGAAGGATCAGAAGCTATGGCGGCCGATAGGCCAGAGAATGCAAGAACATGTTGACAGAAAATGATATTCTATATTCAACAATGTAAAAAGATTACAAACTCCTTAATGAAATACAAAGAAGACAATCCTTATAAAGGATGTCGAAACCCTAAACGGGCAACTGCAAGGAAATAGAAACTTTCCTAAGTCTAAAAGGAAACTGCCTAAGTGAAACTTAAGCACTAAAGAGTAATTGCTAAATTACTCTAACAAATATGACTTGGTAGACCAGTTGCAACGAACCTCTGCCAAAATTTCCATTTTTGAGTTGCTCAAGATATCTACAGTACATAGGAAAATCCTAGAACAAGCTCTACATGATGCTAATGTCTCAAAGGATATTGATATAGATAGATTCCAAGCAATGGTCAATCACATCTCAGCGCCACACTACCTCTCCTTTTTTGAAGAGGATGACAAGTCATTGACACATCAACATAATCAACCCCTCCATATTAAAGTCCTTATTCATAAATCTCGTGTTAGACGTGTGTTGATAGATGGAGGCGCAGGATTGAATATCCGTACACTGGATCTAATCAAGAGTCTAGGTCTCTTAGAACAAACAATTGACTCTAGAAGTAAGATAACCATCAAAGCTTATGATGAGGAAGAAAGATCCTCTAGAGGTCTTATTGTTCTACCTATTAGAGTTGGACCGATTGAGAAGAACATCATATGTCAAGTTCTGGATCTACGATTGGCCTACAATATCCTACTAGGGAGACCACGGATTCACAAGATGCAAGCTGTACCATCCACTTACCACCAATGCATACAATTCCCACATAATGGGGTGGAAGTGACAATTCCTGCAGACACTAACTACACTTGCAACAATATCAAAGTAGGTAGCATGATCCCACATAACAAAGAGGCTATGAATGCAGTTGCTCCTAAAACTACCAAGGACATGGTTATGAAGAGTTTTAGCAAAACCTTGAAACTTGAATAAACAAGCATGGGAGAGTACAAGCTGGACCTGACTCCCTCACTGATAGAACTTCCAGTGTCACCAAGATCCTACGGAAAACCTTCATCGACATTCACACCTATAGCATCCAAGGAGCCAGAAGTATATAAAGAAAATGGCATGGTAAAGGCATCCATATCTTCTTCAGATAACATAGAAGAACAAGCAGTCTTAGACTGGCTTTACAAAGGAGAACCGGTTGAATCTGAGGTCAAACATGTGAAGATATCCCCAGAACAATATGGAAAGGGATATGATTTCCTCACACAAATGGGTTACAAAGGAAAGGGACCTCTAAATCACACAGGGTGAGGGCTTATTGAACCTATACCCATGGAGTTCTAGAATACTAGAGATAAAACATGACTTGGTTTTAATGCTAAAACTGATAAACCCGCTTCAAAAGAGAGTCCACACTTGGATAAAGGAAGTGATAAAATAGATGAACTAGAGCAGTGGTCCTATGAGAGATTGTTACATGTTGGTGCACAGGACCCCAACTACCAAGGAGAATGCTATGTACCCAGCTTTGAGGTACCACAAGATCTTCACACCCCTTTGCTAGCGCAACCTCCCATTCAAGAGGTAGGAGACACCATAGCAAAAATTACTCAAGATACACCCCGAAAACAGGATTTACATCCTAACTGGGGGCAATTGGTCACAATTTCACATGTACTAGATCTCCCACACTTTGATCTATAGATGGCTAACCAGGTACATCAGATAACCATTGCTGAATACTTAAACAGATCTTATGATGATGTAACAGACTCTCATGACTATGAATGGGAAGAGCTATCTGTCGCCACTAAATATATTGGAATAGATACAATTCACATGTTTGTGGCTCCCTCAGCTCCTAGTAAACAAACTGACACTCCTCCCAATGATACTAATCCTCCTAAAGTAGAAGAAGAGTTCCTTCCCCCGATCATTGATGGAGACACTGGTGAATACATAAGTCTAGAAGAATTTCACAGACTACAAGCAAGGAGCCTTCTTTTACGGAGAGATGATGATGAGATCTCTACTGATGAGTCACTAGAGTTTGGTCTGCATATGACTAACAATGACCCTTTTTATGATGATCTCACTCTTATTGATCTAAATATTGAAGAAATTAACTTAACAGATTGTGTCATGTCGGTTAATGGTCTTGATGCTAACCCAATGTTGACTCCCTAACATTGGTACTTCCTGACCTAATTGATTGGACTAAAATAGATCCTACTCCTATCCTCAACTTTCCTAATGACCATACCCTAGCTTGTTATCTCAATGCAAGGGGCGAGAGCATATCAAAGGAGGATATCAGGTTTGTTAGTAAAAAACTGAAAAAGAAAAAGAAAAAGACAAACTAATGGTGAAAACCACTCTGTGGTAGTATCAGATCCCAAAATAGTAAAGAAAAAAGACATATCCAATGGTGAAAACCTCTTTGAGGCAACAAAGGATGAGACTCTTGATATCCTCCTTGAACACTTTCAGGAAAGATCTTCGGTACTGATTGAACCAACACAACCAATAAATTTGGGAACTGTTGAAAATCCTCAAATAGTCCACGTTGCACAATCTTTATCAGAAGAGGAGAAGACACAGTTCACAGAGTTCTTGAAGGAGAAGAAGATCAACTTTGTATGGTCTTATACTAATATGCTAGGGCTAGATCCTAATCTAATCATGCACCACTTATCTATAGCTCCCAAGATCAAGCTCGTAAAGAAAAAACTTAGAAAGATGCATCCTCATGTTGCATTATTGGTAAAGGCAGAGCTAGAAAAGTTGTTGAAAGCTAGATTTATTCGAGTCATTGCCTATGCAGGATGGATCTCTAATGTGGTCCCCATGTCTAAATCTGATAAATCTATCAAGATCTGTATGGACTTCAGAGACTTGAACAAAGCATGTCCAAAAGATGAATTACCTCTACCTAACATAGACATGATCATAGATCTTACAACAGGCTTCTAGATGTATTCATTAATGGATGGATTCTCAGGCTATAATCAAATCAAGATCGCCCCTGAGGATCAAGAGAAAATGGCATTTACATGCGCATGGGGCACCTTTTGCTGGAATGTCATGCCTTTTAGGTTAAAGAATATCGGTGCAACATATCAAAGAGCCATGAAAACAATATTCCATGACATGATGCACAAGAACATGGAGGACTACGTGGATGACACATTGGCTAAATCCAAAGAAAGAGGTACTCACATTGCTGACCTAAGAAAAATATTAGATCAAATGGAGCAGTTTCAAATCAGACTCAACCCAAAGAAATGTGCCTTTGGGTTCCAATTAGGGAAGCTCCTAGGGTTCATTGTTTCAGCGAAGGGAATTGAGGTAGAACCTGCTAAAGTTAAAGCTATACTAGAGATGGCTCCTCCATGTAACATCAGTCAAATGAGGATGCTATAAGGGAGACTCCAGTCCATTAGGAGATTCATGTCCCAACTTGTAGATAGGGCCCAACCCTTTACTAAGTTACTACATAAAGGGGTTACCTTCATATGGGATGAACACTACGAAGCTAACTTCAGAGAATTGAAGGGATAACTAGCTACTCCTCCTATTATTATGGCACCTACTCATGGAAAGCCCCTACTCCTATACATTTTAGCTACAAATACATCCCTAGGGGTATTACTGGCACAAGAGGATGAAACCAACAAAGAAAGAGCTATCTACTACATTAGTAGAACACAAGTCACTTATGAGCTCAATTATAGCATTATTGAGAAAGCATGCTTAGTAGTCATCTTCGCATCACAAAAATTAAGGCATTACATGCTCTCTCATACAGTAAAGCTCATTGCTAAAATTGATCCTCTAAAGTACCTTTTGAGCATAACAACATTAACATGACATTTGGTAAACTGGGTCCTGATTCTAAGTGAGTTTGATATTGAATATGTAGAATGGAGAGCTATCAAAGGACAGGTCCTTGCAGATCAATTGGCTGATTCACCACTCTAAGATGATGAACCTTTACACATTGAATTACCTGATGAAACAATCATGCATCTAACTGAATATCCATTGAAGATGTACTTTGACAGTTCATATACTCAACAAGGATCTGGAGCAGGGGTCCTATTCATAAATCCTCAAGGTTACAAGATTCCCAAATCTTACAAACTGATGTTTCCATGCACCAACAATATTTCATAATATGAAGCATTGGTGAACGACCTTAAGCTCACTATGGAGTGGAAAATAGTAGAGTTACACGTATATGGTGACTCCCAACTATTTATCAATCAGGTCAATGGGGAGTATCAAACAAAAGATGAGAAGTTGATGCCCTACAAGAAACTAGTTGATGCCTGAAGAAATACTTTGTCTTTGTCACCTTCCAGCAGATACCAAAATCATAGAAACAAAGTTGCTGATGCTATGGCTACCTTGGCGTCCATATTACAACTAGAAGAACATCAATTTCGCTATGACTTCTTGGTGGAAGAACTCTCCTATCCTGCATTTGATACCCCTGAATACCAGGTAATATGTGCTTTAAATACCCCAGACCAATCTTGGTATGCCAATATCATTGCTTACCTTTCTGACCAAACTATCCCTAATAATCTATCCAAAAATGAGAAAAGATCCCTGATTAGGACAACATTGCGTTATGTCCTCATAACTAACAACCTATATCGACGCGGTCTTGACAGTACACTTCTTAGGTGTTTAGAACTCGAAGAGTCTGATCTAGAATTAAAAGAAGTCCACAAAGGTGTTTGTGGATCACACTCGAATGAATTTTCATTAGCCAAGAAACTGTTCAGAGTAGGCTATTACTGGCCTACCATGGAGAAAGATGCTATTCAGTTTTCAAAAGCATGTCTTAAATGCCAGACACATGGAAATCTTATCCATCCTCCTGCCAAAGAACTTATACCTTTCATAACACATTGGCCATTTAAGCAATGGACCTTTGACTTGGTTGGATAAATATATCCCAACTCTTCAAATGGACACAAGTTCATCATTATGGCCATTGAGTATTTCACAAAGTGGGTTGAGGCCATGCCGCTAATCAAAGCCACTGGAAAACATGTGACTATGTTCATTCTGAACTACATTATTTGTAGATATGGGATACCCTCTTCAATTGTAACAGACAATGGGGGCCAATTTAAAAATCAAGATATTGACGACCTTTGTGAATAGTTCCATATCACTCAATATTGCTCCTCAATCTATTATCCTCAAGGTAATGGATAGGCTGAGGCATCCAAGAAGAATATTCTCAAGATCCTACACTGAACTATAAGTAAGTCTGACAGAGACTGGCATCTACAACTAAATCTGACACTATGGGCCTATAGAACAAGCATAAGAACACCAACTGGAGCTATACCATTTTCTCTAGTCTATGGCGCTGAAGCAGTACTACCCATTAAGGTCAAAATCTCATCTTTGCGAATATCTTTACAAGGTCTTGTTACTGATGAGCAGTACCGTATAGATAGGGTGAATTCTCTGGACCTACTAGATGAGCGCAGACAACAAGCATTCGATCACCTCAAAGTGTATCAAGCACATATGTCCAAAGGCTACAACAAGAAGGTCAAACCACACAAATTTGAAGTGGGAGATCTCGTCCTAAAGGAGAATCCTAAGAATCAACCAAACAGGGAGCAGAAAGGAAAATTTGAACCTAACTGGCTGGGACCATATGTTATCACTGCTACTTTTGGGACTGGAGCTTATCAAATGGCTACATCTGAAGGAGACGTTCTTCCAGATCCTATCAATACTCTACATTTAAAGTAGTTCTATGCTCAATGTTTGGCTAGTAGAGCCTGTACAACAATTTCTTTTTCAAAAAATACCAAAAACATTCAGAAAATTGATCCTGAAGAAATCCAAAAATAGTGGAAAAAGTCCTATAAAAAGGGTAAACTTGGTGAAAACCTGGCAAACAGGTGCCTTGATACTATAAAAAAAAAAAAAAGAGCAAAAATAGGCAAAAAAAAATTGAAAAAGAGAAAAGTGCCTTGATGAGCACCTGGTAAATTAGGCATCTTGGTAGCAAAAAGAAAAGAAGAGAATCTTGCCAAGTGGTGAAAACCTGGCAATTAGGCGTCACTTGTGTTCTGTGCTCCATCTATCGATGCACTACTAATACTAGGCCTTCATAATTTTACCTGTGCTCATACATTGACTTCATTTTCTAAATGGCTATCTTATCCTCGCTTGGGATTTGTCTACATTTACATCTTAGGAATAAGTCATTCTGCACTGGGGGCATCTTTGCTAGTATGGTAGGTTATGGTTGCTAGGTTGCTCTAGGATGGTTTGCTTGACGAACACAATGTTTCTTTATACATGCAAAACAAATGTCACTTTCCAAAACCAAGGTGTCTTTTCAAACATCATATATCCAAACATGACATTTACAGTGACAACATTCCTACGAGGCTATAATGGGTCACAAACATGAACAAATTATCCTATCCAAGAAGAATATTCTTGAGATCCTACACTGAACTGTAAGTAAGTCTGACAGAGAATGGCATCTACAACTAAATCTGACACTATGGGCCTATAGAACAAGCATAAGAACACCAAATGGAGCTACACCATTTTCTCTAGTCTATGGCACTAAAGCAGTACTACCCATTAAGGTCAAAATCCCATCTTTGCGAATATCTTTACAAGGTCTTATTACTGACGAGCAGTACCGTATAGATAGGGTGAATTATCTGGACCTACTAGATGAGCGCAGACAACAAGCATTTGATCATCTCAAAGTGTATCAAGCACGTATGTCCAAAGGCTACAACAAGAAGATCAAACCATGCAAATTTGAAGTGGGAGATCTCATCCTAAAGGAGAATCCTAAGAATCAACCAAACAGAGAGCAGAAAGGAAAATTTGAACCTAATTGGCTAGGACCATATGTTATCACTACTACTTTTGGGACTGAAGCTTATCAAATAGCTACACCTGAGGGATACATTCTTCCAGATCCTATCAATACTCTACATTTAAAGCAGTTCTACGCTCAATGTTTAGCTAGCAGAGCCTGTACAACAAAAAGTTTTTCAAAAAATACCAAAAACATTCAGAAAATTGATCTTGAAGAAATCCAAAAATAGTGGAAAAAGTCCTATAAAAGGGTAAACTTGGTGAAAACCTGGCAAAAAGGCGCCTTGATATTACAAAAACAAAAAAAAAGAGCAAAAATTGGCAAAAAAAAATTGAAAAAGAGAAAAGTGCCTTGATGAGCACTTGGTAAATCAGGCATCTTGGTAGCAAAAAGAAAAGAAGAGAATCTTGCCAAGTGGTGAAAACCTAGCAATTAGGTGTCACTTGTGTTCTGTGCTCCATCTATCGGTGCACTACTGATACTAGGCCTTCATAATTTTACCTGTGCTCATACACTAACTTCATTTTCTAAATGGCTATCTTATCCTCGCTTGGGATTTGTCTACATTTACATCTTAGGAATAAGTCATTTTGCACTGGGGGCATCTTTGCTAGTATGGTAGGTTATGGTTGCTAGGTTGCTCTAGGATGGTTTGCTTGATGAACACAATGTTTCTTGATACATGCAAAACAAATGTCACTTTCCAAAACCAAGGTGTCTTTTCAAACATCACATATCCAGACATGACATTTACAGTGACAACATTCCTACGAGGCTATATTGGGTCACAAACATGAATAGATTATCCTATCAATACACAGACATGGAACACCATATTTCTTGTATTCCAATTTTCTAATTGATGAATCTCTACTGTGTTTGACTAAGGAATGAACATGTACTACTTAAACACATAGTTTGATATTGGTTTGATTATGATTCTTTTATGTCTTGATGATGTTTTCAACTAGGGACATCTAAGTAATTATAAATTTTATTTGATTGATTCACAATTGATGATTTATTATGTCTTCTTAGTTACTCAATGACGTCTACGCAAAGACACAAAGTCACAAGGATAGGGGGCATAATGTTTTCTTGCATTTCTACATATGGTGATTGTTCCAAATGATCCTGTAAATTTCACCTAACTTGGATGTTTATGGTAAGAGCTACTACTATGGGTGGATAGCCACATATATTTTGATCTTTGTTATGTGTAAACTATGGTGAGGTTGAAACAATTTCCTTGTCTATTTTCTGATCCAGATTCTCACTAAGGTATACGAATCATAATGTACCCAAGGATATGAATTTTCAAGGTCATTGCGGGTCCAATATCTTGCCTTAATCAGAACTTGGTATATTAAAAGGAAGGTGACTATTTTTGTTGTCTTGGCTTCTATGCCTTGATGCCTAAGTCTATTTCTGACATTTCAAAAAAAATATAGTATTCATACTTTCATAATATCAGTGGGTATTAGTGATGGTTGTACTATCAGGTGGTATCCGCTTCGAAAAGTGCCCAATGATGATAAAAAGCTATACATTTGCATACCAGTGACAAAGTCCTAAGAGTCTTCATATTTTTGCATTCTTAAAAATTTCATGGGCTATAAACAAGAAAAGAGAACCATTAAAAGGCATTTTGAGCTCCAAATTAACTCAATTTTTCTTCTTCTAAATCCAAGATATTTACATACCCATGCTTCAAAATTTTTTTTGATCTATCGGGAATGAAATTGAACTCACATTTTCACGTAATTAACTTGGTACTAGTGTGTTTATTTTTAAAACACACCATCTTTTTCCACTTCTTCTACTCCATTCTTTCTTGCCCTAACCGCTTCTTGCAAGTGATACGTTCTTTCAACTAAGGGATTTTATTCTTTTCCTTCGATTTCATTCCCAAGGGGGCATGATCATAGTATCATCAATTAAATTTTTGCTCGAAACAACATTAAAAATGACTTCATTATCAAACAAACTAGGGGCGTAACAGTTTCCTTGACTAAAGTTGAAACTGTTGGATAGAAATATTTGGTTCTCATAAGATGGATATTTTGTGTTTCCTCATTTTAAAAGATTCTTATTAAGCTCCTGACAGCTTCATACCAACTTTCATTCGACAACCAAGTTCAGAATCAATATTATCAATCTTTGGACAAAAACCAAGTTTAGAATTGGTATCTTTAGAATCTTTTTATTGATCTTTGGATGTCAATCAAGTTCAAAATCAATTTCTATCAATTTAGTTTGATCAAGTGTGAGACTGATCTCATCAACATTTCGTTCGACAACCAAGAACAAAATTCTCAATCTTTCTGAAGTCAAAATCAAAAACTTTCTTTGAATCAATGCGCTTCTCGCACATCAATTCAAAGAGGGGTAAATGTAACCACCTGAATTTGGTCTGTTCCAACTATGGACCCTATTTTCCCTAAGTGTGATCATACCCCCAATTATGTCCAAACGACCCTATTACTGCTTGGCATAATTCTTCAAATCAATTTATTGTCCTAGGTGATTTTTATCACTAAATTATATTAACTATTATAGCCATATGATTCAAATCAATTCAAACCATTTAAATCAAAGCAAATTCAAATATGGCTATATTATTTAATTATAAAGGAATTAAATAAATCTCTAAATCAATTATCCACTTGCAATGAACCCATTCCCCTAGCCTATTTAATCTAATTAAAATGGCTATAGTCGCCTTAATTATTAAAAAATAATAAAATACTTAAATAATTAATTCCTCTATTTTAAATGAATTAAATAAGTTTAATTCATTTCATTTATATTCCCTTAAACCCCAACCTAACCTATCTCAACCACTTCTACCCTGGGTTCTAACCCATCTCAACCCATTCCACCCTTGCTAATCTAATCCTAATTCTAATTCTAACCCTAACCCACCTCCTAATATTGTCACATTCCATTAGGGAATGATTAACAACTCCAACCACTTGAGAAAGTCAAGGAATCTCAAGATTCCTTCCTCAAGTCCACCTTCTCAAGCCACCCTCTTACACCCTTCCCATGCTTCTTTAAGGCTTTCATTAATGCCTCATTAATGAAGTTGCCTTAAGCCTGTCTCCTCCATGCCTCATTAATGATCAAGGCACTAATGGCTCTTACACCACCATTAATGAGTCCCTCAACTCATTAATGAACCTTGTCTCCCCTCTCTCTCTGATTTTTCTATAAATAGTATGCATTTTGGAGCACAAAAGAGCCTTCATCTCATATTGTAAATGCATTGTCATGCTATTGGAATAGACTTAAACTCATATTTCATTTCATAGTTTATGTTTATGCATTGTTATTATCTCCATTCTTAGAGCTAGAATGCATGTTTTCTCATTATTTAGCTTGTTTTAAATCAAATCTTTCATGCTAGGTTGTTTATGTCACTGGTATTTAGCATAAATCTGGGGGCTTTTATGTTATTTGATACACTCATCCTAGTTAGAAAGCAATACGTCAAAGTTATGGTTTATATGCTCATTAACCCTTGTTTTTCACTAACAAAATGACTTATTGAAGTGTTGTGTTGCAGATAACAGGTGCACAAATATACACACACAGTAATACTACAAGGGGAGGAGAGCCATTCACTGCAAGAAGGCCTTCAAGTGCAGAAACGGTTAGAATCACTGAAAATTTGGTTACCCAAGCACAAAATAGATATAATTTGAGAAATAGAATATTGGGTAATGAAGTTAGCACACCAGCTGGTATGTTTGTGATAGAACCAAGAACAATCCCTAAGCAGACATCAGAAAAAAAAAAAGCTACTGAGAATGTGAAGAAGATAAAGGTAAAAACAATGGATAAACCAAGCAATCCTAATATTGCTCAAAAGCTTAAGATTAAGACAACAGAGGTGGTTGTTACCTCATTTCCAAGAGATGCTAAGGGAACTGAACAAAATCAGAATACTCAAAATCAAGATAAAAATATTACTATTAAGCAAAATATCTCTGATTTTGAGTATGCTTCTATTGACATGGGCCAATTGATTTCCCAAAACATAGTTATAGTTCCACTTTTGGAAATGATGAGGATTCCTGAGCATAAGGAGACAGATTTGGCATGGATGAATAGTGTTCTCATTACAAAAGCTTCAAAATCAGAAATGGATGAGAAGGAAAGCAACAACAAAGAAAAATCAGATACAAAGGGAAAAAAATCAGAAGAAATTATTTCTAAGACCCCTCAGGTTTTCTTAAACACAAATCATGTCATTCCTACTTCAGGAACTGTTGATCCTTTCTTCTTAACACTGGTTATTAATGGTAAGATGCTCAAGAATTGCATGATTGATTCATGTGCGTAAAATACAGTCATGCTTGCAGAAATAATGAAATCAATGGGACTGCAGGTTGATACTCCTCATGGGAGATGTCAAGAAATGGATTCAAGAGAAGTGCCTATCATAGGTACCATTAAGGCATTGCCTTATACACTTGTTGCATTCCTAGAAAAAATATTAAAAATGAATGTCTTAGTAGTTGACATTCCGCCCCAATATGGAATGTTTCTATCTAGGAAATGGAGTGCCTCTATGGGAGGTAGTATACAATGTGATTTTTCATTTGCCACATTGGACATAGCTGGTAAAAATATCAAGGTGTCCAGAGAAGTCAGAACTCCTCATATGATTGAGGAGAGTGAAGATGAAGCAATGAATTGCTTCTTGGATACCGATCTTGGATCTTTCCAAGTGAAAGATAGTAAAGTTGAGGAAGATGTCTAGCACATATTGTTATCAGAAGAAAAGGACAATCTTACAGATAAGAATAACCTATGGACAATGCACTTTTATAGTGCAAACTCAAAGGAATGAGCTAGTACAGGAGTGTTACTAATAACTCCCAGTGGTACGACCTACAAGTTCTCATTTTCTCTTCTATTCACTTGCACAAATAATACTGCAGAAAATGAGGCTTTGTTGATAGGATTGAGATTAGCTTCAAAACACAAGATCAGATATATCAGAGTCATTGGAGATTTTGAATTAGTTGTTTCTTAAATAAGATCTAGGTATGCTTCAAAAAATCAAAGGTTAAAACAGTACAAGAATGTTGTTTGGGATGAAATTGAAAATTTTTATGTGTTTGGCATTGAATGGATGGATAGAAATCAGAACAAGATGGCAGATCTGTTGGCTAATATTGCCTTAAGGCCTGAAGATGTTACTTTTGTAGAAATTTCTAAGGTAGAGTTTCATACTAGGCCATCCATTCCAGACAATGTTGAAAATTGGCAAGTCTTCAATGATGACTTGGATATTTTGGAATTCCTTTCTTGTGAATCAAACTTTGGTTAAAAAGAGATAGATTTTAATAGTTTTGTGCAAACCATAGATGGAAAAGACAGTATTATTAGAAGGGAGGTTCTCCAATTAAAATCAAATAAGGTACCCAAAGGTTTGGTTGTACTTGAAATAGCTTTTGACAATAAAGATAAATCTTTGTTAGCTAGTACAGTTAATAAGTCTAAGGACTTGGAAGAGATAAACTTGGGGACAGATCAAGATCCAAAAAAGGAATACATTGGTAAGAAGTTATCCCCCAAGCTTAGAGATTTACTGGTAAATATTCTTAGGAAATATAAACATGTTTTTGCATGGTCTTATAATGATTTGAAATCATACAGAGAAGATTTATTCTAGCATGAGATTCCATTGAAGGCACTAAGCCTTTTATATAGAAGTTGAGACCTGTGAATCCCACTTTGGCACCTAAGATGTAGGATGAATTAAAAAGGATGAGGGATGTTGGAATCATAAATCCTATAGGGCATTCAATATGGGTATCAAATTTGGTACCAGTAAGAAAGAAAAATGGAGATATCAGATTGCATGTGGACTTTAGAAATTTGAATGTAAATTCCTTAAAGGATAATTATGGATTGCCTAATATGGAGGCAATGTTGCAAAGAGTCATAGGATCTGAGATGATGTCCATATTGGATGGTTTTTCAGGGTATAATCAGATCAAGGTCAAGGAATCTGAACAGTTCAAGACTACATTCACTACACCCTGGGGAACTTATGTATATGTCATAATGCCCTTTGGCTTGACGAATGCTGGGGCTAATTTCCAAAGAGCCATGGATGTGGCATTTATAGAGTTCATAAAATTTTTTTTAGCACTCTAAAAAGATGATCTTACTGCCTATTTAGAAAAAGAAGATCAACATTGTGATCATCTTGAAAAGATCTTTGTAAGGGCACTTGAATATGGAGTTTCTTTTAACCCAAAGAAGCGTGTTTTTGGGGTAACAGAGGGAAATTTTGTAGGACATATTGTTTCTAAATATGGTGTTAGGATTGATCCTGATAGAGTGAATTAAATTGATAAATTCCCCCAACCCAAGAATGTTAAAGGCATTCAGTCTTTCTTCAGTCAAGTAAATTTCTTGAGGAGATTTGTTACAAATTTTGCAGATACTAGTTTGCCAATCTCAAAAATGATGAAGAAAGGAGCCAAAGTAGAATGGACTCAAGAAGCATCTAGGGATTTCTCAAATATTAAAAAAGCTATAAAAGATTCCCCTATCTTGAGAGCCCCTGATTATACTAAGCTGCTTCAAATTTTCTCCTTTGCTTCTTATAATACCATTGCTGCAGTGTTATTACAGAAAAATTTAGAAGGCTATGAGCAACCAATTTCCCTTTTTAGTAAGTCTTTACAGGAAGAAGAATTGAAATATGATATTATGGAGAAACAAGCCTATGCTTTGGTCAAGGATGTTAAAGCTTTTAGATGCTATTTGGTAGGGGCAACCATCGTTGCTTATGTACCAAGTGCTGCTGTCAAGGATATCCTAGTCCAGCAAGAGGTATCAAGTAGAAGGTGTAGATGGATTAATAAGATCCAAGAGTTTAAAATAGATATCCATATAACTAAGTTGGTAAGAGGTTTAGGATTTGGTAAATTAATGGCTCATAGCAATTTAGATGCTAACCACATTGATATGCTAGAGGAGGAACGTAAACCTTATATTTGTGATATGTATTATTCTGATTGGTATAAGGATATCATTGGATACTTGCAGAAGATGATTTGTCCCCCTGATATGAATGATAATAAGAAGAGAACAATCAAATTGCATGATTTGAAATATGCAATAATTCAAGGACAATTATGGTGGAGGAGCAATGAAGGAGTGCTGCTCAAATGTGTAGATCAAGATAGGTCTGATGATCTCTTAAAAGAAATGCATGATGGTGCATGTGGTGGCCATTATATGGCTAAGACTACTACCCATAGGATTATCAGATATGGTTTTTGGTGGCCAAAAATCTTCAAGGATACCCACAAGTATGTCAAAAGATGTGATGCTTGTCAGAGATTTTCAGGCAAGTTGAAATTTGGTGGAAATCTTCCCTTGAATCCTGTTATAGTTGAGGCACCTTTTCAGAAGTGGGGAATGGATTTCATAGGTGAAATTCCTAACAAGTCTAGTGGAGGCCATTCATGGATCCTAGTGGCAACTGATTATTTTACCAAGTGGGTGGAAGCAATTCCCACTAGAAGAGCCACAAGTAGGGTTGTAATTGATTTCATAATGCAGAATATGTTGACTAGATTTGGTTGTCCAGAAGTTATTGTGGTGGATAATGCTATGTGTTTCATAGCAGGGGAATTCACTAAATTTTGTCAGCAATATGGAATTTTAATTTTATATTCTTCCCCATATCACCCCAAGGCAATGGCCAGGCTGAATCCAGTAACAAGAGTTTGATAAAGATTATTAAAAGAGTATTGGATGCAAATAAAAGGGCCTGGGATTCAAAATTATAGCTTTCTCTATGGGCGGATAGGGTAACAGTGAAAAAAGCTATTGGATGTGCACCTTTTGACTTAGTTTATGGTATTCATGCTAGATTACCACATAATAACTTGTTGCAGATGTACAAATTTATCCAAATATATGATTATGATCTAGAAGATGAAATGAGAACCAGGTTGGAGGATTTGATACAACTAGATGAGTCAAAGAGGAAAGCACATGATGGGAACATCAGACTGTAGTTGCAATCCAAAAATTTATTTGACAAGAAAGCCACTACCAGGAAATTTGAGATTGATGATATGATTTTGATGTAGAATGCTAGGATAGAGGACAAATCAAAACACACAAAATTTGATCCCATATGGCTAGGCCCATATCTAATTGATAGTAAGTAGGGTTCTGATTCCTATATGCTTAAGGACTTAACTATAAATATTTTGGAATTGCCGGTTCATGGGCAGTTTCTGAAGTTACACTTTTCTTGAAAGAAGTGAAGTCATGGACATGTCTGTATATATTTCTTTGTTTCCTACTTTCTATTTTAGGTTAGTTTCTTTCTAGTAGGTGGTTTCCTTCTCCCAGTAATTCTGAATCCTTGTTATGCTTGCAAGAGGCATACATCCTAGTCAGAGCCACTGTTAGCACTTGTAAAATTTTCATGGTTCCAAGCTTCTTTTCCTATCTCTGTAGTTTGTCCTAGCCTCTGGCTCAAACCCTAAGTATTATTATGTTCAGAATCATGATAAACCCTAGGTATCTTGGCCAAGTTCTATTTTGCAGTTACCTTTTTGGACTACTTAAAATAATTTTTGGCATGTGCACATTTCCTATCCTAATGCAGTCGCGAGATCTCCTAATGTTTTCCTGAATATTCCTTTATCTCTCGCGACTTAGCAATTTCCTTTGGTTGGGTAATCTCTTAACAAAACAAAATATTCTTTTATGATCATACGACTTAGCAACTACCGTCTGATGAAGTGATGATCCTGTGGTGGTCACTAGATCTCTAGATATAACCCAAGTTAATGAATTTGTCTGGAAACTTTGAGACCTTCAGTCGCATTATCTCCTGATGTGATTAGGGTTGGATGCCAGGTTTAAGTGTTAAATGGTGGTTGTATGATCTCGTTGGGTTAGAAAATTATCTCCTGAATTCGAGATTACTCAGTCTCCTGATCGCCAAATGCAGACCATGGTCAGAGAGGGGTCGGCTCGTGGTTGAGCTATAAATCAAGGATAGAGATTAAAGGCCAAGCATGTTGATTAGATCTGACAGTTATCGTAATGCCTTAAAGGTGAAGATGCAATTATTTAATGGATAAGGCATTACGACAATGTCCTATGTGTATCTAGTGGGCCCAGAAATAGTTTAATGCTGGTCTCTTTAGTCTCCCAGTCTCATGATCAAACCACAGTTAAGGATTTTCTCTCACGACTTGGAGTATGCTTAGTCGCATAGTCTCTTGATTTCCTATGGTTGAATGCAGGTTAAGTAAAGGATAGGAAAATTGGCAATGTAAGAAATGACGTGGTAGTTATGATAAAATGATAGAGCACCACATGTTTTGGTGGGCACGTGCTTCATGTGGTCAGTCTCTAGGTCTCTTGATTGAGACTGAATATTCCAAATTGTTCAGAAACTATGAGTTTTGCCTTATCGCTGGGTCTCCAAATGAAATCAAATATTCTCTCATGGTTCAGAGACTATGCGACCACTGTCTGATTATGATCAGATCCAATGCTTGAAGCTAGTTCTCTTGATGTGACCATGGTTAATGAAAATTTCTAGCAACTCAGAGATTAAAGGGAAAGGTGTAACCTGAGGTTTAGAGGCAGTTAAGGTAGAGTCAGGTAATGAAAGGTTAAAGTTTGATCAAGTGAAAAGAGATCATGTGGTATGCGTAAAGGCTTATATCAAAGCTTCTCAATATTTAATCATTAAGCAATTACGCCTATGAGACGCGTGGCGGATTAGATTCTTGTGCCCGGGTAACTTAAAGAGGATCAACTGCTCGGTTTTGAAGTTGGCAAAGGTTTCAATCTTAGTTGTCAGATTCATTTTTTGTGCCACCTATAGCTATTGTAACAAAATTTTAAATATTCAAAATGTATTCACAGAGGGTTTCATAAAGATCAACAGATATTTGTTCTCAAAAACATTAATGACCCGACTTGATTTTTTGGGCAGCTCTACACAACTGTTAAAGACCAAACATGGATAGATATATGATATGTGGAGATGCATTGAAAGCTAGATTCGACATATAAGAATTTTCTAAATAGAGGTGAATGCATACAAAGCTACCTGGTCATTTTCTACATTTATGAGGCTACTTTCAGAGTTGTGCCATGGAGTTTCTTGCCTTTTAGAGTACAAGACTCACATCCATGGATTGAAGAATTGATTGCAAATCAGATTGCATAGATTAAGGAGATGATTCCAGGGTTTCAACTTGCTCACAGAATTGAAAATAATATTTGATTGGTTGTAAACCCTAACCCTAAATGGTCCAAAGCTTGTAGCATTCTTGTTCCTATAAAATAATACTCAAGACCATTTAGCAAGGGGTGGAGAATTGGGAAAGTAGAAAGCATTAGGCTAATACTTGTTTCTAGTCTAAGAGATAGCAGATGTATTTCAGATTTGTGTCAAGATAGAATAGAAAGTTGATGATCTTTTGCATATTATCTTATTTCATATTTCCTTGTCATATTGATTCATGAACTAGTTTTCATCATACTTAATATGAGTTGTTTCAGATTTGAGTCTCTCCTGTATGTTATCTATTGAGTTGGAAGTTTTCTAGCTTATTGTGTGAGTTCTACTTATGCATATGTGTATTTCATTGGTATTTTATTGAGAATCAAACTAAACTCCTTTGAATACTATATTAATTCAGTCTGGATATCTATGTAAGGATCTGTTGATGTGCGTTTTATGACCCACCAAACAGTAGAACAAAACACTAAGGTATCTTATCCTCTCTTGATCAAAGTTCTGTATATGCTAAGATTGTGAGAAGATCATATAGGTCACTCCAAGGTTCCTTTTCTATGTCAGGTCTTGACCATGGATAAGCTTGGTGGTAAATGTGATTTTCTGAATATCACAAGGGGCCTTACGTTTTCAGTCTTGAAAGATTTGCAATGAAACACTTTTTTGGAATTTTCAGAATATGCGAAAAGCAAAAGGAAGTAGGGTTCAAAATTTTTAATATACTCCTAAGGGCAATGATAACAATGGTCAATACTTTGGTGGGCAAATTCCCAATAACCAAGTTTCGCTTCACCAAGTTATACTACAACTACATGAGAACTGGTGCAATCTTCAAGGTTTATGTAGAGGATTTTCATACCACCACAGACAACATAATGAAGAACAATGTACGCAAATGACAGAAGTTAAGCATATGCATTAATGAGGTTCAGGCTAAGTTTTCACAATGATTTACAATCAGTAAAGCATCAAAAGTATGAACCAAAGGAACTCATCAAAACACCATCGTCTTTATCATTGCAATCACAACACTTAATCTAACATTATCCAACTAATCTAAACTAAATGAGGGAATTATGAAACCAAGCAAGAACTAAAACACATCAAGTATTCACCATGAAACCCACAATGAAAACTTTATTGTCTTAGTAGCTCTTTAGCAAAAATCTCAAAATTCCGCTCCTTACAAATGAGAAGTGAGGCCTTTATATAGGTCCACGATTACAACGGGTGGCCTGGATCAAACACTAACCACCTCAACCCTAATTAAGGTTAGGTCAAGAAGAGAGAATCTACATTTAATTTATAGGTTCACACAAACCAATCAGAAGAGAGTCCCCATTCGTAGTGGGAAATAAATTTCTACTATGCATGTTCATCCAACAAGAGAGTGGGGTGAAATGAATGCCCACTATGCATTTAATGCTCTTTTTCTAGGAATTGCATGTGCTTGATTTTTTTCCTTAAATGCAATGAAATTTGACTTGAAGATCTTCGACTAGCTGGTGGAGACGACTAGGTTGCATGTCAGCACTGTATCATTTTGTAATCCAAATCCAATTTTGATTAATTCTTTTGAAATGATCTCTTCTTTGATCGGTTTCTTCCTTTTATGCTTGCTTGGGAATTCTTCTTCTTGAAAGTGCATTTGGATTCCCTCATCTGTGATTACGAAATTTCTTCGCACATAACTATCTTGGCCATAGTCGTGGATTTCCAAGTTGAACTTTGATCTTTGGAAGCTTGGAACCATGAATGTCTCAAACTAGATCACCTAGAAATAAGATGTCCTCAACATCGGAACTGGAATTCTTGAATATGAGTGTCTTCCTCAAACATCCGGGACTGAAATTCTTCTTCCTGCAAAACAAAGTAAATGACATAAGAATAATGCAAGAAATTTAAATTACAACACATAAACGCCTTACATATCCTATCCTAACTTTCTCATTTTCAATTTGATTCAGAATTACTTCTCATCCAAATTTCTCTCTCTGACTTTTCCATCTCACTTTGTCCCTCTTTTTTCTTTATTTTCCAAAGATTCCCACTTTTTCAAGATTTTCTATTTTTCCAAAATTTTCATGATTTTGGAATTTTCCATGATTCCCACTTTTCCAAAATTTTCCACACTTAGCCATTTTTCCTTGCATGGAGGAGAAATTTTCCACACTTAGCCATTTTTCCTTCCATGAAGGAGAAATTTTCCAACACTTCCATTTTTCCTTCCATGAAGGAGAAATTTTCCAACACTTCCATTCTTCCCACACTTAGCCATTTTTCCAAGATTTCAGAATTTTCCAAGATTTCCAATTTTTCAAGATTTCAGAATTTTCCAAGATTTCAAGATTTTGGAATTTTCCAAGATTTCCAATTTTTCAAGATTTCCATGGAGGAGAATTTTCTTTTGTTTTCAAATTCTCCTTTGACCGAGTTGACTCAAGCTCCACCATTCCTGGAGGCGGGATTTTGGAGAGGTCGTGGATTTTTCTTCAAGTCAAGGATTTTTCTTCAAGTCATGGATTTTTCGTGAAGTCGTGGATTTTTCTTCAAGTCAAGGATTTTTTCTCAAGTCAAGGATTTTTCTTCAAGTCCTGGATTTTTTCTCAAGTCTTGAATTTTTTCTCAAGTCATGGATTTTTCTTCATTCTGAAATTTCAAAATTTTTGAAGATTTTAGAATTTTCCATTTTTTCTGAAATTTTGGAATTTGTGATGTTTTTACTGCCTTTCCACTTTTGGATATTTCAAGGGTGTTTCCAGACTTAACCATTTTTGATTGACGACTTCGCTTGTTTATTCTTCTGGATATAGAATTGGATACCCTTTTGTCACTTATCAGTCATAGCTCACTTGTTCCCAAAATAGACCTGCCAAAAATAAACTTTCTAAAAATAGTAAGTTGTTCCAAAGTCAAAATAAGGCCCATCCGGGAGTCAAAGAAATTTACTAAAATTAGACTTACTAAAAATAGACACTGCTAAAAATAGTAAGTACTTCCAAACTCAAAATAAGGTCATTCCAGGATGCAGTGAAACTTATTAAAAATAGACATACTAAAAATAGATATACTAAAAATAGAAATTTCCAAAAATAGCAAGTATGTCAAGACGTTCAAAATTTCATTGACATTCTTTTTTGAAAGATCAATTCTCATTTACACTTGACCTAATTCACAGACAAACACATAGTTTCCATTCTAGGAGCCATGTGGACAACAATTTTCTAGACTTGGCCAAATTTTACCAATTCTCACATCAAAGCACGGGGAACCTTAGGGGACTGAGCCAAAAACTACCAAGAATGAAAGCCAAAAAGAAAAGGCCAACAAAAAAAGAGGGGGTTCCCCATTCGCAATGGGGTGATGTGTGAAAAGGTCACAATAGGATCATGTAGTGAGCAATCTGATATTTCTTATGTTTATGGCGTTGAATATTAGCCTTTAAGGTGTTCCAGTTTCAGTATTGTATGTAGGTCTTAGCCCAATGGATAAGACACTGATCTAAAGCAAGTATTTTATGTGGAGATATAAATTTGGAGTTGTTTGGCTATGTTCTATCCCACAAATATAAATCAAACTCAATACAAAATTCTTTACCTTTTGAGGTGTTGTCCTACTTATTCCACCCATGGTAGTGGAGAGTCACTGAATGCTAGGTTGGAATTTACTACTTACTTACCATTTATCTATTGTTTAAATCCAGAAGTAGAAGGTGTGGTAAAGAGTTGAGTTTAGTTTGGATTAGGTGTACCCGCCTTGGTTTTGCAGAGCCAAAAGTAGAAGAGGGCAGTCTTGACCCTATAGTTGGTCCAGTTACCTTACATAGCTTTCACACTTGGAACTAACCACTCATAAAATCAGTCTTTAGGTATATTAGTTGCTCAAGTTAGCGTAAACATTTTCAAACACCAACACGATCATATGTGCTATTTCATCTTTGTGTATGTAATATCAATTCATAAACTTAATTTGCATGTAAACATTCATAGAAACATTCATGAAATGTAATGACACATGACACAAGATTTCGTAATGCAGAAAACCCCTATTAGAACGTAAAAGCTCTGGTGAGGATGAAACCCACTGTATACACTAAAAAATGACTTCGTTGATTAACTAATTAATTAAATACTTATTATTTAATTAATATTGACTTGATGAATTAATTAAATATTTATTTCTTCTATTTATTGAGTAAATTATTTTAATTTATTTAATACATTCACTATAGTCTATTCTTCTTATCCTAAGTCTTCTAAATTAGTCTTATTAAAAGTGATTTAATTAAATACACAATCACTAAATATGATTAAGTCCCCTAGTCACCTGACACATCACCTTGGCTAAAATAATTAATTATTGTTAATTAATAATTAATCATTATCCTCACCACACATGTCCTATTCTTAAGGGCTATGTGGCCTCATAAGACTTGGTCTCATGACCACATGTCTTCCCCTACACCAAGTCAAGAAACAATCACTATTCCTAAGGAGCTTCTCAAGCCACCTCAAAGAGTCGAAGATAACTCATGGGACACTTATACCAAGACTTCTCATGAGGAATAAGTCCTTCCTCTTTCCTCTCCATGGTCTTTGTGAGACATTGGACATGTGTATTTCCCTTCCACCTTCTTCTCCTCTATGTCAATGTAGGAGGAACATCCTCCCTATTCTTCCTCACACATTCTAACTACATCCCCTTTCTCTCAACCCCTTCAACCAAGTCAATAGTAGCCCTAGGATCTTCCACCTTTCAATCTCCACCCTAGGATCGTGCCACCTAGGCTTAAGTCCTCCAAAAAACTATAAAAGGAGTCTCATTCCCCCTTTGTGATCTAATAGGTAATCAAGCATTCAAGCATTCAAGCCATCAAGCATTCAAGCAATCATATTCAAGCATTCAAGCAAATCAAATTCAAGCATTCAAGCATTTCCACACCATTCCATCATTCATTTAGTTGCATTTTTGCATTACATTCACTCAATTCTCCACACTTTGGTGACATCTTGGCTAAGGAGCTTCATTGGAATTCTGAGAGCTCAAACATCAAGAAATCAAAGCTAGGAGAACAATGGATACAAGCTACAAAGAATAGGTGAAGGTAAAGCTTGTTCTTTTGCTTCATTTGATTATTTGTATTCTTCATTGGGTTGCATTTAGATAGATTTACTAGCTTATTAACATTATTATTTCATTTATTATAGTTGACATCTATTTTGCATACATTTTTGGCACCCATCGTGGGGCCTAACCCCGCAAAATTGACATTTTTTTCTAGTTTTTCCGTGTGAAAATTGTTGGAAAAACTGAGAGGGGGGGGGGGGGGGGTGAATCAGTGTTTAGCTAATCATTCAATTTAAACATAAATCAATTATACATCACTTGAATCTTAACACAAGATCACATAACACACAGTATGATTATGGGGAAACCTTGATTAGAGGAAAACCCAGATGGGAATTAGTACCCACAAATATTGCACTAGTATAATGAACCTGTTAAAGTTCCTTTGCCCTGTTAGGAGTAGTCTTTACAATGTAAGTACAATGACCTGGTTAAGGTTCTGACCTTGTTAGGAGTCTTTTACAAACAAACCTGTTAGGGGTGAGGACTCATTGTCCAAGAGCTCAGTGCTCAAAGAGAAAGAAGGCTACAACCTCCTGAGAATAGATATACACTATATCCAAAAGTGAACTGATGTATATGACACAAATGTTGGATCAGTTCTAGTTATACGCTTATACTCTTGTCTTCTTTAGGGGATCTATCTCATGCTGACATCTTTACATTGCTCTACTTTGCTTATTCTTTGACACTTCTCATATATCTTTACATTGCATATATATATATATATATATATATATATATATATA
>MU223728.1:1061602-1072381 GCA_018584345.1 Thuja plicata | reverse complement strand
AAAACCCCGGTGGGAATTAGTACCCACAAATATTGCACTAGTATAATGAACCTGTTAAAGTTCCTTTGCCCTGTTAGGAGCAGTCTTTACAATGTAAGTACAATGACCTGGTTAAGGGTCTGACCCTATTAGGAGTCTTTTACAAACAACCCTGTTAGGGGTGAGGACTCACTATCTAAGAGCTCACTGCTCAAAGAGAAAGAAGGCTACAACCTCCTGAGAATAGATATACACTATATCCAAAAGTGAACTGCTATATATGACATAGATGTCTGATCAGTTCCAGTTATGCGCTTATACTCTTGTCTTCTTTAGAGGCTCTATCTCATGCTAACATCTTTACATTGCTCTGCTCTACTTATTCTTTGACACTTCTCATATATCTTTACATTGCATATATATATATATATATATATATATATATATATATATATATATATATATATATATATGCCTGAATGGACGTGACTATAAACAAGACCTTAGTCGGCCCTAAAACATATTACACAATGCTTCCAAACAATTTGGCTTAATCTTGTTTACAATAATGTTTAATACATGATTATAAACTTACTACAATAGGCACTTAGCCTTTACATAACAAAATTTTACACGCTAATCAAAAACCTAAAGTCAGCTCCATACTCTGTATTATGAACTGCTAGTGTACTTGTTCTTTCTGTAACTTGTCTGTACTGATATTCCATACCATGCATGTATAGGGTAATCATAACAACATACCATAGAGCTTAGTTCTGAATGCACATATCCTAATGTGATCGTACGCATGTGCGCTGATGCTCTGATCGACTGCAAGTCACTGTTCTATTTTGTCTTCTATACTTAGTCAATTTACACTTCATAGTTTATTGTCAAAACTACATATGACTTTGTTGCCATAATGACAACACAAAATAAGCCATATACTCCCTGGGAGTCAACTTGCCAACAATTTCTACAAGAATTCCTGCGGATCCATCCCTGATTGCTGCGCATCCATTCATTACTACTACGTATTTGCTAACCCCGCACATTCATTCCATCTACTTGCACATACATTGATTGTTTCTGTGCATTTATAGTTCCTATGCATTTATCCTCTGTTCTGACGCATCCATTCACTATTTCTGTGCATTCATAATTTCATCTATAGAGCTCTATTTTTCTCTTTGTTTGGTTTTACCTAATCATCTTAAAAGGTTTCTGTTTGTTCTGGTAGCTTTTAGACTGTTTTGTAGGTCGTTAATCTGAAGACCCCAAATTTCAAATTATTAATGGTTTTCTTGCAGGTTCCTAAGGGGTTTGCAAAATAAATGATAACCTTCATTTGGGCTTTAAAATACGACATGTTTTTTAGTTTCGTGTGTCTTCTTTAGTTTAGCAACTGTTTATTGTCTCTTGCTTTATAGCTTAATTGTAATCCCAGATTATAACAACGTATCCTCTCCCCTTGCCATTCGTGGACCTTGGGTGTAAGAGAAACTATTATAATCTTTAGAGGGCGGTCTTTGGTGGGAAAATAGGTACTCACCCCAAGGAGTGACCCAACCGGTAACAGGCTAAAGCCAAGCCCATCCAAACCGGTATACAAAAAATTCCATTGTGACTAGTCTCATAGTGGACAGGTGTGAATTTGTTGTGGCAACCAAAATCTCCTCTAGTACCCTTGTGGTGCATTAAAGTCCCTAAATTGTTAAGGTGAAAATCTTTCTTTGAAAGGATTGGGAGAGCCCCCTTAATTGGGAAAATGACTTGATCACAACCACCTGAACGGATGTCCTTACTACAAGCTTTTGTTTAGTGGCTACAAATCCTTCTATTTTCTGGTTCAACGGGTAGCCCAACCTCTGAAGACACCCCACATTACTCACGGTTCATAGTAGAGATAGCGATTCTTTGGGAAGTAATGACCCATTGAATTTGGAACTTGGTGTGCCAGAGAAGTGAGTGCACTGTAAGGAGGAGCCAGTGCCTCGAAGTTCCTAAGCTGTCCACTTTGAATTGCGTGGGTGGATTTTATTATCCAAGTGGGGATTCAGTAGATATCATCCTTGCTAGCCTTAATATTTGTAAGCGTGTCTGTGAATTCATACTGATTTAGATTAGATCATTTCTGTCTTGCGTGTGTGTGTATGCATTTTAAATTTGCCAAAAACATCCGAGAACTACAAAAAACCCAAAAACAAAAAAAAAATTCAAAATTTCAAAGCCAAAAATGTCAAAAATCCAAAAAATCAGATCTTGCACATTTATCCAGTGCTACTGCGCATTTGTTCAAACTTCCCATGCATTTATTCCTACGCATTTATCACAGCGAGTACTTGCATAGATCTTCAAGATTTCAAAATTACCTTTTTAGATACCCTTTTCTGTCTTTAGTGTGATTCTAGAAAAACATTCGATTTTAGAAAACCTTTTGATCTTCAGTTTGACCATTTTAATCCTCTTGCTTTCATCCAATATTTTCTAAAAACATTCCTAAATCTTAAAAATATACATCCAAGTGTTGGGATACTACCTTGATTATCAAATTGTGGCTTTTGTGAGTTTTCATCATATCAGGATCTATCACCCTTAATCAAAACTTACCTAGGTCACTCTCTCTTGGTTCTTCTTTGTCATATCATAGTGAGATCTATACCTCCTATCAACTTAGATTATCAAGTTACCTTATCTAGCTCAACACTTTTGAATCTATTTCCTCCCATCTCATCTATCTTCACAACTTCATCTATTTCATCTTTCACCATTTATAGTTCAAACTCGATCTCAAAACTTAAACAAACCGTTGATCCAAAATCTGTAGATACAATGGAAGGAGGTAATACCAATGAGGAAAAGCCTTGGTCCAAGAAGACCTCAATTTTTTCATCAGAACACGAACCCACCGATCAATAAATTAGAGATGCTATACAAGATGCCAAGTTCTATAATGTCATGGAAAAGAATCCTAGATATGGACAAGGAAATGTACTTCCTCATGCTTGCTCAACAAGGAGAAAAACTACCTAGTGTTTTGGATGTCTCAGATCTTGTAGAACCACCAAACACAAATGATAAAGAAAAACCTAGTGGTTCCCAAGAGACACATACTCATGGGACAAAGGAAGACAAACAACATAGTACTTTCCAAGACACCCAAAGAACTCCATCATCTTTGGATCCTTTCATGCAACAACTCCAATTGCTTCAACAAAAAATGTGTGACATGCAAACGTGAACATCAACCAAGAGATATTCCTTGGAGGATATATGTCCCTATCCTTTTGACAAGAACTTGGCTATGATTCCATTCCCATTTTGAGGTACCAAAATTTGATAAATATAAAGGGAATTCAGATCCACAAGACCACATTTATGAGTTTTGTGTTGCTTGTATTGAAGTCGCCCACAATGATATGTATCTTATGCCACTATTTCCATGTATTTTAGGAGGACAAGCCATGGAATGGTTATCCAAACTACCCATGGGTATCAAATCCTTCAACGAGCTTATTGACAAATTTGTGACTCACTATTCCTATAACATCAAACATGAAGTCACAATGCTTGATCTTTGCAATACACATCTAAAGAATGGAGAACCCTTCCTTACCTTTTTGAAAAGATGGCGTTAGCTATTTGCCAAATATCCACGACCAATTCATGAACAAGAGAATATGGATATCTTTGTGCATAACCTAACACAAGAGATGAGCTATAGGTTACAATTGCAATGTCCTCCAAATTTTAACAAGATCATTGAAAATGGAGTGAAAATTGAGGAAGCTATGGTTAGAAAGGGTGAGATTAAGCTGTACTCCAAAGACAATGTTGGATCTTCAAGTTCAAAATCCAACAACAAAAACAATAATGATAAATTCAAATATTGGAACAAGAACAAGAACATTGTCAATGATGGGATTGTGGATAATCGTCATGTTAAATCAACACAACCTATCTTAAATCTCACAAGAAAATCCAATGCCACCCCACCTACTCATAGAAATACATGTGACAATCAGAATACCAACAACAGTTCCTCAAAATTACCCTTCATGCCATGTAGAAGAACTTTTACTCCTTTGGGTGAATCTTTGGAATCTGCATTAAGGAAGTTGATCACAAAGAAACTCATTGCGCTTCTTGAAACTAGAGATTTTGAACCTAGGGTGAAACCTTCTTGGTGGAATGATAATGATTACTGTGAATTTCATAGAGGAAAAGGTCACAAAACCAATAACTGTGAAAGGCTCAAGCATGCAATACAAGATTTGATTGAAAGCGGAGAAATTAGTGTTGATGGATACACCTCAAACGATTCACATACTGCTTTCAAAGATCCACTTCCCGAACATGAGAAAGGGAAATATTCCAATGATAAAGGTGATAACCAAGATAGCTACAATTCCACCTCCTATAGCTATATAAATCACATTTCTGAATGCCATCCTTCTCAATCCTATGTCAATGTGATTTCTATAAAAGAAAAGAGTCAACTAGCTAATGTCACTACTCGAGCCCAATCCAAGGTTACTCTTCAAGGGGTTCCATCCAAACCTAGAACCTCCCAAACCAAGTCTGTCTATGTTCCAAAGTCTATGCCCAATGTCTCCAACCAATACAACCTTTTGGAGAAATTGAAGAAAACACCAGCCCAGATATCCATACTAGAGATTTTGCATTTGTCACCTTCTCATAAGGATATTCTTGATAAAGCTCTCCTAGAAACTAATGTTCCTACCAATCTAGATTGAGACCAATTCCAAGCTATGGTGGGACATTTGACCACTCCCCATTATCTTTCCTTCACTGAGGATGATGATCTCACCATTAATCAACCACAGAATGCTCCACTCCATATAGAAGGCATTGTACAAAATCATAAAATTAAAAGAGTACTAATAGATGGGGGAGTTGGTTTGAATATATGCACTTTAAAACTAGTCCTTGCATTGGGATTTTCTAAAAATACTATAGATCCAAAGAAGAAAATTGCCATCAAAGCTTATGGCAAGGAGGAAAGGTCATCCAAGGGGTCTGTTGTTCTTCCTATCAGAGTTGGTCCTATAATTAAAGACGTTCTTTGTCAAGTCCTAGATCTGGATTTGGCATATAACATTTTCTTAAGACGACCTTGGATTCATTCTATGCAAGCTGTGCCATCAACTTATCATCAATGCTTGAAGTTTTCACATAATGGTCAAGAGATAACCATCAAAGGAGATCCAAATCCTTTTCAATATTGCAACACTATTAAGCCAACAACTGAATCTTTGGTGCCCTATAATCATATTGGATCTTCTCCACCAAAACCCATTGATCCCAGTAACGAAGCATCAAGTTCTAAATCCCATGGAATCAAAATAGACATAAATGAACAAGGTATGGGAGAATACATTTTGGGCTAAAATTTGCATATCACAGAGTTACCCTTATCTCCTAAGTCATATGGGAAATCCTTGATTACCAAACAAAAATCAAAAGGTCCTTCTACACTTGTTTATTGCACATTTGTAAGTGGGGGCACTATATCAAAAGAGGCAATTGAGCATAATGCTAATCATTTGTTAAAACATCATAAAGATCCAGAAGATGAAAAACATGAGAGGGTGTCATAAAACCAATTCTGAAGAATCCAAATTATCAAAGAGACACCATTGGATTAGGATACAAAGGAGAAGGACCAAAGGAACCTAAAGGAAAAGAAAAGGTTGCACCTTTTTACACAATTTCTAAAGCTCCTGCATTACAATTCTGGAAAAATGGCATGTATGTAAATTTAACAAAGAAAAAGATAGCGCAAGAAATCATTAACCGACTTAGAAATGATGATGATGATGATGATTCTCATATTTATGAATGTGATTCATTATCTAATTATACTAAAGATATGGAAGTGGATGATGTTCATACCTATGGTAACAATTATCATGAGCAGGAAAGTCTAAGGATGGAACCACTAGGATTAGATTCACATGATACTACTCTTGGCAATTGTGAGGAAAGCGAGAATTATCTTGAGATAGGCGATTTAGATGAGAGTATGGAAATAGACCTTTCCAATACAATCATAAACTTTGAGAACTTTTCTATCAATACCATCTCATCCTTTGAGACCAAACCAAATGATCCAATACCCCTTGTCCACCCTGAACTTATCGCTTGGGATTCTCCCAGTTATCCCAAACTTGACGTTTTCCATAATGATGATGCTATTATCAACTATCTTGGAATCAAAGATCATCTACCACCTTGAGATCATAAATTAGGATTCCCAATAGAACTCAATGACATGGCTTACTCTGGAGAGGGTTCCAATCCTTTCAGTCGTAAAAATATGAAAATAATAAATAGATCTAATGGTGAAAACCACTCAGTGGCAGTGTTAGATCCTAAAAAAGTAAAAAGAAAAGACGCATCTGAGGGTGAAAAACTCTCTAAGGTGCTAGAAGATGGAAGGATTGACACTCTCCCCAACTATATGTATCGAGAGCAGTCTGCTATACTTATTGAACCAACGTTACCTCTCAACATTGGAACAGAGGATTCACCACGTATTCTAAAGCTAGCTGCATCCTTAACAGAGCCAGAAAAAGAAGCCTTTTCATAGTTTTTCAAAGAGAGACAGATCAACTTTGCTTGGTCTTATGCTGATATGCCTGGGCTAGATCCGCATCTTATTATGCATCATTTGTCCATTGCACCTGGGGTCAAGCCTGTAAAGCAAAAACTCAAGAAAATGCATCCTCACATTGAACTCATGGTCAAAGCATAATTGAAAAAATTGTTGGATGTGGGTTTCATTCGAGCTATTGATTATGCTGAATGGATCTCAAATATTGTACCAGTGTCCAAGCCAGACAAGTCTATCAGGATTTGTATAGATTTTTGAGATCTTAACAAGGCTTGTCCCAAAGATGAATTTCCATTGCCCAACATTGATATTATAGTTGATTTAACAACTGGGCATGAGATGTTATCCTTAATGGACGGGTTTTCCAGCTATAACCAGATCAAGATTGCACCAGAAGACTAGGAAAAGACTGCTTTTACATGTCCTTGGGGTACATAGTGCTGGAATGTGACACCTTTTGGGCTTAAAAATGCTGGTGCTACCTATCAAAGGGCTATGACCACAATCTTTCACAACATGATGCATACCATAATGGAAGATTATGTTGATGATATCTTAGCCAAATCCAACAATAGACAAGGTCATCTAAGAGTGTTGGATAGGATATTCACCCGAATGGAGAAGTATCAGATAAGACTCAATCCAAAGAAGTGTGCATTCGAGGTTACATCAGGCAAACTGTTAGGATATATTGTCTTAGCTAAGGGCATAGAAGTGGATCCAGAAAAGGTCAAGGCAATCATTGAAATGGCTTCACCTATGAACATAATTCAATTGAGATATTTACAAGGGTGCATTCAATCAATCAGAAGATTTGTTTCTCAATTAACTGAAAAAAGTCATCCTTTTCAGCATCTGTTGCATAAAAATATCTTATTCAAGTGGGATGATAAGTGTAAAGAAGCTTTCACTAAGATCAAGAAATACTTAGCAACTCCTCCTACTCTTATGTCACCAATTCTAGGAAAGCCAATCTTGCTTTATATTTTAGCTACAGAAGTCTCGTTTGGTGCTCTTTTAGCCCAACAAGATAAAGAAGGAAAAGAGAAGGCTATATATTATATCAGTCGCACCCTTGTTGGATATGGGCTCAATTATTCACCGATTGAGCGAGCATGTCTAGCGGTATTCTTTGCTTCACAAAAGTGGTGACATTATATGTTATCTCATTACATAAGCTTGTTTCAAAGATAGATCCTTTGAAGTATCTTTTGAGCAAGACTGCATTAACGGGAAGATTGGCTAAGTGGGTCATGTTGCTTAGTGAATTTGATATTGAATATGTGGATAGGAAGGTTATCAAAGGGCAAGTAATTTCCGATCAATTGGCCAAGGCACCACTAACAGATGATCATCATATACATACAAAATTTCCAGATGCACATATCCTGACATTATCTACACAAACTTGGAGGCTATATTTTGATGGATCCTATACTCAACATGGTTCAGGATCTGGAGTGTTATTTGTTACACCACAAGGATATACCATACCAAAGTCCTACAAATTACTTTTTCCTTGTACAAATAATGTAGCTGAGCATGAAGCATTGATGATTGGGTTGAAGATGGCTCTACAATGGAAAGTGACTGAGTTGAATGTCTATGGAGACTCCCAGCTAATAATCAATCAGGTTAATAATGAATATCAGACCAAGGATGACAAGTTGTTACCATATAAACATATGGTAGATGAGTTTAAGCAATATTTTTCAGCTATTACCTTTGAGCAAATCCCAAGGCATGAAAATAATGCTACAGATGCTATGGCAATGATTGCTTCTCTATTTGATGCGGAAGATACAAAAGCCCGTTTTGAGTTCTTAGTGGAATCCTTGACTTATCCTACGTATGATGATCCTGATACAAGTATTATATGTCATATTATTAGACAAGATTCCCCTACCTATGGAAAAATATATTCCTACCTAAAAGACAATATCCTTCCCCCTGAACTATCCAGAAACCAAAAGCGAACCTTCCTCTGCCAAACCTCCTGCTATCTCCTAATATCTGACACCATGTATCGACAAGGTCTTGACGGTACTCTCTTAAGATGTCTTGAACATGATGAAGCTCAAATTGCCTTACAAGACATACACGAGGGTATTTGTGGAACACATTCGAGTGGTCCTTCCTTGGCTAAGAAGCTCATGCATATGGGTTACTATTGGCCTACTATGGAGATAGATTCCTTTCAATTTGCTCGAAAATGCAAGAAATGTCAAATACATGGGAATCTTATTCATGCACCGACACAACAACTTCATCCTATTGCAACTACATTGCCATTCAGTCAATGGGGACTCGACCTCGTGGGCACAATTCACCCTCCATCTTCCAACAGCCGTAAGTTCATTATAACTGCCACTGAGTACTTTACCAAGTGGATTGAAGTTGTTCCCTTGATCACCACCATAGGCAAATAGGTTTCCATGTTTATCCTTAACTATATCATTTGTCGATATGGCATCCCTATGCACCTCATTACAGATCATGGGAAGCAGTTCCAAAATCAAGATATAGATGAACTATGCGCCAAATTCCATATCACCCACTATTATTCCACTATTTATTACCCCTAGGGTAATGGCCAAGCTGAGGCGTCTAATAAAACCATTGTCAAAATCCTTCAAAAGACCGTCAATGACGCTGGCCGTGACTGGCATGTCCAATTGAACCTTGACCTATGGGCCTATCGTACTTCCATCTGTACTCCAACTGGTACCATGCCATACTCCCTTGTTTATGGATCTAAATTTGTCTTGACCCTTGAGGTTGAGTTACCTCCTCTTCAAGTGTCCCTGAAAGATTTAATTCCAGATGAAGAGTATAGAGTTGCACGGCTAACTGAATTAGAATTGCTGGATGAACGCCATCAAAGAGCCTTTGATCATTTGAAAGTCTATCAGAAAAGGATGTCTCATTAGTATAATAGTAAAGTGAAACCCAGAGACTTTCAGGTGGGTGATCTAGTCCTTCGGGAGAATCCCAAAAACCAGCAGCATCGTGCGAAGAAGGGTAAGTTTGAGCCTAATTGGTTAGGTCCTTTTGTGATAACAGCGGCCTATGGTTCTGGCACCTATCAGTTGTCAACATCTGAGGGAGATCCCTTGGATGAGCCTCTTAACAACTTGAACCTAAAGAATTTTTATGCATGAGATCCCAGTGCAAGGGATATGTTAAAAAAAAAAATAAAAAAAATCAAGTGGTACCATTACATATGGTACCAATGCACAGGTACCATTATAGCCACAGGTATAGCCATAGGTATAGGTAAAGGTATAAGAACATGCATATGTATAGGCACATGCATAGCCGTAGGCACATGTACAAGTATAGGATGAGGTAGACATGATATTGGGTCAATAGAGAGTGGTACATGACCCTCATATACAGGAGGACAAGCCTATGCTTGATGCCGGAGATGATGTTTAGATGACACAGGAGGAGACGGCAGAGATGGATGTCGGGGAGTAGGATCCCTATTTACAAAGGGATGCATCACATGATGAGGAGAAAGATGTTGATGCAGTGCTAGTCAGACTAGCCATGTTATAGGTACATGCTGATCATCTCCCTGGACTAGAGAGACGGGTGGAGATGTTAGAGGAGGTCACAGAGGTCAGACAGGAGCGGGATACCGCCATAGAGCGGTTAGGGGAGGCGGAGACCTTACTAGATGAGTTGGAGTCTACGGAGTCATTGGGTCCGCATGCAGAGAGCTTTCGATTGATGATGAGGGCTGGTAGGGAGATCACCTACTAGAGAGAGGCCTATAGACAGGAGGTTCCACGGGATTAGTGGATAGGGAGCTTCAGAGAGAGCTCATATGGATTTAGGACCGCAGGTCATCAGAGACATGGGTCACAGGGTAGCGGAGGCACATCAGCGCACCCACCCAGACCACCACTAGGTTCTGGGGGTTCATCAGGAGTAGGGCCTTCGATTGTAGCACACAGACATCGACATACAGAGTTTAGGGGTAGTGGTTCTTAGATTTTTGATATATACCTTGTATTATATGGCTTCATTGTATCATTTATTGTAGACTTGATGGACACTTTATGGACACATGGTTTTTATATGAGATATCCTTGGACATTTTGGACATGCTATTTTTGTTTTATGGACTCTTGATGATGGACTTTCTATATGACATG
>MU223728.1:1016305-1037402 GCA_018584345.1 Thuja plicata | reverse complement strand
ATTATTTAAACAATGAAATTGCTTTTTAATAATTAGGGGACTATAGCCATTTTAATTAAATTAAATAGGCTAGGGGAATGGGTTAATTGCAAGTGGGTATTTGATTTAGGGATTTATTTAATTCCTTCATATTAAATATTATAGCCATGTTTGATTTTGATTTGATTGGTCGAAATTGATTTGAATTGTATGGCTATAATAGTTAATATAAATCAGTGATAAAAATCACCTAGGACATTAAATTGATTAAAAGAAATATGCCAAGCAGTAACAGGGTCGTTTGGACATAAATCGAGGGTATGATCACACTTAGGGCAAATAGGGTCCATAGTTGCGACAGACCAAATTCAGGTGATTACATGAGTATCTCACAGGTATGCTTGGAGTGAGAGCCCCCTTTGTGAGAACTAATTGATGCCAGAATGCATCAGTCCAGTGGATTTCAGAGCTATATCATTTTTTGGACTTGATGTATGTATCTACTCCTCAAGGGGAATGATCACAAGAACAAAATATAACACACTTGGGTGATTAAGAAGATGGTTGTTGTAGGCATGAAGATTTGAAAAAGATACACCTTGTAGAGGAAAGATGGTCGGAACTAGAGTAATGGAACCATTTTCCATTGATGTCAAATGAGGAGAGATTTTGTGAAGAGAGTCTGTGGAAAATCCCTATTGTTTCAGGGAGATTTGTGAAGAGGTTATTGAGAAGATTGTATCGAGATAGGTACTTTTTGGATTGCTGGATTTTATAATATGTTGCCATCAATGCCAAAGGGGGAGATTGTTGGAATTGGATTTTGTTGTAGTTTTTGGCATTCATGTTTTGTCATTGATGTCAACATATGTTTATGATGAGACAGACAAACTGGTTATCACTGGTGCATAGATGATTGATAGAAGTGTACGAGAATTGTATGAATGTTTCGTAGTATGCAAAGATGGGGATGTGTATAGGGATGAACTTTGATCTTATATCTAAGGCCGTTTGAGTTTATTTTTCTATTTGTTTGAGTTACAACGTTTTTGGTGAAGAGTATTTTAGAATAGTGGTAGAGAATTGTGACATAGTTAGTCTCTAAGTTTTGAGGATAACTTGAGTCTGAGAATGATCCATGTTATGCAAGCTTGAGGAATGATAGAAGATATGTCGGGTAATGTTTGTTATGATTCTTGGGTCACAAGACTCTTGGTGACATCAGTAGGGGTGTGTGTTCTCAAGAAAACCTATTTGGGGCCAACTTTAGAGATGTGGCATGTTTTATGGATAGCCAGCGTGGATTACAGATCTTGGATTATATTTGATGGATTCTAATTGATGTTTAAATTTTATAGGTACTGTGTGTATCATAGAAAGGGGTTATGTAATTATTTGTGCATTGGGGAAATCTTGATTGTCCGACCTAATACCTATTGTAAAATTGTATAAAAGAAAGTTGTTTTCTTTTGTGGAGAAGTGAGATGAGATAGCAAAGTCTGGAAGCTGCGAGCTTGTAGTTGCAAAATCTACTGGATGTAGAGCAATGGTTGTGATTAAAGAACTTGATTGGAACTTTTTAAGCAAAGTTGTTGCTATCAATTGGTTCATTGAATTGTATATCTTATATACATATGTATTTCAGACTATATGTCCTGAAGGTCGATTTAACCTTCTTTAGGCAGTGAGCCTGTTGTTTCTCTTGAGTCGTAACAGGGTTTGTCCTTTAACGGGGACTGTGTACTATATGTAACAATAAGCTCCTAATAGGGATAAATCTCCTAACACAGATACCATACTTTCACTGCATTATTTGTGGGTGCTAATTCCACTAGGGTTTTTCCCTTAACAAGGTTTCCTCGACAACACATGGTTGTGTTATGGTGTTGTTGATAATATGTTCAGAATTGAATTTATCTTTTTATTGTTAAAGGTTAAAGTTTAATTATTTTGCACACAACTGATTCACCCCACCTCTAAGTTGTTTTGGTGGACTATTATTGCTAACACTTGGCTTCTTAGTTAAATTGTTTGACTGGGGGGAGGTCTCCCTAAGTTAAATTTAAAATGTAAATTAAAGAATGTTATGTGATTAATCTAATAATGTTTTACATATACTATTCATCCAAATGACTTTGTTAGCATTTTGGTTTCTTTTCACTAATACCTCAAGACCAATTTAAGAAAGACACTTGATATCAAAGCCTTGTCATATTGTTCAGATGAAGATGTTCAATTTTTTAAGTGTAAACTTGAATGTAATTTAATTTTATAATTTTTTCTTTCTTTCCACATTTGGTGTTTCTTGGAGGATTATTTGCAATATAGAGCCCCTAGATTTTTTACACATGTTTTACCTAGAATCTGTTAGAATAACTGAGAGGGGGCGGGGGGGTTGAATCAGTGGCCTAAAAAATTAATCCAATATCAATCCAAAAAACTTAGTACCACAACTATAAGTCTCTAGTTATCTTCAGTCCTATAAGATGTATGCCTTGAAATAATCTTATCAAATAACTACTGCTTGGAGTTCACTGTTAAACCTTATTCTTAAGCTTTACTGATTAGCAGTCTATCATTTACTGAAATACATTAAATAACTTAGTGTTTACCGATCAATCCTGTTTTAGTAAAGTGTAAAGAAAAACATCAAATCAATGACTCATAAACACATTTGACACATGGATTTTTAACGTGGAAACCCTGTTAAGGGAAAAACCACTTGGGACCGGTAACCTAAAATTTTCACTCTTCTAAAGTGAGCTCAGTGAAGAGCCAACCCTGTTAAAGGTTACAAACACACTGTTAAGTGCGACCTTGTTAGAGGATTTATCACTAATAGTTTATCACTTGATATCTGGCATTTCACTATGCTATCTTCATGATAAACCTTTTGATACTCCTTGGGATGTATCTCAATATATAAAGGATTGTTCAATCCTTCTTGGTTAAGAGACTTTCTGATCCAATGGTTAAAATTGAAATAGTATATGATCTATTCATAAATACAACTTAGACTTGCAGATGTTCAGATCTATTGTAAGCTCATAGCACCTTTCTGATCAATGATTCTCTTTAATACCTTTTCTCCACTTCTTTCTACTCAGTGATGCTATGCTTCTCTATTGCTTGGTGTCCGTATAAATATTTAGCTCTATTCTTTAGCTTGTTTGATCAGGACTGTATGAAGTCTTTCTTCACCAGTATTCTCTTCAACATCTTCTTCTCTATTCACCCACCTTTTTCATAATGAATTAGCTTGTCTCTCTTATAGACATGATTTCACCATTTCTAAGTCCTTTACTTTCTTGTTCTTAGCATGACCCACAATTCTTGCCTTTCTTTCTTTAAGGCTTACTTCAATTTTATCTCGTAGATTTCTCCTTGACAACTAGAATAAAAGATCTTTAAAACTCTAGCTTATCTCTGGTTTTTAACTCATCAATGAAAACAATGTGATCAACCAGTTAAATCCATATTTAGCTCTTTCCAGCTAAGTCTTTGTCATTCCTAAAGGTCAGTTCTTTTTGATGTTTTAACTCCTTGTTAGCTTCGGTCTTGACTTCAGCTGTCCTCGGGTATCTCTATCCATCAGGGTTGTCTATCCGTCGGGCAACACTGTGACTTTTATTTCCACTCAAGTATCACTATGGTTCTTCTTGTTGGTAATGCTTGCTCGGGTTTCACTGTGACTCTTCTCTCGAGTTTCTCTATCCGTCGGGGTGCACTGTCCGTCGGTGTTTGTTGTCACTTGGTGCATACTGAAATTTTATGCATTACTTGATAGCATAGCCTTTATTTCTTTGATTCTTTGAAGTCTTTGACACTATGTATATAACCAATTAGATTATATCAAGTTGACATCATTGACAATACAATACATTAAATGATTTAATGTCTTGCATTAACTTTCTGCAGCTCGGTGATCATCAACTTAACATCTTCAAACATTCAATCAGTTATAGTTCATCAAAATCAACTAGATTGTAGTGGTGTGGTAGATTTTAATCAACCTCTAATGATCTTGTCACATCTTGAACTTTTACTGGTTAAGGTAGAGATTATGTGTGTGAAACTGTGCTCGCGTGCCTGTAAGCTATAATACACACTTCAATGAATCATTGCATGGATAATATAATGAACATGAAATCAAACATAAATTAAATAGACAACCGAAACTGATTCATTTCCTCCTATTAGGCAGGAGTATGAATCTTGCTCTTAGATCATGGAAAGATTCAGTGGCTACACCTATTCTAAACGAAGGATTTTGAAAGCTAGATGATTAATCTAAATACAAATGCAAGATGAAAGATTGTGGTAAATCCAATGCTAATTAGAATTCATTTTAGAGCACCACAAGAAGTGTGGTGATTGATTTTAAACCCAAATTGAAGTATGCTCTAAATTATGAAATTGAACACTTTAAAGAAAACTAAATAATTAACAAAATGTTGTGAATGTTAAAATGCTAAAATGTGAAATTTGTAGAATAACAATAATAAAAGAGTTAGGATCCTTTGTGAAGAAAAATAGGTTCTCTTTATAGAAATATCTCTCGAACCGACGGTCGAGATCGAAAGCCAAAGAGTGGACATGATTCGATTTGAAGAAGCATAATCTAGGTGCATGAAGAATGATTGGTTGAGAGAGTCAGTTAACTGAACTGTCTGACCGGTCATTTATGAAACTTCCAAAATCTATTTTCCGTTAGCTAGATTGTTTCCAAAATTAGAAATAGACAAGAATAAGTTAACTGAATAAAATTGATTTGTTTCTATTTTAATATTCAGTTGACTGAAATGATGACATATTAATGCATTTTTGAATATTTAAATGATTTTGAATGCATTTTAACTCATCTTTATTAATTTAATTCCTTTTTTTTTAGTTTAATTAACAATTTAGTAATTTATTTAATAAACATTAATTAAATAAATAACATAATATTTATGTCAATATTTTGTGATTTTAGGAATTAATTACTTCATTAAGTGTGATGATAGATTAGGACCCATTTTGGTTTAGGTCAAAATAGACCGAAAAAGATGAATTGCCTTTAGGGTTTAGGACTTGAGGTAATCAAGATTAGGGTTTCTTGATAGTAAATTGAGACTGGAGGTCTAGGGTTTAGATGACCATTTCTGGGTCATTATAGAGATATCCCAGCCATCGTCAAGGGTTTTCATGATGGAAATTCAATGCACACACATACACATTGTTGCATACATTATACATTTGAATGACTATGTTATGCATTGTATTTTTATGGTTAAGTAGATTAATTGTGCACTATGTTTAAATAATGATTACGTTCTCTTATGTTTATGAAAATTAATTATTTATTAAATTTAATGATTTTATTTCTTGTGTAGTAATGTTATTATAAATGTTATATAATACTAATACTGTTTTAATTGTAAAGTTCTAATATTGAATATAAATGTTTAAACATACATATATGCATGCATGCATACATATATGCACATGTACACATATAAATAATATATAATATATGTGTGTGTGTGTGTGTGTCAGTTAGTATGAGTAAGAAATTAAAGCATAAGATAACGTAGAAATTAGTATGTGTGTGTCACGTAGTGGTCAATACTAGCCTTTACCATATTTCATTAATAGTATTTGTTGTGTAGTTGATATATAGGTAATATATAATAATTTATGCATTTTTTTTAATATAAATTAGTACTAGCAATCACACCTTGGTGGGGAAACTCAATTAGGGAGAATTTTGGTTGATTTTTGCATGTATTTTGTAGTTCATGAAATTAATTGGTATACCATTTATCAAATGATGACGTGTGTGCAATTAAAGGTCTCAATGGACAAGTGAACAAATTCAAATTAACTATGCATTTACTTAGAGGGATCCAAACATGACTGAAACAAAACCTCTAAATTAGAAAGATAATCAAGATTCATTACTGTGTGTGTGTGTGTGTCAGAGAGAGAGAGAGAGAGAGAGAGAGAGAGAGAGAGAGAGAAGGAAGATAGAGTTAGAGATGAAGATAGAGAAATAAGGGAAGAAGGGGAAATATAGATAGTGTTGTGGGTCCACAACACACACCCCATTTTTTGGTCCTATGACCATGGGGACCCCCCTTTTTTGTCCTTTTGGTCTTCTCGCGTCTGCCCCTTTCTTGGTCCCCACCAGGTCAGTCCCATTGAAGGGTTGTCGATTCATCAGCTCAGAGAGAAGAAAATTTTTTTGGCCTTTCAGAGGACCCAGGTCCCCAAAATACTGAGATGACTGAAAGGCCGAAAAACCCAAACTTTAGGTGTTTTAGCCCCTGAAAACACCGAAAGGTCGAAGGTGTTAACCTCCAAGTTTTCAACATTTCGAAGGCTGAAAGGTCCAAAAACACCGACTCCACCCATGGGTTATAAAATGACAAAAGTGCCCGCATTTGGTCACTCTTCTTTCTTCTCATCCCAACATTTTGAGAGCTCACAATTTTGGAGATTTTGCCCTCACCATTTTGTGATCGATCACCCCTCACCTTCAGGCTTCGTCGTGTTGTCCCTTTCTGCTCCATGTTCAGTCAAGGTAGGTTCCTACCTCATGCTTCATTTTTTCTTCTCTTCCCATTTTAGGTTAGGGTTTCTTAGCACCTAGTTCTTGTCGAGCCTAGTTTGTACTCGCCTTCATACCCTGGGGTCTCCTAGGGCTTTGTAGGCATCTTCAAAATTGGAAGGGAGCCCCTCCTTGCCGAGTTGAGTTAGGTATTTTCTGTTTTAGGTTAGGGTTTTTTTGGGGTTTTCTGGTCATGGCTCGTGCCATAGGTTTTTGGCCCTCGAAAGGTTGAAAACCTTTTTTTTAGTTTGTCACCCAAGTACCTTTCAGAGATTTGGCCTTTTCCATCTTTCGGAGGTCCAAAAGTCTGAAAATTCCAAATCACTGAAAGCGTTGGATTTTGCACCTTCGGCCTTTGGGCCATTGCAAAATTTTGGCATCCGCGGGAATCTTTTGGGATTTCGCATGTCGAAAGGCTGACAAAACTTACTCGTCAACAATTGTCTCTTTCGCACTTTTGACCTTTCCGACCCCGAGCCAGTTTTCAGTGCCCGAAACCCCTGAAGGTCTGAAAATGTGAAAGAAGAATTCCTGGCTACTTAAAGAGTTGTTTACCTATCTTCTTAGATTAATCAACTTTCTTTTAGTTTTTTCTTCAATAAGATACTGATACTTGCATTCTCCTTGCAAGGATGCCTGAACAAAAGACAACATCTCCAATGAAGTACCAATAGAAGGGGAATCCCCCAGCTTCGAAGGTCGGGAACAAACATGTAGAAATCACCGATACTAACATTGGAAATGTAGAATGGGATCAATTCATGGTGCAATGCTCCCAACCAAGGGAGATCTAAGGACTGCACTACACTAGTCTTGTCTGGCTTGGTGAACATAATGGCCCATCATGTAGCTATCTCGTCATCACAGATGATCATAACCTTGGCTAGCCATTATAACTCAGATGAGAGAGTAGTCTGAAACACAAAGGGGTAGGTAGTACTAGACATAAGGCTAGATGTCATAGAGGAGGTCTTCCACCTCCATAAAGGCATCGACGAGTTCTACAACTTCTACATTGGAAAGAGCCTCCAGTGGTTTAATAACAAAGAGAAGGAAGCCTATGAAATTGTAAACAATCACTACCTCAAGCAAGCTCTCCCAAAGAACATGATGGATTAGATAGACCTCTGACGAGGATACATAAAAGATGATATCCAAGCAGCTGTAACATTGATAAGTTGGGTTTATGGACTTCCTCAATCCATCCAACTTGAAACTTGGATGATCTTATTGATTGAAAGGATTAGGTGTCATAAAAAGAGGTTCAACTGGGGTTCAATAATCAGTGATAGATTGGATGAGCAATTGGTGGCAGTAAAACACAACCCCAAGTTCTACATGAGCACATATATAGTGTACCTGTTGGCGGCATGGGAAGACTACCCAGGTCTTACCAAAAGGGGAAGCATAAATGACCCAAATTCTTGGCCCCACATTATGTACCCTCAGTTGATGAAGAGAGAAAACATGCCAGAAGAATGCCCTGATTACCAGATAGTCAACGATGCGTTCATATTTGCAGTCATCCGATCCATTGAGGGTGACTTTGCAAAAAGGATGTCTGAAGAGGCAGCTGCCAAGATAAGGGCCATCAGGGCCTATTACATACAATTCAAAACATTTACTTACATCCGGGTAGTAGGATCAACTCTAAAACCGAAGAAGCTACCCAGGTATCCATCCGACTGGATAATTATCTTGGATATGGATAGGTAGCTTGCAGATGCTTATGAGCATGTAAAGCATAAGAAGAAGCATTGTTGAGATTTTCCCATCTCACTAGGTTCATATACCCTGCAAGATATGAAGGTCTCCAAATCATTGGCCTTTGAATGGGATGACTGCCCTATGCAGCTCTACAAGATAGTGCAGGCTTGCTTTGAACTTATAGGCACATACAACCATATTATTGGCAAGTTCTACATTCATGAACCAAGCTTGGAGGATCACTGGATGAATTGTATAGATGACCACGAGGTTAGAATCCAGGATTATTGTAGAATGCCTCTTGTCCTGGCAAAGGAAGTATTGAATACTCCAATTCCCCAAAAGGTTTGGGAATATGATTCATACGAGGTCCTGGAAGCCATCTATACAGACAACAAGATATATGACAGGCCTATCATGAACACGGAGATTGATAAGGATGAAAATGATGATATCAATTTTTGGGCAAGGCATGTATTAAGAACAACAGAGCAATGGATTAAGAGGCCCTAAAAAATGAGCCTTATACCTGTTAAAACGTTGATGGAGCCGCCAAAGAAAGTAGATAAGCAATGAGGGGATAAATATACCGTCCCCAAGTATAAAAAGGCACCACCTCAAAAGCCAGGGATGATATATGGTCATGAACGACCAGTAGAATATGGTTCCAACCTGAGACATAAGAAGAAAAGGATGATAGGGAAGATAGACCCTCTAGTAGGGGTATCGCAGGTTCCCTCAAGTGAAGGCCCATCCACCTCTGGTCAATCTCCTCCGACCACTTAAAAGGGGAAGAAGACATATAAGAGAAAAAGAACTTCAGTCTCTCCACAACTGAAAATCATGCAAGAAGATCCAGAAGGGGAAGAAAAGGAGGAAGAGGTACAACTAGTCGGGAGGACTACATCATAGAGAAGGAAAGAGAAATAAACCACCAGGAAACATCAGGATGACCCGAAAGACTAGGATAATCCTTTGGATGCCTTAGGGTTAGATGAGTTTCAAATATCTGATTTTGAGGGTTTCGAGGGATTTTCAGATCAAGGGCAAGATACACCAGGATATGATACGGGAGCCCCATCCCTCTTTCAAACCCAAGTAACTCTCACTCCACCTCCGCCCTAGTTCACTTATTCCTCGATAAATGTGTCTGCTACAGAGATAAGCTCCAGTCCATCCCAAGGGCCTGAGACCTAGGATACCGGGGTAGCACAAAGCATAACGAAAGACAAGGCAGTAGAAGAGAGTTCAGTTTCTACTCCACCACCTCACAACCCTACACCACCAACTTCTCAGCTGCCTCTGATTCCTACTCCACCACCATTATTCCCAGCCTTAACACCAACTCCACCCCCTTCCATCTCTGCTTCCACATCCCCCGTCCTAATTCCAACTCACAACCTTACTCCATCGTTATCATTCCCTTTGCCTTGCTCCACCCTGACCCCCCAGAGGGAAGTAAGTATGGAAGAGGTATCACCCTTCCAAACCACACTGGAGGCCATGACTGGTCTTAATTCAGAATTACCGAGCAATTCAACAGAGGATGGAGCCCAACACAAAGAAGAGGAAGGTAGAACAATGGAAGAAGATAAGGCATAAGGAGAAAAAGGAGAAGAAGAAACACAAGGGGAAGGGATAGATGTAGGAGGAGATGGAAAAGGAAAGACACAAGAGAAAGAGGCATAGAAAATAGTAACCTCGAGGTCTCAAAACTCAGCTCCTATCCTCCATGTTGCCTCATATGAGCCAGTGAATGAATCTGGAAAAACTACTTGGTTCACCAAAGAAATCCAGCTTAAGAGAAGGACTTATACCAATGAGGTAGAAGGGGAAGAAAAAAACATGGCATCTGTAGGGAAAGCCTTCAAACAAACGGAAATTAGTGTGCCCATGAGGACCATATCTTATGTCACACAAGAAACTAGAGGTTACTGGAAGGCACATATAGAAATTCCTCCTGTGAGCACCTCTCAAAGATCAGCCACGTCGGAAGACTACACATTTAAGGAGGTGGACTTGGGCGAACCCACTAGAGAAGGAAGCAAGACACTGGTAGCCTTAGGGCTCAAGAACGCTCTAAGGTTCATGAGTAAAGATGAGGAAACCATAAATTCATTAAGGGAGCAAAAAGATGCCTAAAAAAGGTACATTCACAAGATGGTAGGTCCCACTGACCCAAACTCCCCGGAGGCTTCATTACAGGCTATGCTGGACAAAGGGGCTACACCAGATTTTTTGACAGGATTAACCCCTTCATTCATCCAAGCTAGTGCAGATTCGAGGAATGATTTCGAGCAATTCAGAGAGAAAGCCATCAGACTAGTATTCAGGCCATATAGGAATTTCTTGGTTGAGGCTAATTTGTTGATTGATCTAGTGGAGAATGAGGGTGGTCTAGATTCTGAGATAAGAAAATGGTAGGAAGCTCTTCAAGACTTCGAAGTGATCCAAAAAAAACATTTCCAGATCCTGGTCAAAATATATGAGGGAGAGGAACTGGACAACTTCAAGGCATGGACCAAGCGCATATCTAAGACAATCAAGGTCTATAAGAAATGTTTGGCCTCCATAGCAGGAAAGCACAAGGAAGTTGCAGATTGGATAAAAGAGATGGATGTCTTCTTTATAGGGGTTGGCCTCAACTTGTATAGGGACCAAGATAAACTTACCCTATGGCCATCAAAGGAGGTGGTTCAACAATTCAAGGATATTCTAGCAGGTGTTAGCACCAAGGATGCCTTACACCAGATGTTTTATCTGAAAGAAGAAATGGAGAGAATGTATGAGCACGAAGAAGAGATCAAGTTATTCACTTCTGAATTGACTATCTTCAGAGAGAAGCAAGAACGAAAAGTCACTGAGGTGAAGAGGAAAGAGATCAACTATGAAGAAGTCTAGGAGATGGTGCATAGGCTCAGAGCAGCCCATCCAGAGGTCTTTCCTGATTAAAGTCACAAAGTCCATTCGAAAAGTCAGTAGGACAGTTTCTACGCTTGGCCATTTTTCTACTAAGGCAAGTTTGACCTTTTGGCCTTTCGACATTTCGGCCTTTTGGCCCTCCAGTTTTTTGGCCTTTCGGCCTTCCAATTTTTTGGCCTTTTTGGCCTCCCAAACATTTCAGCCTTTCAGCCTCCCAAATATTTCAGCCGTTCGGCCTCTGATAAGTCTGAAACCTCAGACTCCTTCGAATTATGTTTAAAACACTTAAAAGTTTTGGACCACTAAAAGTTTCAGAGTAGAGGTTGGGGTCCAAAAATCTGGGTGTTTCCAGCGAGGTCATATTTTTGCACACCAGTTGAACTCCATATCAGATTGATGGTCAACTTGAGTTAATTTTTTTGGGACTAAGGGTTCCCCATCAGTTTCTACCGCCAGAAAATCCTCCAGATGAAGATGCTAAGAAAGACTCCCAGAATCAAGAAGAAGACTCCAAGTTCTCAGAAGAAACCCACCTTCTTTTCTCTTTCTCTTCTTGGCAAGTTTGACCCTATTTGCATGGGAAAACTAATTGTAAATGGATTCAAGAATCCATGCAAGTTATTTAGTATCATTTAATAGTAGTTTCCTTTCAACAAAGTTTTAGTTTAACTTATTTTCTTTAATTTGGACTCTCTGATGCCCTAATTTTGGGAATTCATAGTATTCGGTTGGAAAACTTTTTATATTATAATAAAAAATCAATGTAAAGAGTCGGATTCCTAATACAATAAAGATATACATTTGGTGCTTCATTTGTGGTGTGTGAATTGCTTCTACCTATGAGAAATTATTGAATGTATGCTTGCATTATTCATTATTTTCAGAGAGCCTCTTGTTTATTGCGTTTCGAATTCACGTTTCTTTAGTTGGAGTTTGTTGTTGTTTGCTTACCTTGCTGTGATGAATGTGTGGAGGAGATCATATTTGGGCTTAAAAATAAATCTGTCTCATGGGTGTGCACATCTTGGTGGCTTCGTGATCTAAGGGATTTTGAATATCTTGCACTAGTGAATATATTTTATCTCCAAACGCTTGCATTTGTGGGGTAGTGAATTGTGACTTTGTCTGACTTGTGCTTCATGGGTTGGTTCTAAATCTCCCCATCATTCAATTCACAAGGAATATTTTACAGCGGTTTATGTCTGTAGGATTTCATTTCAGTCATTTGTTTCATTCTCTGGTTACTCTATTCTCTATTACATTTAACTTTCAATTCTTAAAATATAAAATCTTGGAAAAAACAAAATTCACATTTTATTTACCAAACACCAATATATGTTAAAATGGAAAATACCAAAAAGAACTAAAGTGTTTTGTAGTTTGATGTCTTGAATGAACTAGCAAAGGCCTCCTCGTGAACATTCATATTTATCTTCAACTTATTAACCAAGCAGGTTGTGACCCGATGTCGGAGAACCTTGCGAATAACTCCGTTGTTATTTCAAGAGAGGAAATCAAATCTTGAGATCCTAGAGAGTTGCCTTGTGTCAAAACAACATTCAATAGATAGACTAATACAAAGAGGTAGAAAAAGAGATAAAGATTTGGGAGGAATAGAGAGATAAAGAGATATAGATGAAGAAGGTGAGGAAGATATGTGTGTGTGTGTGTACATATATATATGCATATATACATACATATGTGTATCATATATGAATATATCATATATATATGGTGAGATAGATCTATAAGGAGATATAGAGAGAGAAAGAGAGAGGGGGAGAGAGGCATAGGGATAACTAGTGAGAAGGAGAGATAGAGATGGATAAATAGGGTAGAGAGAGATCAATATATATATATATATATATCATAGGGGGTAGCTCCATTTATTCATAAATAGGATTACATTTTGGATTACATCAAAATGTGCATCAGAAATTGAATAGCTTCAATGAACTCTTGAGGTCGTTCATTCTATGCAAGACTGAAAACTAAGTCAATGAACCTCTCTACCTAATGCAAAATGTTGCTTCTTTCTGTCTCTATAATTGGTATGATTCCTGGCAATCAAGAGATATCCACATTAATAGTTGTCTCTATATCACAAAGTACAACTTTAGATAGAAAATCTGTTGTTGCGTTAGCTTCTCAGTGTACACATGACGAAATGAGTAGGTGGTCATGTTATAAAGGATTTCCTTTATTGAATTTTCCCACCATTGTAGTTTCCAACTTATGACATTGTTAGCCATTATGGCCCTAACGACCAACATTGAGTTACCTTCAATGTCTAATTCCTTAATGTTGTTGAATCGGCACCCCTTCAAACCTTCATAGAGATCATGGAATTAGGCTTCATTATTTGAGCCCTCAGGTGCCTTGACGACTCCTAGCTATATTGGATCCCCATTACGGTTATGAACAATGAATCCACACCCTAACCGACCAGGGTTTGATCCAGACGCCCCATCAAAATTTATCTTTAAATGGCTAGCAGGGGGTGAATCCCACTTGACACGCCTCCTGTCAACTTTTTTCTTCACAAAATTTATTTTCAGTGGTTTGAGGAGCTTCCATTTGGAAGTCATTTTTTCATCTCATTTCGAGTAGTAGTAACATTCTTTTTCTTTAACTATTTGATTTAGGTATTCACATATACCTACCTCAATCTTGGAAGCCACACACTCCATGATTAACTCTTGTTCATTAAAGATTCTAGCATTCCTCTCTCACCATATTTGTCACACAATATTTTTAGGAGTAGCCACCTATATTCCTCCCCACAAAGACCCGTACTAATGGATTTTTCAGCTTTGAAAAATTCCTTTTATGGTATTGGGAAAAGGTAATTCCCATCCCAAATGTCTTGAAAACTCTTCTAGAGATTATTTGAGAATTCACACTATGCAAAAAAGTGATCGATAGTTTCATCTTACTTTTTTGCATAATGGACACCTAAAGGGGCCTGCGTATCCCATAAGCTCCATTATATCTCCTGTAATTTCCTTTCCTTGTGTTACTACCTAGACAAATTCCCCGACTTTAGGTAGAATGTCTTTACTCCTAAATAGTTTTGTGGGCTAGTCACAATCATTAATCTCCTTTGTGAGAATTCTGCATCCCAACTTGGAAGATTACATACCTAACTTGCTGCAACCCCTATAATAGAATCCATATCAATAGTAATACATAGTTTCCTTTCCTTTAATTCCTCCATCAATTTTGTTCTAATATTAGGCTCCAACATTTCACAATTCTTCCCTTTGTGCCACCATTTACCTTCCTTCCACTCAAAGTCCAGGTGATTTCTAATGGTTGGTCCATATGTTTCTTTTGTAATAATGTTTATTTTGTAATAATGTTTATTTTGTTGTGGTTTATAAATATTCTAGTAGTAGTGCCATAAGGAAGCAGATGAGCACGAGGATATCTTCCATAACAGATGATTTGTGATGATAGGATGACATTTCCTCTATAGAGAGAGAGGGGTAAAAATAGAGATACAATTATGGAGATAATGAGAGAGGGATATGGAGAGATAAAAATATAAAGTTATAGGAAGTGATATTGAGAGCTAGGTAATGAGGGACACACACACACACACATAAAGATAGAGTAGGAGAGACAATGGAGGGAGAGATGGGATTAAAAAGGGAGAGATAGAGATTATGAGATACAGGTAGAAAGGGAAAGGGAAAGGGAGAGATAAGAAAATAGAGATACAGTGCATAAGAGTGAGAGATAAAGGAGGTGATAGAGACAAGTAGTAGAGGGAGGGGTGATGAGCCTCTTAAAAGGCCATCTTTTCAAATGTTTCTTACTTTCTTTTTTAGCAGTTTGCTTGCAAATCAGATACTTTAAACTTATGGTTTTATATGTATATTTTATATATGTAAAGACATAAGTACATAAATGGATGATAAAAAACATAGTGTATTTTCTTGGAACTGAAGGGTAGAAGTTACAAGATATAAGTAGTTGCATGATAATGAATGATCCTATTTCCTATGCTATGTTTGTGGGTAGTCTCCTTCCTGTAGCCACATGCCTTGCAAGAGTATTGATTGGAAACTAACACTTCTTTCCCAGTAGTAATGATAATATATATATGTATCGAAGGTTGTGTATGCTAACCATTTTTTAGGGATCAAGTCATGGCACATTCAAGAACATAATCGTGGTGTTGAAGAAGTCAAGGACAACCGTTGCTGCAAAAGCGCCATCATGCCCAAAGAATTAAGCAAGTGATTGAAGAAGAGCGTGCTATAAGAATTTTGCGGAGGAACAAGTCAATACAGTTCCTGAGTAAACACAACGCGTGGATCTAGAGCCACTACATGCTATATTCTAGGAAGGACTTGAAGACTTACTCTTGTTGATTGATATTTTCTATTATGAGCATTATGTATCCATTAGTAATCCTTATTAATGGAGTGATCCTTGATTTAGGGAGTAGTGTAGTTTCTCTTTAAATAAGCCGACTATTGTAACTCTTAAAGTTAGTCAAGTTAGTTGATATATTTTCTGGAATAGAAGTTGATATTATAACACTGTTTTAATTTCAGAGTATATTTTTCTCCATGAATGAATAGAGTGCATAATTTGAGTTTCATTCTCTTATCTTGATTGCATTTCTATTCACTCATCCAAGGGGGCCCACTTGGTGAGTGAATCACTTTGTTAGAATATAAGTTATTTCCTTGTTCATTAAGAAGTAATTACAACTTTGTTGTTCCTACAGCCACTAGTAACAGAACTGGTCGACTGTTCCTGCAGCATATGCAAGTAGAGTAGTTCCGATTCGTGATTACTGTTTTCTTAGAGTAAAAGCATTTACTTGAGATAGTGTATATTTCCTGAAGCTTAGTGTATTTCAATTCCATAGGATTAGCCATGAGAATCAAGAAGGTTTGAAGCATATACTTTGCAAATACCATTCCAAGTTTACGTCCTTGGTCGATAATTAAACGAGTCTGAATAATCTACTTAGCAGCCAATTAGGGTGTCCAATCCTGAAATAGTAGTCCAATGTTATGTGTTTCTAAGATAATTTTTTAGCCAAGAATTTTTGGCGCTGCTGGTAGGGATGGTGTTAGTTCAAACTTACTTTGGTGTTCATGTTCCCAGTTTTCATAATCTAGGACTTAATTTCAAGCAATCCTTTTATGCATAGAAGAAGAGATCCTCGTGGGAGATTCCTTCCTCGTCAATACCAGGCTGAACCATTTGATATTTTCAATCCTGAGCCAGAGGAACCCAAGTTGAGAGTGAAGAAGAAGACCCATTTGAAAACCCATTTGCTGATGCCCAAGCAGAAATTTCATCACCATCATCCTCTGAAGAATCACTACATTTGCATGTCCTCTTTGATGAGCCTAAGTATCAAGACAACCCATTAGCTCTTATCATCCATCAGCCACAACAGCCAAGACCTCCTCCAAGGATGGATCAGCCTACCTTTCCTTTCCCAATTCCTCCTCAACAAGGTAACCAAAACCTGAAGAACATACTAGCCACTGCACTTCCATAATTCTACAGCCTTATCACTGAAGATCCATAGACCTTCCTCTTTGAGTTTGACATCCTCTTTAGGAGTTATGACTACACAACTAATGCCCATAAGCTAAAATTGTTCCCATCAACTCTTAAAGAGGCTACTCTAAGGTGGTTCATGGGCCTCAGAGCTAATGCTGTAGCAAATTGGAATGCCATGAGAAACATGTTTCTTTTCAAATACAAAGAGTACTATAGAGGACAAGATTTAAAGGGAGATGACATCTTCAAAATGTCACAAAAAGAGGATGAAACCTTGGAAGACTATGTTTCTAGGTTTATGTTCAACCTGCAACGCAACACTCAACACCAGCTGAATGAGGAATCATACAAGCATTTTTTCCTCAAAGGTATCAATGATGGAAGCATAGAAGCCTTGGACCTTATGGCTGGTGGGGATATCACTCAGAAGAATTGGGTAGATATCAAGACTATATGTCTAAACTACTCGAGAGCTACAGTAAAAAAAGGAAGAGGAATAAGAGATTTTCCTCATAAGAAAAATAGTTCAGGAGTATCCAAGATAGAGATGTCCAACCTCCTATCTGACTTCAAACGGGACATTATCAATGACGTGGCCACTCAGCTAGACAACATGCAAGCCGGAGGAAAGATGATGCAGAAGCTATGCTGGCTAAATTCTTCTCACTGCAGAGAGAAGAAAAGAAACTGTAAGTGCAAAATGGTTGCATCTGTGGACAATAACTCAATGCCCATCAAGTTCAAAGCCATAGATGAGGATAATGGAGAGGTTTTCTACGTGGCTCAATGGCGACCATGGGCTCAGAGACAAGGTATGCCTCAAGACCCCCTGAATAATTTTGGTTATAATAATAATAATCAGTGGCAAAATAAAAACCCCTAGAATTTTGGCCCTCAAGGACAGAATTGGAATCATAACTAGTCTAACCAATAGACACAGTATAACCAAAAATATCAGCAGCCATAGTACAACCAAAACTTCCAACAACAGCCTCCATTTAACCTATACCAAAAGCAGTTTAACCAATATCAACAACTACAGTAGAATAACAAATGGCAACCACATGGTAACTAGAAACAACCTCAGTGGGGACCCAATCAGCCTAATCAACAGCAAGCTATCATGCCTCCACCTCCTACAGCCAATAGTAGTCCTCAGAAGCCACAACTTCCTGTGCAAACAAATCCAAATCCCAATAACAAGCAGCAAGCTTATTCACTGCAAGTGAATAACATCCACCTACAATCAGGAACTACATTTCCTGCACCAAGGGTGCCCATAATAACTGATGTTTTTGATACTGATGAAATTCCTGACATTCAACACACCGTTGTTCCACCTATTCCACCACCTACTCCAGTTTTGAAAACCCCACCTTATCCGCAAAGATTGACTCAACAATCAGTACCCCTAAAGAGAATCCTATTGCAACTTATTTGATTGACCAACTGAAGAAAATGACTGTCCAAATACCCTTATTAGATGCCCTCAAAGAAATTCCCATTTATAATAAAGCAATCAAGGAATCTTGTATCAAGCACCCTGGTAGGAAAAATAAAGATCCTGATACTATCCATGTTCTTGGACAACTTTCTGATCTTATGCTCAGTAAAGCCTTAATGCCTAAGTACTCCGATCCAGGGAGTCCAGTGGTTACCATTCACATTAATGGTATACAAATACAGAACTTCTTGGTTGATTCAGGGGCATCTATCAATGTAATGACTATGGATGTGTTGTTAAGACTTAACATCATTGGGTTGAGGGAAACACCCACCATACTCCAGTTAGCTGATAGTTCCACTATTAAGCCAGATGGTATGGTAGAGGATATTGTTAGTAATAACTGAGAGGGGGTGGGGGGGTGAATCAGTGGCCTCAAATTTATCCTCAAACTTAACCACCAATCAATAAACCTCAGATTATTATGTCCCTACAAGATGCATGCCATGAAATACTTATAATGATTTAACTATCTATCAATTTTCCTTGTTTGTCCTTATTCTCCTTGATTACTGATAAGTAGTATAACTATTTATCAAAACTCAGTAAATAAGCAGAGTATACCGATCAACCCAGTGTTAACTATGTCAAAAACAAAACAATAAAGAAATGAATCATACACACATAACACATGAATTTTTAACGTGGAAACCCTATTAAGGGAACAACCACTGGGAATGGTATGCCAAATTTTCACTCTTCTGAAGTGAGCCCTATTAGGAGACAACCCTGTTAAAGGTTACAAACACACTGTTAAGTGAGACCTTGTTAGAGGATTTTATACATAGAGGTTGTCACTTAGTATCAGGCATCTATTGCTACCATCCTTGAATCAGCCTCCTTCTTAGAATGTCAATAGGTATCGGGCAAATCCAATGCTACTTTTATGAATCAACCTTTTTGGCAGTCCTTGGGATATACCTCAATATATAGAAGACTGTTAAGTCCTGCTCTGTTAAGAGACTTGATGCTTCAATGGTTAAACTGAAACACTATGACCTGTTTCTAATGCAACTTTGAATTGTAGATTTTCAGATCTATTTAAGTACATTACCTCTCTGATCAATATATCAATTCAATTATTTGTGCTCCACACTTTCTGCTCTGTGATGTTGTGCTTCATTGTTCGTCGGTGTCTGTAGAATTCCTTAGCTCTCCTTCAACTTGATTGATCAGGACTGTATGCAGTTCTTCTTCATCAGTTTCTCTTTAGCATCCTCTTTCTAGTCACTCCCCTTAATCCCCTTTCCATGTGAATTGGACACGAAAATGAATTAAGACTGTCTCTTATATAGACATGATATTCATTGTTTCTTGATTCTTGATTCTTGATTCTTGGCCTGAAAAACAATCCAGCCAATTTGATTTAAAGCATAAATCTTGATTTGTCTCATAGTTATCTTCTTGCCAACTGTATAAATCTTCTTTAAATCAATTACTTAACTCTGGTCGAATAAATCAAAGAAAAAAAACAGTTAAGTCTATCTTTAGCACTTGCCAGCTAGATATTTTGTCATTTTCTGAACTCTCTATTCCGTCGGTCAACTATTCAGTTAGTTGTTGGTCACAACTGACAGTTCCCTCGACATGACTCTAGTTAGCTTTGAGATCTCCGTCCATCGGGCATCATTGGATTTTTACTCGTCGGGCAACTCTATCTTCAGCTCGTCGGGCAACTCTATCTTCAGCTCGTCGGGCATCCTGTGGTTTTGCTTCATCAGGAAACACTGTCTTCTTCTCATCAGGTATCACTGTGACTTTTTTTCTTTGCCTTTACCGATGGTCTGCACTCCGTCAGTGTTGTCTGTCACTTAGTGAATACTTGGCTTTTATGCATTGATGAAAGCATAACCTTTGTTCCATTGATTCTCTGAAGTCTTTGGCATTGTGTACATGAACGTACAGATGATATCAAGTTGACATCAATAACAATACAAACCATTAACTGATTTAATGCCTTGCATTATCTTCAACTTAACATTATCAAACATTCAATCAGTTACATGTCATCAATCTCTCCCTTTGGCATTGATGGCAACATACTATATTATCACACTATACTATTTCTAATACAATATGAAATACAATCGTTGAGATTCATCAAACTACCAATCTTTTTGTTTGATAACCAATAAATGTCTAAACTCTGGTAAGCTCTGTTTTAGCTTAGATTTGATTCTTGCAACTCTTTTTCTTCTGATGTGTTGAGTCTTCTTCTTGTGTCAATTTCTGTCCTTTGATTGTTCTTTCTCTTGTGATGTCTTTTTCTCTTGTCAGTAACTCCCCCTTTGTATAATCTTTCATACAATTTGCTCTCCCTTAGGATATAATCTCTCCATGTTGGAGTAATCTGATAATGGATAATCTGTCTTTCTTTTTCCTGAAGGATGTGATAATATGGATAATATCTCTCCCTTTGACAGTAATATCAAACAAATATTTTACAAATATCTGACATTCATGTCAAGCAATCATTTTTCTCCTATCCATAATATATTCCTTGAATTTACCTTATCCATCAACAATACAACAATATGCTCTGGTGCTCGGTTATGGTATATACCTGTCTGTATATAGATGTATTTTTTGAAGTTCATCTTTTTTCTTGCATCAACATGATTGATATTCTGATAATATGTAGGCTGATGCAGCCTTCAATCATATTACTGACTGACAGACAAGGGTTTGACCCCTATTCTCTTTCTCAAGTACTCAAATGTATCCTTGGGCTGTGGCTTGGTGAAGATATCAGCCAATTGTTCTTTTGATTGCACATACTCAAGTATCACCTCCTTTTCTTGAACTTGTTCTCTCAAATAATGATACTTGATGGCAATGTGTTTAGTCTTGGAATGCAT
>MU223728.1:999384-1011565 GCA_018584345.1 Thuja plicata | reverse complement strand
TTTGGCACTCCTTGGGATGTACCTCAATATATAGAAGACTGTTAAGTCCTGCTCGGTTAAGAGACTTGATGCTTCAATGGTTAAACTGAAACATTATGACCTGTTCATATTGCAACTTTGAATTGCAGATTTTCAGATCTATTTAAGTATATTACCTCTCTAATCAATGTATCAATTCAATCCTTTGTGCTCCATACTTTCTGCTCTGTAATGCTATGCTTCACTGTTCGTCGGTGTCTGCAGAATTCCTTAGCTCTTCTTCAGCTTGATTGATCAAGACTGCATGAAGTTGTTGTTCATCAATTTCTCTTCAGCATCCTCTTTCTATTCACTCCCCTTAATCCCATTCGTAAATGAATTAAGCTTGTCTCTTATATAGACATGATATTTACTGTTTCTTGTTTCTTGATTCTTGGCATGAAAAACAATCTATCCATTTATATTTAGAGCATAACTCCTGATTTATCTCATAGATATCTTCTTGTCAACTGTACAAATCAACTTTAAATCAATCACTTATCTCTGGTCGAATAAAACAAAGTAGACAACCAGTTAAGTCTATTTTTAGCTCTGTCAGCTAGATATTTTCTCATTTTCTAAATTTTCTATTCTGTCGATCACCACTACAGTTAGTTTTTGGTGACAACTGACAGTTCCGTCGGTGAGACTCAAGTTAGCTTCGTGATCTCCATTCGTCGGGCATCATTGGAATTTTACTCGTCGGGCAACCTTTTGACTTTTCTCGTCGGGCATCTTGTGGTTTTTCTTCGTCGGACAATACTATATTTCCGATCGTCGGGTATCACTGTGACTATTCTTCTTTGCTCTAACCATCAGTGTGCACTCCGTCGTTGTTGTTTGTCACTAGGTGAATACTTGACTTTTATGCATTGCTGAAAGCATAACCTTTGTTCCATTGATTCTGTGAAGTCTTCGACATTATGTAAATGACTGTACAAATGATATTAAGTTGACATCAATGACAATACAATAACTGTTTTAATGCCTTGCATTATCTTCAACTTAACATTGTCAAACATTCAATCAGTTACATGTCATCAACTATATCTACCGAATCTAGGGTTTTTGTATTTTTCCCCAGTCTCAAGAAAACTTTAACTCTATCAAAGATATCGTCGGTTAAGACTCCTATGCAACCCAGGAAAGTACTCCAAATCAAGCCTATTTCATTTACAATGACAACTAATCTAAATTCTACAGGAACCCAACCTAGGTCCACCCATCTAAATCTGAATTCGGGCTCGAAAGAAATAGGATTAAACAATGAAAATCATTCTAAAAAATGAAAGTAAAAGCCTTGATAGAAATGATCATCAAAAAAAAAAATTCCTTAAGTGCTTCATCATTACAGAGGATAAACATAGTATTGTTACCAAGAAAGGATGTACTTACCTGGTGTGTAAATGTTTTTCCCACCATGTCTTCATATTTTCAAAATTCATGTTCTTTCCAGTCTAGATTGCCTAAATACCTCATCATTTGTATTCATCCCAGACTAGTTCGATAAATGGCCTCTCCATATTGTGTATTCTCCCTCTGAGCCCCAGAGACCGGTTGAGGCTCGCAGGGTTTAACTTTTTACCTAGAGGAGTTTTGTTTACACTAGATGTGATTTCCTTATCTTGGTAGTTGGTTTTGTTTATTCGGGGCTTCCATCAGTTTTGATTTGGCTAGGATGGATCAAACTTGCCAAAACATTTCCTGTTAGTATTCTTATTTGGAGCAGCCCTAGATTTTTGGGTCCTTCTTTCCTTTCAACTTCTGACTAATTGCCACCCATCATTATCTTCAAAACCTCTGCTAGGGTTCTTCTTCCCCCTTGTCCACCTATTGGCTCTTCTTGCAGATGATGAGTCATTTTTCCATTTTCCTTGTTACTGACATTTTTTATTGAGAGAAGGGGGCCTTGGAACCCTAGCTCTATTTTGAAATGAATCATATACTTTTTCCTAGATGACTGTCATTAATGGAGGGCCTTCCTGGAGTGCTGAAAAGAAATTCTCATCGATTTGAAACCCCAGAACTGTCGATGAGATGTACAATTTTTGGTTTCCTGAAGAAGTCAATTTGTCCATTTGCTTTCGTGTTCGCATTCACACAATGTAGCAGAGCCATTTTTTTGCATATATTATTTTAGATAGGCATCCCACAAATTCTAATTTTTAACTTAATATATTTCAAGAATTCGAGATAGGTGTCATAGCCTTGTATAGGTGAAAATTGATTAATCCTTTTTTTTATAAATCATTTCTTATAAACATGAATAAACATAAAAAATTTATTTTAAAACTATCAAGTAAAAAATAATCATAGGTATGTTAAAACAACCTTGAGCTAATGAGTCGTAGCTTACTAGTACTATATAAGCTTATTACTTCAAAATTTAGACATTGCCATTTTATCTAGTTGAATTTAATAAAATGTTGAGGCCTAGAATTACAAAGAATATTTGATTTTAAAGAAAATACCCTAGAGACTAAGCTCAAATTTAGCATTTTTATAATCAAACTTGAATCTCCCTATAAACTTTATTAAACCATGAATTTGATGCATGGGGTTAGTAAATATTTAAATATAAACCCCACATGTACCACCCTTGGATTGTTTTCATGAGTCAAGATAGGACTATAACATGATTAATCTCACTAGATCTTGCGGGCATTTGTGAAATCAATTTAGTAGGGTAATTCATGACAATCTATCTACAGGTATGAGCCTCATATCTATGTGTTTCCATTTCATTTTTTTCGATAAAAGGCTTCAATCTAAACACATGTGTTTCAATTTTCTACTAAAGTGATGTGGCTCTAATTGCTTTGAACTTTTTGGTTTAGCAATGATTTCAAATCAAGAAGAAATCACTATTTTGTACCCAATAGTTTAATTAACTATACTTTCCAAGATAAATCATAGTAATTTTCATGCCTCATTTGTGCCCAAAAGATTTGTAGATCACATCCTCCCATGACAATATAGTAGAGTGGTGAAGTCGAATCCATCTATAAACAAATTTGACAATCATTTTCACATATTGGACATGCACCTTGATGTTGTGCTAAATAATTTTCTAAGAGTACACATGATTAGTTTAGTTGGGGACAATTAGATTGTTAGTTTAAACCAATCATTAGTGAAATAAAGATATAAATGAATGATAAGATTTAAAGATTCTCAATTGAGGCTATTGTTTGGGGAAAGTGATGCTAACCAATATAGATTTCCCCCTATCCATTATAGTCATGTATTATGTTATGACAAGGTGCAACTAGAAATTAAGAAAACTAGGCCATAATACATGTTTCCTATTTATTTTTTTTGGCTTATTTCAACCCTATTTTATGAATTTTGACATCTCATAGTCAATTACTAAGTGATAAACATCTTTAAGAATATCTTTAGTCTTAAACCTAAATGGAAAAACATGACGAGTACTCTAATATTGAGAACAAAGAATGTTGATTCATTAAGAAAGTTAGAATGATTTACAAAAAATATTAATACTAAAAATTTGCGTTCTTTTGTGAAATAAAAAATATCAATCAAAGTTCCGTGTGAACTCTTGTGGGGTGATCCTATTTCCCCCGACCCCTTTTTTGTGAATATGTAACTTTAATATTTCATTAATAGAGAAGAGATTATTCATCAAAAAAATAGAATGACTTATTTATCCTTATTCGGCTGGACATCGTATAACCCGTACATCTAAGAGAAGCCATATCACCCCATAGTTACTTTTCACAATTGTTAGGATAGACAAATGGAATTAGAAAAAGTAGCAGCGTATTGAATGAAAGACTAAATGAAGTGCTTTGATTGGTGGTTGTTCTTCTTTTGCAAGCATATCGACATGTGGGCCAGTGGTCCATGATTATATTATAACCTTTACTAATGTCGAACAAGAATATTTTGTTAGACATTTGGAGTACATAATTTACAAAACTTAATTTTACATTTCCCGTAAATATGCTTATAAAGAATAATAAAATCTCGGTGAATGTAGAACTCACAAAATGTTTATAGAATCAATAGTAATATTTGGAATAAAAAATTTACAAAACTTAATTTTACATTTCCCCTAAATATGCTTATAAAGAACTAGCTCATATATATACGCAGCATGGAAGACATCATATGAATTTTAATATGTAATTATATTGTATTGGAATTATGGTTTAGGAATAGAATTATCATTAGCCTTAGAGTTTACATTGTGGTTAGTATTATTCTTAGGGTTTTGATTAGAGTTAGCATTTAGGTTAGGTTAGGATTAAAGGGCATGGGATTTAGGGCACAAGTTAGGATTATGATTAGGGTCAGAGTTTATATCATAGTTACTATTATAGTTAGGGTTAGGGTTAGGGTTATGTTAAGGGTTTACATCATCATTGTTAGTATTATAGTTGGGATTAGGGTTTAATATTTAGGATTAAGATTATCGATGTAATAAAAATATGTACATTAATGATTAAGGTTAGGGTTAGAATTATGGTTAGGATTAGGTTAGGGTTAGTATTTAGATTAAGGTTTTTTTTTGGGTTCATATTAGGGTATACCTAAGTTAAGGTTAGTGTGAGGGTTAGAATAAAGTTTACAATTGGAGTTTAAAGTTGACGTTAGGGTTAGGTTTAGTGTCAAGGTTAGGGTTAGACTTTTGGTTATGGTTATGGTTAAGGTTTAAAGTTATTGTTAGAATTATGGTTAGTTTTAGAACTCTCTCTCTCTCTCTCTCTCTCTCTCTCTCTCTCTCTCTCTCTCTGGGTCCCCTGTGACCCTTATAATAGTTTTATTTTTATTTTTATTTTTACTATTTTATAATCTANTCTCTCTCTCTCTCTCTCTCTCTCTCTCTCTCTCTCTCTCTCTCTCTGGGTCCCCTGTGACCCTTATAATAGTTTTATTTTTATTTTTATTTTTACTATTTTATAATCTAAAGCGCCAAATGACACACAAAATTCTATGCGGCCTTTATGATTTTTTTAAATTTTTTTAATTTTTTAAATGTCATTTTGCATTGATTTTTTTATTTTGGCCTTTTATGGCTTTTTAAAAAAAAAAATTAATGAATTTTGGGTTGTAACTATGTTGGTTAACAAAATTGTAGGTTGAAAATCCTATGAGCTTGCCTACTCAATGTTGGGATTATTCAACTGTCTTGGCCAATGAATGGGAGTGATCGATTATGATCCTCCTCCCCTACACTTTAGGCTCTGCAGAACCAAGGTGGGTAAACCTATACCTTAACCAGACTTCCTGGCTTTGCGGCTTTTTATAGAAGATAACAATGTGTGAAACATAATGATCTCTTCAAGATGGAAAATTATTTCCTTGAAGTAGATCCAATGAACTTTACAACTATGGAATAATTGAATGCTTTGAGAATGCTTCAAAATGAAAACTTGTACGAATGCTTTGAAAATATGTGTAAATTGAATGAATGTTGAATAGAATATCTCAACAACTTTAAACAATGAACTAAATGACTATATCCAATAATTGATAAGATCAATTTCTGTTTCAACTTGGGCAATAGAGTCAATCTGATTTCAATCCTACGTGTAACCTTGCAAGACAATATATATTCCAACACCCTCAACTATTCAAATGCTATGGATGCAGAGAAATTAAGCCTATTTATATCCTTGCTAGTTCAAATGAATTTAACTCCTTTGGTTGGGAGACCAATTGAACAAGAAGCTAGAAACACTAACTTTTTATGAACTCCTTAATAATCAAACATGGATATGAGACATGTAAAATCTCTACATAAGCATTGAAATAATAACAATTGAATCTTCCTTCAATATTTGAAAGGGACTAATTGAAATTAATTAAACTTTCTTACCACAAGTGAGATAGAAAACACTTATCTTTTATTGATTTTGACATAATAGTACATTTGAGTCCATGTTGCATTTGTGATCAAATTCTAAAACTTAAACTATCAATGTCCATTAGACAATGTGATGATTTTTTATGATTACATTTTACACCACATATATGTGGTTGAATAGTTTTCATACCCCTTTAGGGTGAAAAGACATCATTCTTCATTAAAATCTAGAAAACTCTTTTGAGAAAAAACTAATTAACTAACTAGCTAATAATTACCTATCTTTCAAATTTGTCTTTGGTCAAAAATCTAAATCAGATTGTACGAACATAAGATTTTGACTAGATATAGGAAATTTGATTTTCCGAACTAGGTCTATTTTAGATTGTTAAATGTCGATCATTTACATCCTCTGGCAACATCATTTTTGCAGCATGTCAATATTACAACATCTATGAAACGTTTGTGTATAGGATTTTGATTGTTCCCGTCACAAAGCTTCCTTCCTTAATCCCTCAACTTTTAATTGAAAAGTAATATAATTTTGTATCCCATTTCATGTACTCCATCATATCATCAATTATTGGGCATGGAGTTTAGGATGCCATTTTTTAGAGTTTTATCACTATATAGGACTCCAAATTTTGCCAAAAATTTAGAGCTCCAACATGCTCTTTCTGGGGATGTATGCTCCCAATGAGCATAGCGAGAATTTAGTTATCTCTAGAAGAAGCGAACCAGATGCCAATCAATTGGGTTATAGAGTCACTATGTATAAATTGTGCATCATATATAATTTGGTAGCCCCAGTCTACCAAAATGCAAAAGCAATATTTGCCTCTGTCAAAAATCTTGTTTTCATCACATTCCATTGACATCAATCTGAAAATAATACTGAGCTATGTCTGATAAAATATGTTAATACTTTCCCTCAACCAACTAGAATTTCTCTCTCTAATAATAGGTATCTTCAAATTATACACATACTCCTTGTAATATATTCCCTTCTCATATAGTCCACAAACATATACAATACAACATCCTCTGTTATCAAATTTTCTATTGTGCATAGATATTTTCATTTTTGAATTAGAATGACATCTTGATTTAGTCCTATCAAAGGGATTAATAAAAAATTTCAAACCTTTATATCCTTGAAAATCCATAAACTCAGTGTCATTGTCACTGCTCTGATTATGACAACTTTGTGAAAGTACACCCTCTTTACGAAAGTCTAAAACTTCCACCACTCTTGAAGCCATTATGGTATTAGAGTCTAAAACATCACTTATTTTATTGATTGCATCTTTTGATAATATTTCCATGATTTCAACATTGTGTTGTTCATCTTCAAAACAAGGCACATTGCTCCAGTTGTCCTCCGGATTTTTTGATGTCTCATCATAAAAAAAATCTTGAAGAAGATTGAAGCTACCTTTAGGTTTTCCTTCTTTTATATGTTGATTAGATTGCATGTATTCATTAAGTGTCTCATCCTCATTATGCTGTAAATTTAAAAAATTTAGGTCATTCTTGAATACATTTTCTTCTTCTTTCCTCTCACATAATGCTACTAGACATATATTATCTTTAGGATTATTTTGTAAAAAATATTTATCTATTCCTCCATCATACATACTTTCATGAGAGTTTCCCTATGGTTCATTAGGTGTTTTATCATGCAAGAGATCATCAAAGTTCACATCTTCACTGAATGTGTACACTTGAGAATCATCATCTTCTCTATTAATAAGATCAAAATCTTCATCCATGTCATCAATCGAAATTTCCTCTTATATATGTTGTGTATGCAATGCTATTCCATCCCCATAGTCTGAATGTAATTCTATTTTACAAAATGGATTAAACATTTCTTCATATTCCTCTAGAGCTTCATCATTCGAAAAAATTTCACAATCACTTCCAGGCACACCTTTTCTATTATACTCGCCACAATATATGTATCCTCTTAACATATCATTTTCCTGGGAATTATCATTTTCTTCATCAAATCCATCTAGAATATGCTTTAATCCACTTATCTGTTTATTCTGGTAAATTGAGAAAAAAAATTGGAGCATTTCTCTGAACATGTCTTTGGTATTTTGTATCTAAAAGTCTAAAATTTCTTCTGAACTGAGAAAATCTTCTTCCTCATTTTTCCATTCCCTAGAGTCTATTTCACATGTCCTATTACCAAAAGAGTCAGCCACACATGAATCAATTACTAATTCACTATCCTTCACATTTTCTTCTCTGATGAATGCACCATGATATATATACCTGATTATTTGAGATATGTAGCTATGGGTAGAATTATCATTTTCTTCACATCTTTTGAGCGAAGAGTTTGAATGAGGCATTAAACCCATGGTGCAATCTTGGCTTCTTTTTGTACCTACCTGGTAGGTATTTTCTTCTCCATATGCATCATAAGGATGTATATAAGGTTCCTCTTCCATAGTGCAATTTTAATTTTCTTCCTGTTCATAGCACATGTTTTCTTCTTCCTCGCTTGCATCATGAAACATATCAAGAAACCATCGCTCAAATTCTCTCCATGATGAGATACTTTGTTCAGGTGTCATACTAAAAAGAAAACCTCCATGATCTTCCAATGATCTTACAAATAGTTTTTTAATCACATATTCTCCATAGATATGATAATCTTCAATAAATTTACAAAATGCCTACAAATGCTCCATTGGTAATTATGATCCATCTCCACAAAATTTTTGAACATATTTTTAGTTTAAGAGGAAAATCTTTCTAACCACCAAGGATGTTATCGAAATTCAATGGTATATATACTTCCATAATAAATTTTGGTCTTGGGTTACAAAAGTTTGATACTTTATGTGAATATGTATTCTGGTACAAGAAGGAAAATCTTTGCTTTCTTCTAAGTCCTTTCTCCTAGTAGAGTCTTAAGTATATCACCAGAGCTTCTAGGTAATCTTCAACGCTGTCTTTCATAGACAACTCATTAGCGGAGTTGTCAATATGTTGGTTCCCAAAACTGAAGGTTGCAAATCCTATGAGTTTGCCTACTCAATGTTGGGATTATTAAATTGTCTTGGCCAATGAACGAGAGTGATCGATTACGATCCTCCTCCCCTACACTTTAGGCTCTGTAGAACCAAGGTGGGTAAACATATACCTTAACCAGACTTCCTGGCTTTAAGGCTTTTTATAGCAGATAACAAGGTGTGAAACTGAATGATCTCTTCAAGATGACAAATTATTTCCTTGAAGTAGATCCAATGAACTTTGCAACTATAGAATAACTGAATACTTTAAGAATGCTTCAAAATGAAAACTTATAAGAATGGTCTGAAAATATGTAATTGAAATGTATGTTGAATAGAATATCTCAACAACTTTAAACAACGAACTAAATGACTATATCCAATAATTGATAAGATCAGTGCATGTTTCAACTTGGGCAATAGAGTCAATCCGATTTCAACTCTATGTACAACCTTGCAAGATAGTGTATATTCCAACACCATCAACTATTCAAATGCTATGGATGTAGATAAATTAAGCCGATTTATATCCTTGCTAGTTCAAATGAATTTAACTCCTTTGGTTGGGAGACCAATTGAACAAGAAGCTGGAAACACCAACTTTTCACGAACTCCTTGATAATCAAACAAGGATATGAGACATGTAAAATCTATACACAAGCATTGCAAGAATAGCAATTAAATCTTACTTCAATAATTGCAAGGGACTAATTGAAACTAATTAAAATTTCTTACCACAAGTGAGACAAAAAACACTTATCTTTTATTGATTTTGAAATAATAGTACATTCAAGTCCATGTTGCATTTGTGATCAAATTCTAAAACTTAAACTATCAATGTCTATTATACAATGTGATGATTTTTATGATTACATTTTATACCACATATATATGTGGTTGAATAGTTTTCACACCTCTTTAGGGTGAAAAGACATCATTTTTCATTAAAATCTAGAAATCTCTTTTGAGAAAAAACTAATCAACTAACTAACTAATAACTACCTATCTTTCAGATTTGGCTTTGGTCAAAAATCTAAATAAGATTGTACGAACATAAGATTTTGACTAGAGATAGGAAATTTGATTTTCCGAATTGGATATGTTTTAGATTGTTAAATTTTGATCATTTGCATCCTCTGGAAACATCATGTTTGTAGCATGTCAAAATTACAGCATCTTTGAAACCTTCGTTTATAGAATTTTGATTGTTCCTATCACAGAGCTTCCTTCCTTAATCCCTCAACTTTTAATTAAAAAGTAATATAATTTTGTATCCCATTTCTCGTACTCCATCATATTATCAATTATTGGGCATGGAGTTTAGGATGCCATTTTTTAGAGTTTTATGACTATATAGGACTCCAAAATTTGCCAAAAATTTAGAGCTCCAACAAACTGCAAGCACTTTCTTTTATTTACACGACATATTCTCAGCATATTCCCGTGCTGGTATTCCCACTTCCCACTTATGCTACGACTATATAGAGTTTATATCATAGTTACTATGATAGTTAGGGTAAGGGTTTACATCATTGTTAGTATTATAGTTGGGATTAGGGTTTAAGATTTAGGATTAAGATTATTGATGTAATGAAAATATACATTGATGATTAAGGTTAGGGTTAGAATTATGGTTAGGATTAGGTTAGGGTTAGTATTTAGATTAAAGTTTGTTTTGGGTTCATATCAGTGTATACCTAAGGTTAAGGTTAGAGTGAGGGTTAGAATAAAGTTTACAATTGGAGTTTAAAGTTGACGTTAGGGTTAGGTTTAGTGTCAAGGTTAGGGTTAGATTTTCGGTTTGGTTTTGGTTATGGTTAAGGTTTAAAGTTATTGTTAGATTTATGGTTAGTTTTAGAACTCTCTCTCTCTCTCTCTCTCTCTCTCTCTCTCCTGGGGTGGGTCCCAAACGACCCTTATAATAGTTTTACTTTTATTTTTATTTTTACTATTTTATAATCTAAAGTGCCAAATGACACACAAACTTCTATGCGACCTTTATGCTTTTTTTAATCTTTTTCGTTTTTAAAATGCCATTTGGAATTGATTTTTTTATTTTTGCCTTTTTATGGCCTTTTCAAAAAAATTTAAATAAATTTTGGGTTGTAAGTGCAAGCACTTCGTTTTTATTTACATGACATATTCTCGTGCTGGTATTCTCACTTCCCACTTATGTTATGACTATATAGACGCCTCTTGACTCAATAAAAAAATCTTCATGAATTTAAAGTTCCTAAAATGTTTACCGAATCAATACTATTTTTTTAATGGATATAAGTAGTCGGGTCTATGTTTTTAATTTAATTTTTATTCAGTAAAATAATAAGAAACAAATCACAACAAGCCTTACTAAGTACAATCTCCTCTCAAGGAGGAAGGGAAACTTGAGAATAGACATACTATTTTTCATGGACTAAATTATTACTTCCTTGGTGAATATATTGAGATGAAGAATGAGCTAGAGAGGAGATGTGAGTTGAAAAAACTCTAGTCCTAGTACACGAGGCATTACTTGAATAGTCAAATGAAAATTCCGCAAACATAATTTTATTTATTTACACTTATTCACATTAATAAAATACAATAAATCACAACATTAATACAAATTGAAAAATTGTGATTAAAAAATTGTCTCATCTTTTGTTAGGGTTTAATCATTACTATTTAGTCAATGTCTCATTTCTTGTCAGAGTTTTATATCTACTAATTCTACTATGAAAATAAGCAAATCAATGACATATATTTCTACCATGAGATATTATGCATGTTTGATCAATCGTCAACTATATATCAATGAAAGAATATCCAATTTCACAATTTTTGTTATATGCATGTGAAAAGGGTTTTAGGGGAAAGGACCTAGTACCTAAACGTGTTCCAATGGCTATGATAGGAGTTGTTTATTTAACACCTACACTTGTTAATTTAATACTCACACTTGTTGATTTAATGTCCAATTTTTTTAACAACATTGTACCAACAATTGTGAATTTAAAGTTGTTATTGTTATGATGACTAGCTATAATTGAATGAAATGTACCCTTAGTTGCAAAAAGAAACCAATCATGTGATGCTACATCAGCGACACAAGTATGGGTGTCCCTTTTGCATGATCATTGGTCTCAATGTTTTTGGGCTATTTTGGACACCTTGGCAAAAAACCTGTTGATGTGGCATCTATTAGGAATAAGGTGTCTCAACCTTGGATAATTCCTATTCTTATTATTTGTTTTGTAAAATGTATTTCTTGCAAATAATGTTGATGTGTCGGCATCTTGAATTGTGTGTAAGGAGATCATGG
>MU223728.1:816179-934855 GCA_018584345.1 Thuja plicata | reverse complement strand
ATATTAAATTGATTAAAATAATTATGCCAAGCAGTAACAGGGTCGTTTGGACATAAATCAAGGGTATGATCACACTTAGGGCAAATAGGGTCCATAGTTGTGACAGACCAAATTCAGGTGGTTACAATATCAATCCTCAACTCATCTCCATAAAGAGAAAGATTAAAGTCATTTTCTTGCTCTAATATATCCTTACAAGGTAATACAAGAGAGGACAAAGAAATATCACACACACTAAATGATGTCTTTCTAGGTGTATCAATATTGTAAATAGTGGAACATGAAGGTAACCATGCACACACCCTATGGTAAAGGTCAATTGAAGAGGTTGTAGAGGAGGATGAAATAGGAATAGGATCCGTGGAGATATTATTCAAACCATTTTCATCCCCACTTCCATGTAACTCATTAGGGGATCTATCCTCTTTTGCAACAAAATCCACATCAAAGTATTCAAAACAAAAATCATACATGTTGAACACAAAGTAACATTACAAGCATGAAAAATGTAAATGTTTTTTGTATTTTTAAAGAAATTTGTGATTTTTTTAAAAAAAATTTGAAATATAAATGCAAGAGCATAAAATAAATGCATGTAAGATCTAACATAAAATGTAAATCTAACACCAAAAATAAAGAGGTGTCTATCGCGGGCAGGGAAAACTTTAGTGGCGAATATTCACCATTTGGAGATCTCTCATGTCTGCGACCTGAGATTTGGAAAATATAACATGTCACTAATACATTTGGTACCAAATTGCAACGACAGTGCCATTGCAATTTTTCTGTCACAACCTTTTCGTCGTTGCAATTGCGACGGTCTATTGTCGCAATTGCGACAACGAAAAGGTTGTGACGGAAAAATTGCAACGACACTGCCGTTGCAATTTGGTACCAAATGTATTAGTGTGTAAATTAGGTTGTCCATGTCGCCTAGACTTTATAAATATTGGGTCGAATTCCCAGGCCCATCGCCTATTGGTTTATGTATTTTTATCCCTTTCTATCACAATGTCGCCATTCAAATTAATTGTTGGACACTGTAAACTGAAACATTTCACCTACAATTTCCAAAGCTTGTCGTAATTGACAACCATATTCACCAATATGTGGTTGATATTTAAGGTTAGGGTATAGGTTACATGACATGTGTCTTTATTTCAGATACTTTCAATGAAAATTTATGACTTTGAAAACTTTGTCCCAAAATAGATTTGACACGTGTCTCTATTTCAGAGACTTTTGGGGGAATCTTTGTGTCCTTTTAAACCTTGGCCCGAAATAGAATTCCTGCCATCCATCTGGGATCATCCAACGGTTATAAAAAGTAGGGTTGTTTCCTATTAATAATGGTTTCTCAGTATGTGTGCCTTTCATTGCGATTTTTTCAATATTGAAAGATTCACCAAAATTTTATAGAATTCTCATATAATTGAAAAAAAATCGCCAGTACAAATAATATTTTTTCCATTCAAATTAAAAAATTTCGCCAACAATATTAAATTCCCCCCCTCAAAATAATAGAGGATTCGCCAGTATTTTACACCTTTTCCCAGAAGGGGGTTTCTTAAAGTTTCCCCTGATTGCGGGTTCACCAAAATATAAATAAGAAAATGGATAGGGTTTAGAACCATGGGGGTTTTCTCATAAAAGTGACCCTATGCACATATTATCCACATACATTTAATTGTTATGATAAGGGGTGTAAATTTGGAAATGAAAGCAAAGAATAATGGAATAAAATACATACCTCTGAAAAGAATTTGCTGAAAACCTCGTCAAACGGTCTGAGAAACTGTTGATTTTTGCAATCTTGGACCAAAACTGTGAGAACTACAAAACCCAAAAATCTTTTTCTTTTTTGAGAAAGGTCGATTTTGACCCAGAAATGAATGTCACCTTTAACCCAAAATTTTTTATTCTGACCCAGAATAAAATGTCAATTTTGACCCAGAACAGAATGTCGATTCTGACCTAGAAATGAATGTCACCTTTGACCCAAAAGTTTTGATTCTGACCCAGAATTTTTGATTCTGACCTGTATAGTCTGACAGAAAATCTATTTCTGGATCTTGAAAGTTTGCCGAAAAGGGTATCCGGATGTACACTCCAATTCGTTGCTCTGAACTTGTCCCTGCAAGAAAAATGGTTTTTTTGTTGGGGGGGAGGGGTTTTCCTTGGTCAAACCCCAGTTTTAGAATGAACCTTAAGATATAATTGAAATTGCATAAGTAACAAAGTTAATAAATGAATTCACCTTGTTTGTATAGAAACCCTTGTGGAGGATTCGAATCCTTGGATCAACAAGTATGGATGTGCCAAATGGATGTAGAATGTAGAATATAGGATGTAGGATGTCTCAAATCAAATTTCTTTTGGATCTTCAATACCAATCTTGAATGGATATTTGAATAGGAAGAGGCTTGAAGGAATGTGGATGGAGAAATCTTCAACAAGAGGGCTCCATAGAGTTTGAATCCTTCAATGGATACCAATGGATCTCCTTGATGAATTGAGTGCTTGAAAGTGCTTAAATGCTTAGATTCTTGAGAGTAGATGAATGCTTCAATAGATATTTAACTTTCTTCAAATCTTTCTTCTTAGCTTGTCCTTCACACTTAGATTTCACTTTTTCAAGTCTTTGATGGTTAGAGAAAATGAGAGGAGAAGGCTTCCTTATATATCAATCTAGGGCACAATCTTCTAGAGAGGCCTACATAGGAGAATAAAATTTCAATTATACCTATATCCCTAGAAGTGGACCTATATTAAATATAATTTAAGATTTGTTTCTTCGGAGACTGAAACAGTCGACCCATAAGCAAGAAACAACTTCTCCCAAAACCTGACATCTGGAAGTCCCAAGAATCTAAAATTTGAACCCTGAGTCAGGGTCAAGGTCGACCTTGACCTAGGTCAGGGTTGAGTTTGACCTTGACCTAGGTTAAGTTCAAGGTCGACCTTGAACCAGAAAGGTTGACTTTGACCTTGAGGTAAGGAATCTTAGAATCCAGAGCAGAGTGCTAGAAATCAGCAAGAGGAAAGTGGAAGATGGGGCAGAATTAAGGGGAAAAGGCAGATCCAAGTCAAAGACCCATTCAAGGCGCTTGACATGACCCCAAACCACTTACTCAGAGGGATAAACCAGTCCTACATGGAAGAACTTCCGTTTTACGATGATACATAGTGATTAGATTAAGGCAACACTTAATAGAGCACATAGAGTCTAAATCATCGTTTGTATTTGATGCAAAGTATAGAAGACATTTCATAGTTTAAATACTATTATATTGTGAAGGTTAAATTCCAACACTGGGTAGATCCTAACAGACCTTTTCATTGTAAATACTTTAACAAGGTACATCTCTAAGTGTAGAGATTGTAAAATCCTCTAACCAGGTAGACCTAATAAACCTTGTATACTTTTAATCGAGTAAGCTATCAAAAGTAGCAAAAACTTATAGCTCTAACCGAGCACCTTTCATACTACAGTTAGTGAAAGTTGGGGGTGTCATCCCCATTGCAGTTTTGTCCTCTAACCAAAGATTTTTGTGATACCAAAATCCCTGTGTTATGAGTTTATTTGTCATGGTTTTAATTTTTTCAATTGCATACTTTACATTACTTTCATTTCAATACAATGGAGTCGGTAAAGAGTGAACAACAAGCTTATGGTTAATTAGTTAAGGTATTAAGTTAAAAGTTTAATAAGTACTGATTCACCCCTCCCCTCTCAATCCTTACTTTGTGTACATTATTCCAACAGTTGGTATCAGAGCTTGTACTCTTGATTTGAAGGTTTGACCACCTGCGAGTTAAAGATCCCAATTCATGGAAACTTATAGGAAATCTAAGAGAATTGGTGAACTTGAATTTGAAGTAGAAAGTGCACAAGAGATAATCACTGATCCGAGAAAGAAATTAGAAAAGTCATTGAGTATAAGGAAGAAACTATATGATGAACTAAAGGTTACATGAGATCAAGTTGATACACTTGAAACTGCATCTGAAGGAAGTTTGGTTGATGGGTCAGAAGCTACTATAAGAGAACTACTTGAAAAGAATGACTCACTTATCGAGCTGCTGGATCTAACAAAGAAATATGTTGAAAACAATAACATGAGAATGAATAAATTAATTGAAGGTAAAAGAATTGCAGAAGATGAAAATAAAAAGGTTGAAGAAGACAAAAGACAAGTTGAGATGAGATTAACTGAGAAAGATAATGAAATCTTGAGGATGACCCAAGTTCATTATGACATGACCGATCAAATTCTTAAAGCTAATTAGGATTACACATGGAAGGAATTTGAGAATCAAGCACTGATTGCTGAGATTGAAAGATTGAACAAAAGACTGGAAGCTAAGAAAAAGGAAAATGAAATACTAAGGAGAAATGAAGAAGAACTAAATTCACTAGACAAATAGATTAAAAATTAGAAAGTACTGAGAGACAGAACTGGCATTGGATTTAATGGAAACTATACTACTGAGCAAGGAGAATCATTGAAACAATATGAAAATGAAGAGACAACCACTCCACTGAAGCCAAAGAAACCAAGTTGCAATTACTGTAGAAAACCAGGCCATACAACTAATGTGTGCAAGAGCAGGAAAGGTAAAGTACAGAGTAAACCCAAATTTGATGGATATTGTTTTAGATGTAATGGATATGGACATCAAGCTTTTGAGTGCAAAACTAATCTTAACAAGAGCATGAGAAAACCTAAGTTTGATGGTTATTGCAAGAAGTGCAACAAATACAGTCACAAAGCTGAAGAATGTAGAACTAAAGGAAAGAATGGTAAATGGATACCTAACCGAGATAAGACATCCACTGACTAAGCAGGAGAATCTATACCATGGGATTACAATACAAGGATTTCATGTCTATCATGTGGAAGATTTGGATATATTGCTGCAAGCTGGATGTTAATGAATGGAATATACAATAGGAGATCATGGAGAAACCCTGACATGGCATGTCATCACTGTCATAAGGTAGGAGCAAGAAACTACAGATATCGAAGAGATGCACCAAAAAAAGATGAAAATGCAAAGAATACTCCATCTACTATTAAAGAAATCAGAGAACAAATGAAAAATACATGGAGAAGAAAGACTCAAGAGAATGAAATACCTGTTGAAACTATTGCAAACACCTCTTCTATCGATTCGGGTGTACTAGGCTCCACCTAATTGGCGAAAGGTATGTAGGGACTGAAAACCTATTGAAAATCCTATTATAGTTCCGAAGTATTAGATTTGAGATCCATATTAGCATATTAAGATGCATTTGGATAAGCTGTGAGATTGAAGTATTGTGTATAGTTATTTTGTTTAATTTGGTTAAGAAAAGTCACTACATAGTCGGTGAATAAGACAAAACTGGCTCGACAAAGCATTTATTGCAAAACCTAATAGTTGTTGGAAAAACCCTAATGGAGGAAAATCTATAAATATGGTGGTTTGTAGTTCATTTGAACTTACCATTTTGGAGAGCATTTGAGTACATTGCAAGGCGATCATTTCTGGCATCCACCGAATGATACGAGAGGTATTTCTAAATCATTTAAGAGCATTTTAGAAGCATTTCTAGTTAATTTATCTTACCCAGCTACATTTGTGAAGTAATATCTAGTTGAGAATTCCCTAGTTTGTGTTTAACTTATCTTATGAAAATATGACACCGAGAATCCAGAGATCCACAATTGTTAAGGATGCAGAATCTATATCTACTAAGCACAAGATGCCCTCAACAACTAAATCAGAAAAAAGACATGATGGGAGCATTAGCATCAATCCCTCCATGAGTAATTATGAATGATGATGTTCGTACTTTTATACATTACAAAATTGAAGATCTTTGTTAATAATAAATTGATGCATCATTCAGCAAATTGTGTGTAAACAAGAAATTGAAGGACAAGCACACTCACCTGGAAGTAAAGCATCTGACCCACATAATGAACTTACCAAGGGTATTCAAACTCGAATGGGTGATAATGGTACTCAACCGAGTATACATGATGACTATGTGGCTGGATGAACTGATCAAAATTAAAAAAGATGTACTACATCTCATTACTAGATTACCTATTGGTGATAGGCCCAAGACTGTGAAAGCAATTGAAAGAGGTAAACTTACCGAGTTTACAAAGGCACTATGGGATGACAGAGGAGTGTGGATATATACTGTTGAAGACCCCAAGCTGAGGTATGCATGCAAAATTCTATCATACCAATTATTTCAATCATCCAGAGTGGACAATGTACCTTTTAGTGTTGTGGAATTAGCATACAAGATAGTCAAGAAGGGACTGCAAATTGATGTTTGTGAGATTTTGTTGAAGCAACTGGATGACAACATGAATAATATCTGAAAAGAAAAGACCAATAATCTGAAGTTTAGTTCAATATTGGTATGCATATTTTTCTATTTTTAGAACTTTTTCCCTTCAATTGATGATATAGTATGGAAGACAAACATAGCTATCATATATTATATCAATGAGTGCATATAGAGTTTAGGTGACAACTTTGACACTATAATGGCTGATTATTTTACAAAGTTTCAAGCTAGAATGCACAAAAGGTATAGGATACCACCTCAATTGATTGCAAAATATCAAGACAATATTTTTTTTTGAAGTTGATACTGATGAATGTATAGAAAAGGTTGTAGAATAGAGAGCAGAATGGATAGAACCTATGAGATATGAAATGAATATTGATGAAGCCTCAAAGAAGATAGAAGCCTTACTGGCTAAACCCATTGATCCCAAAGTATAGAGATATGGCACTTATGAGGAAGTAAAAGAGAAAAGAAAGCAAAACATTGTCATACCTAAGGCAATGAGGAAAACTGGAAAGATGATTGACAATCTATCAAAAAATCTAGGAGAAGATGAAACTGGAAATGAAAAAGCTATTGTTGTAGTTGATAAGAAATTGGAAATAGTACCCTCATTGAGTACTACATGAACAAAAAGGAACACCAGGTCCTCTATTCAAGCAAAAGAGAAGACTGCAACCGAGATAGTTCAACCAAAAGGTAGAACATATGCAAGATCTAGAGGAGGAAGGCAAGCTGCACATACCAGAAGAAGACTAAAACTTTGAAAGGAAAGTGACATAGAATCTGATAAGGTGGATAAGTCTGTACCAGTTGTAAGTTTTACTAATGTACCAAAGAGTCTAGATGATTTTCTTGAATCATTAATTAAATCTGGAGGATTTGGAGGTTTCAGGCAGACTGAGTATGAGAAAAGGAATGAGGAAGATAAGAAGAAAATTGAAGATGCTATAGAGGAAACACTACTAAGCTACAAGTCATACCAATTGAACTTGGTAATCACATACCATAGGAGTTATATGATAAAATTGCTACTAGATGGAAGTATGCCATGAATGCTGAAAATAAAATGAGAGAGGTCATTAGTTCATATTATTCATGACCTTGCACAATCAGAAAACAATGAAGCATTGGCGATACATTCTAATAAATTCATTGCCAAGGGAAGAGCCCTTAGGATAATGAATGGAGATATTGAATCTATAGAAAAGGAGACAACAAAAAAATGGAGAAAGATATACAATTTAGATAACACTGAGCATAGACAGGTAGAGACAAGTAAACAAGGAAGCATGGCTAATCAAGTCAAGTAAACCACTACCAATGTAGATCCAATTGAACTAACTTTAGACAAAGGAGAGATACTTATTGAAAATATAACAGAAGAAGTGGACCCCACAAAAGATTTACATAATGATGAGAATATTATAGACACTCAAGTGCGGGACACTGAGTGCATGGATGTTGATTTAGAACCACAACAAAGTAATGAACCTATATTGACACAAGTACTTAGTTACCCTAAAATGTTAGATACTACAATTGACACTACACTGGAAGCACCTAAGGACGCTAAGACAGAGAAAGAGAAAGAAAAGATAGAAGGGACCGAGACCACCAAGACTGAACAAGGCAAGACAACCGAATTGGTACCACCAACCGACACCGATGTTCAACAAAAGAATATTGCAGCTACTGACACAACAAATGTTCAAGATACACAAAAAGAAAAGCCTCAAGAATAAATCTTAATGAAAAAGTAGATGAGCAGAAAGAGGAAGAGATACATGAAGAACATAAAGAAGAAGAAAATATTGGAGAAATTATTATTGAAACTCATACCAAGTCACCCGATGTAGGCAAGGAATCACATTCAAAACTCTCTACTAGTGAAAGTATGATGGGAGGTAAGAAGAAATCAAATAAGAGAAATCCAATCGAGTTAGAGCAACAAATAATCATTCCCCAAGTCGATCCTAATGCTCTGAAGCATAAGGATTTAGAAAAATACGTAGAGTTAGTAGCTCTGAAGACAACTCAGAGTAAGTTGATTGCAAAGAGGAACAAGGCTACCATACTTGAAGATGTCAAGGAAATATTTTCAACAATTGTTCCTGAGGCCAAAATTGATGAAATAGAGAATCTACTGAATCAAATTGGTGAAATGACCAAGCAAATGAAAGGACCAAATAAGGATATGAAAGAATACGTGTTGAATATTCACAAAGACAAAATGGAACAAAAACTAATGGAAGGACTTCTTCAAAAATCTTATATTCTTTCACATTTTACCCAGGATATCAGAAAGAATGAAAATGAAGTTGAGAAAGAGCTGATAGAACAACTAAAGGCTATACCGATCGAGAGTGGATCATTCCATACATTTTATGCCGAAGTACAAGAACTATTGGGAGTTCAAGCTTCATCGAAGCAGGAAGAGAATAAGATCCGATTGGAATTGCTTGAACTTCAAGTGTTGCTCATACCCCACATCCAATCAATTCAAAACCAGTTGAAGCAGGCCAAGGAGAAAGTAAATTTTCCAGTAGTAAGTACTCTGGACAATCTTATTGGCATTTTAGCATATATCTCCAAGAAAATTGTGGTATTACAGAATCTCCGAGAGAATTGGGAGACTGAATTGACCAACATTCAAAAAAGGTATAAATATGTTTTTGACAATTAGACTATAGTTGTAGTAGTTTTTGTCGAAAAAGGAGGATATATTATGGAGATTTAAGGGGGATATAATATGTGTAAGAGATAAAGGGAGATATATGAGATATCAGAAAAACAAAAAAATCATATACATGAAAATTAAAAAAAAGAGAGAAGTGTATAGGGAGTAATTGCTGAGGGGGAGTTACATATTTTGATGACTTTGAATTTTTTTGTCAAAATGCCCAACTAATGTCAAAAGGAGAGATTGTTATCTCTGTAAGTTATTTTTGTTGTCATTAGTTTTGTCAAAGTCATAGTTCATGGAGAAAACAGTTGATGAATGGAGAAAGTCTTATATTGGACTAGTCGGTAATACACACCGAGGCAGTCAGTCAAGACATAAAGCATTATGAAGTCGGTAAAGCAAAGGAAACTGAAAACTAAGGATACGGAGCATATTTTGTTACCAAGTGGATATACTACACCGAGTTTCTAGCTACCGAGCACTGAGAGATCATACAATCGAGTCAGAAGGAATATGAAATCGAGCTAGATAGTCAATTCAAAAAGCGATAAGGACGTATTTAATGCATTGTCACTACATTAATTACATTTCTACAAGTATTAATAACAGTTGGTTACACGAACAATGATTGAGATAATTCAAGATGAAGATCTAAGGCATAGATCAAGCGTTTAATGGGAGTTTTATATTTCCAAGAAAAACACCAAGTACCGAGGTAAAAGTGACATGGTCATCGAACGAGAAAGAAGATCAAATGATTCAAGATAATCATTTCCCAACTAACTCATAGGATTAAGAGGTTAAAATTTAATATTTATAAAGGATGAATTCACGAGTTATGTAGTTTTTTATAATGATGTTAATGGAGTTGTTGATGAAGGAGTTAATGTTGTTATTGAGTTATTGAGGGAGAACAACACAAAGTAGAGCAGTACCAAGCAGCTTTAGCTACAATAGAGCAGAGTAGAGCAGTGAAGTGTTACAATGATCAGATTAACGTAACACATATAAGAGCACATAGAGTCTGAATCAGAATTTTTATTTGATGCAAAGTATAGCAAACATTTCATAGTTTAAATATTATTGTATTGTGAAGGTTAAATCCCAACACTGGGTAGATCCTAATAGATCTTTTCATTGTAAATCCTTTAACAAGGTACAACTCTAAGTGTAGATATTATAAAATCCTCTAACCAGGTAGACCTAATAAGTCTTGTATACTCTTAACCGAGTAAGCTATTAGAAGTAGCAAAAACTTGTAGCTCTAACCGAGCACCTTTCATACTGCAGTTAATTAAAGTTGTAGGTGTCATCCCTACCACAGTTTTGTCCTCTAACCAAGGATTTATGTGATACCAAAATCCCTGTGCTATGAGTTTATTTGTCATGGTTTTAATGTTTTGAATTGCATACATTACATTACTTTCATTTCAATACAATGGAGTCGGTAAACAGTGAACATCAAGCTTATGGTTAATCCGTTAAGGTATCAAGTTAAAAGTTTTATAAGTACTGATTCACCCCTCCCCTCTCAGTCCTTACTTTCCATACATTATTCCAATAGCCCCATCTTCTATCATTCTTTTTGCACCACTACCTCTCTTCTCTTCCAGTTGAAAGACTAGGACAATAGTTCCCTGGAACGTCTAATAGAATAGTTACTAAAAAGAAAGCTCATGAACAATGTTTAATAAGAAATATTACAATTATTTTTTGAGCTAAACTAAGTGTTGGTTTATTTGGAGGTTTCAAGTCCACTATTGAGCTCAACAGTAAGAGAGAAGAAGCCTATCCTACTTATGTAAATAACAATCAGAAAATTTGTTTATTTGGCCAAACAAATGATCCATTCTAAGAACCAATAATATTTAAGTTAGAAAGAGGGACAAAGTGAAAATGTCAGAGGAGAAGACTATAGTATCATGTTCACTCATTGACAGATATGAATTACTAGGCAGAGGTATAGAGCACTCTAGAAACCTGTAACATTTGTCGCCGCTCCTGTAATATCTTTGCAGCACCCAAAAGCATGGCCACATGTACATCGTGCCCATAGGCATGCATTTTCTCCAGAATTTTACTTTTGTGCTCCCACTCAACTGCCTCATGCATGTACCCCAACTAATTGTAAATCATATATTATAGCTTATCATAGAAAAAACAACTTTCAACAATGGAAAATACAGTGTAGTTTTGTTATGCAAATCCTAAAAGTTGGTTGACTATAAAGAAATGGTGTACAGTGGTATTTAACTTTTTGGTTTTATTGTTTGTTGCTTACATAGGTGCGAGCTTTCCAGTCTTCAAGGGAAGCATGGTGACTATGCTCTTTCACTGCACTGGTAAAGTAGAACTCTAGGTGACTTTGGGTGTAGGAAGAGATTCAAATTTAGCTTCTAGTAATTTACAAACATTATGACAACACTTTATGGTAGTCCAGGACATAAAGTGCTGCATATTCTTATATAACTACAGAATGTTTTAGTGAACAAATGAAGCTACCTCCATCTCCCCACCCTCTTCATGTTTCCTTTCCAGGTAAGGTAGAACTTATGAAAATAAATAAATGTAGGTTGAATTCATGACATGCATAAATGTTAGCTCAATTTACACTCAGTTGTTTTGTATTGTTAAATGGACATTTTCATAGACCTAAACTCAATTGTCTTGTTAGAAGGTTTGGGAATAGATAATGTTAGTTAAGGGGACATTTTCATAGCTCAATTGCCTTGTCATAGGGTTCTGAAATAGAGAATCTTATATATTAGAAACCCAAGAACCCTGCATCTTCTTTAAGAGATCTCCCATAATGTTTGTTGTTCATGGATTAGTGGTCACTAGCAAGTGATAAGGTGAAACTTTTTCATGGTGATCCTAATAAAAATGCAATACATGAAAGGAAAACGTTGATCCCAACATTCTGTTGTTGTTGTTGTTGCATTAGTCTCCAAATCATACTGGTGGTGCTGGTGTTGGTTCACAATGAGATTAGAACTATTATTGTTATTATTACTAGCTAATTTAGAGGCTTGGTTCATCAAATGTAACTCTTCCATCCATGTTCTTTCTATTACAAGTATCTTCTCTTGCTCCTCTAGAAGAAATTGGGTTCTTATCATGTCAGAATTACAAATTAATCTAGGTCCTGCACAAAAAAATATTTCATTTCAGACACAAGAAGAGAAACAAATTACCATATCGAACACCCAAACGGAGGTCAATGTCCTACTTACCAAGTTGAAGGTCAAAGTCATCTAGATTGGAGGCTGTTGGCATGCATTTTATGTATCCAGGTTCCTCAATTGTATATCTTCTGAATGGAAGAAATTCAATAACAAAGAATTAGTTAAAATGAATGAATCCACCCCCAAGCTGTCAAAAAACACACACAAATTAGATTTTTTTTCATTATCTGAGAACTTTCCTTAAGCGTCAAAGAGCAGAAATTTAGTGCTGATATACACAAATAATACATGTTCCCATGCTTGCCCTTTTCTCGGTATGGGTTGACAAGAACATGAGCACCACATACATAATGGGGATTTCCTTTTGACAGGATGGTTTTCACAGTCTCTGGATATAAAAATGTTACAAATCCAAACATTTTCTTCTGGTGGTAGAGTATTCTCACTTCATGTACACGCCCATAAGTCCTGCGATTGAAAAAAATACACTTAATGTGCTGGGTCGTCACCAAATCTCTAATATTTTAATTAAAAACTGCTAACAGAAGCCCTTCTCTTAGATCAGATTGAAGAATAATCTTCCTACCTAAAATAATTTGATACATCTTCCTCTGTGAAGGTGCTTTCAGCAGGGAAAGTCAAGTAAATTTGATGAGATCCTGCAATAAAACCAGCTAAATCATTTTATTCCCCCTCTGTACTGTTTAAACTTGGGAGCATCCTCTGCTAAAACAACAAGAAGCTGGACATGGGGCCTACATATAACAGTAAATTGTATTAGTCCAGCTAATTCCTAATCCAGAGTTAGTATTGCACATAATTGAGTCCACATGGTATTTTAGAAAGTTAAAATGAAACCAGGATGCAGAGATGATGCTTGCACAAGAGGTATAAACTACACTTGTCAAATAATTTGTCTGTTGAGATGTATGCATTAATATTAATATTCAAATAATTACCAGTGGGTCTTTTAGTAGGTAGATTACCCTGGGACCATATGAATTATGATCACTTTCACCGATTAATTGCAAGCTTGGGTCTGTATGTACCCCAAAAACCAGCGACAGGCCTAAATTGATGTCATTCTATGTTATTATTGTCAAGTGAAAAAATTTCAATGCAGCCAAAATTACAAGGTTTAAATCCAAATAGATTGGAATAGATGAAATCACTGACAAGCCTAAACTAATGTCACACTTTTTAATTATTGCCAGGTGACATGAAATATTTGCTTGCACCCAAAAATGACTATCTAATTCCAAACAGGTTGCTGAAGATGAATGTAATAATGAGACATCTTGGCGATAGTTATGAAAGATTTTGCAATGACTATAATTCTTTCCTTGCAATTGGAATTTACTTTACATGAACCATATAGGAATCAAACTTTAGACCCCCACTGTACATGCTCATTGTTGGGTGCTCTACCACTGAGCTATTAATCCTCTTTGTGACCAAAGCTATTGGATAGGCTCCTTATTAAGGTTCATTTGTGGCTCACTTTTCCAGCAGGGATCAGTAAGTCTCATTATGTGTCTTAACACTTTAAATTTTAGTACAACCAGTTGGTGTGCTAGCTTTGTACATGTTATAGTTTCCTTGCTGATTGTTGGATATGGATGTTTCTAGGAAAAAGTTGCACATGTGAGTGAAGTTTTCCACTCTGCATTTGTACGTTGATCTCAATCCCCATTTTGAATTTTGTAACAACTCATATTTTTTTTAATGACAATTTCAGAAATTGGCTTCTATGAAAATATTTATAAGAATTATGTCCTCTGTAGTTTTACACAGAATTTAGGCCTGGATACTACATTGAACACAAAGTTAATGATTTTATGTTTTGTCCATAAAATCCTAAGTATTTGAATAAATTCAAATGTTTCTATCGGTACCCTATCAAATAGGAGAACCAATGCAATATTTTGTTATGAATTTAACAAATCTTTACTGAAAGTTTGAAAATACATCTTTGGTAATTTTGAATGTGAATATAACTAGGAATGTCAAACAAATTGATCATTTCTCTTCTGTCTATAAGAGAAATATTTTGAATGTTCTTTAAAAATTTATTACTAAATGACATGTAAACTAAGATCTGTTTATAAATTTCTCAAGAGTTACGTGAATAATGGTAAAGGCATCTATATTAGAAAATCATTACCTTAACATGCAGACAAATTTGTTGAAGATTTTGATTTGTACTCGTATATAGTGCTACTCTCTTCCACTTGGAAGAGGATAGGAAACATCACTGGCACAAAAATATACAATTAACAAATGAGATTGGACTGGAGCATTATGTAATAATTATACAAAAAATGAGATAAAACAATAAATTCAAACACTACTTCAACTGTGAAACACTAATTTACCCTTCAAACCACTTAAAAATTGAACTTCTTCATACCAACCCTTAAGAAGTTGAATGTTTCACCAAGTTACACAATCCAATCTATATTTAATTTCATAATTTGAGGAAATTCTTAATCTTCCAAGGATGTACTTGCTTTAAATAGGACTCCTTAGTAATAAGGGAAATTATTACTCTTTTATAGGCACAAGATAGATATGATGGGGACAACCTGTATTATTTCAGTAATTTCTTGTTGGTACACCACTTTATATTGGGACCCCTCTCTACTAACTGATTTATATAAATCTTTATTGATTGATCTTTCCTCAGGCACTAAATGAACTCTATCTTAGTATTCTGGGCCTTCTATCTGATATGGAGATGATGAAATTTGATGTGCAAGGTGTGTTTGTGCTAGACTGGACTCCTCATTGCATGCATAGCAATTTGATTCTCACAATTTAATTTTGTAAGATCAGTTTATTGAAAATCAAGGTCTGTCAGAATCTTGAACATATTGATTCACTTGTTAATTGAATGGAAGCTTTGTACTCTAATTCAACGTATCATATTGTTACTGCTGACTTCTTTTTACAAAACCAAAGACCATCTTAGTACTTATGTTTGACTTTTAGTCACCTTTAAAATTCACCCAATGTGCATTTATGTAGGAAGTCAACTTAAAATATTCATTTTTATCAAACAGGATTCCAAACATTATTCTACCTTTGATATATTTCAGAACACATTGTGGATGTGTATCAATGTAGCTCTGTTTTCTAATTCTCAAATCTTGAGAGCATTTGTTCCATGGATAAATAATATCTAGTCTAGTGGGAGTGAAGTAGATCAAAGTTCAAAACAAAGGAAAACTTTATCAAAATAATCTAGAGTGACACATTCTGAAGTCTATTCTCAGCCTACGCTAAAACTTTTCGCCATCACATTTTCAAGGAAAAGAGCATATTTTGAGTTTTGTCTTTTTAGATGACCCTGTTTATAGGCTATGCTATTTTTGGCTTTCATAAAATTTTAGTGTCTTCTATTTTTGGCCAACAGTCATCTATTGTTGGATTCAACTAAAATGTAGTATTGTTGGGATTGGATGTACTAAGAACCAATAACATACTGCCTATATTCGTATATGATCTACAAGAACCAATAAAATACTGTCTACACAAATGATTTGAGTGATGTTAAAGAAACTAAGATATAAAATCAACAAAACACTACAATAATGCACGATTTTAGTAGTAGTCAAAGAATGTTGGCAGTGACACCACTATCACAATACCACAATATTATTTGGATCTTATAATGGTTTAGACCCTTAAATTTATTATTGTGCATGCCAATATATCATACTACTATCACTATTGTTACTACTGCATCATTAATATATCATTAACTTTTCCAAAAATCACATTTAGACCTTTATGTTTCTGTCATCCAATGGGACACATTCAATGGCAATGAGTGCGTAAACATTATAGCTGTGACAGTATAATCAGGTTGAGCTGCCCCTATTCTAATAGACACAAAACATCCTAGTTAATAGGCTTCAAGTAATGTTTGATTTATTCTGAGAAAAAAGTGAATATTTAAAACATTGCTGCAATCGAAGCAACCTAAGATACTACCGAAAAAGAATAAAATGCAATTATTACCCTCAATAAAAGAAAATGGCATAATCAAATAAAAGAAAATGGCATAATCAAATTGTGCCATTTATCTTGATCAGAAACTAAAATAAGCAGTGTAAGAAAAAATGAGTTAGCGTCTCATGGATTATACCTGAAAAACACATAGTGTTGTCCCATTGATGAAAAATCTACATGCTTGCAACATACACTTCTCGGGATGATATCGTCTCCAATTTGAAGATTTTCTACTACAAGTAGAGGGCCATATTTTGCAGGTATTTCTCAACTTGGAGAATCAAGAAGAGAACATAAAAAAGATCTCTGGGTTTCTTCTTAACTCTGCCTGTCGTGTCATATGGCCGGACGGCATTGTTTTTTCTTCTCAGCATGAAGCTGGTAAAGGTGGTGTCATTACTATTTTGACACCTCGCCTTCATTCTTCTATTATTGCTCATGGTTCTAATCCGATGCAGTGTGTCACCTGGATTTTGCTTTCTTTTCATAATCATTCTTTTGGTATCATTAATGTTTATGCCCCCAATGATGCTGTCAAAAGATCTCAACTTTGGCGCTGGCTGACAGACAATCTGCCTCCTGCCACTTGGGTTATGTGTGGGGATTTGAATATGGTTGAGCTAGCCTTTGACAAGGAAGGAATTACACCTTTTCGTTGGACAGTTGGAGAGAGAGAAGCTTGGTATCACATGCGAAATAGATTGGGCCTTTTTGATCCCAATGCTAACCGCTGCCAGCAGGGTGGGGTTTGGCATATTTGGTCCAATTTCAGAGCTGGCTCTGACCGTATATTTAAGAGGCTAGATCGTGCTATGATAACGACTCAATCTTTTTTCTCTTTTTCTGAAGATTGAGGCCTACCTGTCATTCCTCTGATAGATGTAACCTTGTCAGACCACTTCCCCATTTATTTCTCCATCACTTGGCAGTTTTCTGCCAGAAGGGCTGCCCAAACGCAGTTTTATCTCAACACGTCTGTGCTGACGCATACCTCCACTATTGCTCACATTCTTCAAGTCTAGAATTTAGAGCCTCGGCCCCACACTCATCTTGGTTGGATTCAATGGTGGAATGACGCCATTACCCGCACTGCTAGATTTCTTCGCATTTACGGCCGATAGTTAGCTTGTTACAGGAAGTGTGCTTATGAAGCTAACACTAAGGCTCTTCGCAATGCTGCTGATTTGCTTGCGTTGAATCCCTTTGATTCTACTCTCCAGCTTGAGCTGGCCCAACTCCGTCATGAGAAACAGATTGCAGACGCCTATGCTACTCGTGGAGCTCAAATCAAAGCTCTCCTCCATTGGTTGGAGGTGGGCGACAAAGCCTATAAGGATTTTTTTCATGCTCTTAAAGCCCATCATACCAATGTTGGTATTCAAAAGATTAAGCAAGGATCTGACACCCTTACGGAGCTTCCGACCATTCTGCAAACTTTTGTTCAGCATTATGAACAAGTGTTTGCTTCATAGGGTAATTCTGCAGCGCGGGAAGAGGCTCTGAAGGCTTGTATTGCTGTTACTCCAAATCGCCTAGCGGTCGAGCAGCGTGCCTTTTGTGAGCAATTGCTTACCATCTCTGACCTCAGAGAAGCGGCTTTCTCTATGGCCAATGATAAATCTCCAGGATGTGATGGCTTCCCCTGCGAGTTCTACAAACACCTTTGGGATGCTGTTGGTCCTGATCTGCACAAATTCTACCTTGAGGCCTTTCACAATAAAAGTTTGGGCACTTTAATTAATAAAGGAAATATCAAATTCATACCTAAGTCTAGTGATCCAGAGGATATTTTCAATTGGAGGCCCATCACCTTGTTGAACGTCTCCTACAAGATAATTGTCAAAGCATTAGCTGTTAAAATCAGACATCTCCTTCCTCTTATTGTCTGCCCTGAGCAAACTGGTTTTATTAAGTCCAGGTATATTCTTGAAAACATTATTGCTATTTGGGAAGGGATGGAATGGGCTCACCATTCTAAGCAGGCTACCATGTTTGTCAAATTTGATTTTGCTAAAGCCTCTGACCGCATTGAATGGCCCTTTATTCTTTCTATGCTTCAAGCTCTTGGGTTCGGTCCTCACTTCTTGCAGTCTGTGGAAATGATTTTTGGCGATGCCTCTGCTTGCATTACCATCAATGGGTCCCAATCTAATACTTTTGGGCTTTTTCGATCCATCTGGCAAGGTTGTCCGCTGGCTCCTGCCTTATATGTGCTTGCTGCTGAAGGCTTTGGGTACTTGGTTGCCAACTCTGTTTCCTCTGGTTTAGTTTGTGGCATTTCCCTTCCTGATTCCTGTTCCCAGCTTGTTAATGATCACTTTGGTGATGACTCCTTTCTCACTCTTATTGAGGATGAGGAGAACATATCCAATGCCTTGCAGTGCCTGGACACCTTTTGTCAAGCCTCTGGATCTGCTATTCAATGGTCTAAAACCCTTTGTTTCAGATAGTCTTTTCTTCTAGCCCCTGCCTGGCTTAACAATTTTGGCTGGAAATGGGTTCAGCATGGGGAAGTTTTTCATATCCTGGGCATTCCCTTTTCTTTCCATGGCTCCTCTATGGATTTATGGAATGATGTGATTACCAAGATTGAAAAAAAACTGCAATATTGGATCTGTAAGCCTCTTTCCCTTGCTAGAAAGTTTTAGATTTGTTCCAAAGTTTTGGTTGCTACTCATGTCTACTACTTCTCTTGTTGGGATCCCTTAAAGGCTTCTTATCTCAAGCTGGAGCGTTTGCTCTGAGATTTTCTTTGGGCCTCTGGTGCTGACGGCCATGGTTTTCATAGGGTTGCCTGGAAGTTTTGTTGCCTTCCTCGTGACTCTGGCAGCCTTGGCCTTCTCTCCACTCAGAGGTAGGGGCATGCTCTCTGTGTGAAGTGGATTATCCATGCTCTTGCTGGTAATGAGGCCTGGAAAATTCTTGTCAGGCACTGCATCTCTTCGGGTTTCCCAGTTCACAAGCCGGCTTGGAAGGGCATTGGTCTCTAGACCTTTCTCTATGAAAGAACTGTTCAAATCTAGGGTACCTTCATCATCAAGAGAATTTGGAAAGCTTGGGAAGCTTTTAATCCTTGGCTCCGATGGGATGGTGATGCCTTTCACAATGGTCTTTCTTTCAATCAGTAGAGCCTCTGGTGGTCTCCGTTGTTTTCTATTCAAGGCATCCCTTTGGCCAAGACTCAAGGGACTAGTGCTCTGCATTTTTTCAAACATGGCATCCGGACTCCCAAGGACCTCTTCTCTAGAGCCTCTATGGGTCTCTGATCATGGGAGGATATGCAGGTGCAGTATCATTTGGCTCATTTTGATCGCCAGACTTTTGATCTTTTGGTCTCTGCGATTCTTGCCAACTTGCTTCATAAGATTGACATTCAATCTATCAGGCCCTGGTGGAAGGATTGGAAATGGTATCCTGTCATGCCTTTCAGTAATTATAAGCCAAGGCTAGGCTATAGGTGGTTATCTCCCCATCTTTCGATGGTGGATACCCTTAATCAGAGATGGCATCTTCATTCTTCCACATCTCACTGGAGCTCTCACTTTCAAACCATCTGGGCTGCCATTACGGAGCCTAAGATGACTCTTTTTGCGTGGTGTCTACTTTTTCAAGGGCTCCTAGTTGGCCCTAGGCTCAAACATTTGGGTGTTCAAGACCCTCGCTGTCCCTTCTATGGTCACCTTGAATCTTTTTTTCACATCTTCTGGTTTTGTAGGAGAGCTCAACAGTATTGGCAGTGGATTCATGATTTCTTCAAACCTTTTCGGCCTAAGCCTTTTTCTTGACACATGATTGTCTTAGGAGATTCCCCTAGACTTCCCTCCAAGTTTACCCAGATTTGACATACTTTCAGGATGGATATTTTGTTCGCGTTATGGAAAGATAGGAATGCTGTTATTTTTTCTCACAACTTTCTTGATACAAATGTTGCTCTGTATAACAAGGCTTGCATTTGTAATAATGCTATGATGCAGATTCAAGTTCAGGCCAATAAAGTGGCTCTCAAAGTGGCTCACCTGTAAGAGCTGCTCAATCATTGGGGCAATGCTCCCTATATTGTTGCCCGGGTTCCTCCTGATGCCATTTCTACATAAGGTACTCCTCCCAGAGGTCGCCGCCGTGGGTGCAGCTCCTCGGCATGCCGCTCATGCACACCGCATTTGCAGGCACCCCGCCACCACTCTTTGAGAGGTGGGGCGATGGATGGCAGTGTCGCTCGGCTTCTCCGTCTCACCATTCTTCTGTGTGGTCTCCAGCTCCGGCTCAGTCTGCCCCTCCTGATGCTCTTGGTTCTCGTCGTGGCTCTCATTGTCATCCTGCCACCTCTTCAAAGTTTCCCCGCCTGGCTTTGGCCATTTCGCCACCCAGGGCGGAAGAGAAAGAAAAAGAAGAAGTTGAAGATGATGGGTAGTTGCTTCCCGACCCTCCTGTTAACCCCAATAATGTGTGGGGTTCTGATGATAAAGATCCTCCTCCTTCTGCCACTGCTCTTGCTGCATAATGGCTATATGCCTATTTTTTTTAATGAATAGTTGTGCTCTGTTTCTGGCTTGGCCTTGTGAACTTTGCGGGGTGATTTTTATGTCCCCCAGCCCCTTTTTTGTGGATATGTAACTTTGATATTTTTATTAATTGAAAAGGCACTATTCATAAAAAAAAGAAGTGAACATAAATTTGTTCGTAAATAGCATATTAAAGCCAACATTTTAAATAATATATTACAGATTTCTGAAAGCTAGAACTCATTAAATATAGAATGAACTACAAACTATTAGTGTAGGATTTTATTTTCTAGATGGGTTAATTATATTTCCCTTTATTTCTAGGCTTTCCTCTACATGTTTTTTAATCTACCTTAGGTGAGAATGTAGGTGCCTCCACCTACCAAATGTAGGTGCCTCCATTTATTAAATTTAGGTGACTTCATTTACTAAATGTAGTTGACTCCATTTACTAAATGTAGGTGCTTGCACATACCACATGTAGGTGCCTCCACCTCTCCTTTGTCTATATAAACAAGCTTTATTACTTGTATTTGGATATTGGAGATATATTGGATATGCTAGGATAGCATAATAGAGATTTTCCTTCATGTTGTTATGTCTCTGATCATTTACATCAAGTTTGTCTAATATTGTTATTCCTCTTTTTTATTTCCATTTATTTGTCTAATACTTTCAATTGGATTTTGGGTTATATCTGTTTTAACAGATTCTAACATGGTATCAGAGCAAGGTTTGAAAGTTTAGATTACTTAGAGGTCTTGTCAAATCTTGTTGTTATTTCTCTTGTGTTTCATACGATCTGGAGAACAACAAGATTTATGAGGATCCATTAAGTCTCTTTGCGCATATATGTTGTTTTTTGTTGATTTGATGATTGCAGTGCTTTGAAGCATTCAAAGAGCAATTCTAACTGCTCCATCGTGTCTAGAAGACTTGAGAAAGTCAATATTGGCTTTCATTTCATCCAATTTGGAGATCATTTGTAAAAGTTGCAAAACGTGAGTCTTGCTCAGATAGATAGCTTGCAAAAGGAGCATTTTCCGCCTAAAAGGACACCACCATTGCGTTCGGAAGGCCTCGCAGACAAATTTTGATATTTAGTTTTCCCTATTTTGGTTCCTAGAGAATTTGTGGAAATTTTTTTTGCCAATATAGGTCGTTTGGCCTTTGGCATGCATAACGAGGGATTTTTTTAATTTTTTTTTTAAAAGTGCTATGGCCTCAGCTGACCTTGGTCGACCTCAACCGACAACCGAATTTAGCCGACTGACTACTGGCAGTTGACCTCATCCGATAGACCACTAGCGGGCCGACTACCTGTAGCTGATCTCAACTGACAGATCGCCAGCGGGGCCGACTACCAGCAGTCGACCACCACTGATAGACCGCCAATGGGCTGACCACCAGTAGCCAACCACCGCCAACAGACTGTGAGTGGGGCTGACCACCAGCGACTGACTACCGTAGAATCACACCAGCGGCCACCAACTACCGTGTGCCAGTGCTACTGCTCTGCCACCAGTGCACCACATCCACCAATGGCTCCTCCCTCCAACCACCAGAGCTCCTCCTCTAGCCCTCAAAAGGGCATTTTTTTTAAACAAGCATAACTTTCGCCCACACTATCAAACTTTTTCAAACAAAATATTGACAGAAAGCTAGAGACGAGATTTTCATTTTGAATGAGGTTTGGATAATTTTTTTTGTCATTTTACCTCGTATTTTGCAGGTTGAAGTCTAGTATTGTGTTTTCTTCATTTGGCCATAACTCTCACCCCTGTGCTCTGTTTTTTGAAAATGAGATATCACTGGAAAGCTGATGAAGAGAACTACACAGATTCAAGGTTCATTTTATCTCTAGTTCATTATGTAATAGAAATTGTAATTTCATCCATTGTGAGCCTATTGAAGATTATAACTTGGAAAAGAAATCTGTAAATGCACTAAATTATAAAGTGCCAACCTTGTAACACTTTGGGGGGGGGTGATTTTTCTTGATCTAGTATAGGGGGTGGTCTCATGCGCTCTCTTTCTGTGTGATTTATCTCTCTTTCAATCTATACAACAATCTTATTTTCTGCACTAAAATGGTTCAATCAACAATTTGATTACTCACACCCTATAACTACTATGAGTGGAAGTCTAAAATGACAATCTATATTAAGAAGTTGGGGTTATATAGAGAACAATGGGTGTCAAAACTAAACCAACATTTCTTTTGGAAAAGCCTAAATGGTTCAAATGTGATGAAGCGTATGATACTTTGTGCATAGTTGTATCTCCTGATCTTCTCTTTCATGTTGAAACCACCACAACTACAAATGATGTATGGACAACATAAGAAGGATTGTTTGGTAAACAAGATGAATTAAGGGGCCATCAATTAGAGAATGAATTGATAGGATAAAACCCATGTAAATTTGAAAGTATTCAAGACTTCTTCACAAAGTTGAAGGATTTAAGATTCCAATTAAAAGCATGTGGGATTGATAAGAAAGATTCACAACTAATTTTGTGTGTTCTTTCTAAACTTGGTAAAAAATATTCAGTCTTTGTTTCTACATTCTATGCCACTAAAAGTGCCTTAGGAACCAACTATAAGATGCCTTCTCTTGATGAGTTTGCACAATGAATTCATAAAAGAACAAGACAAGTTGATTCACATGGGCACACTGAAGCCCTCTAAGTCTCATGCCTTGGTTGCAAATCATGGTACAAGAGGAAAAAGAGGACCTTCCAAGCAAGAAAAGAAACAAAAGTACCAAGGAGAAAAGAAGCAAGAAACAAAATTTGATGCCGCAATAGCAACAAATGTGGAATCTTCTTCAAAAGGTGATAAGTCCAAGAGGGAGAGACCAATGTGTGCCTATTGTAAGAAACTTGGTCATGATGAACACAAATGTCTAAAGAAGCAAATTGATCACTTGTCTCATCTTCTTGAAAAGAACAATGTCAAGGTGCTTGATTCTGTCAAGACAAGTCCATTTCAAGAGTCTACAAAGGATGCAAGTAAATGGAAAGGAAAGGGTAAGGGCCTAATTGCTACTGCCTCACAACCACATTCCTGGATAATTGATTCAGGTGCTTCGCACCACATGGCTTCATCACAAGAAAGATTTTCTTCCTTGAAGTCATGTTCTTTTCCATCTATTCTTTTGGGTGATGACACTCCTGTTGAAATGCATGGGAGAGGGTCTTTTGACGTGAGTGAATGAACATTTCATGACATCTTTTTTGTTCTATCTTTGTCAACTAATCTCCTATTTGTTTATTAGATCACTCATACAGGCTCTAGAAAGAGAGTTGAGTTTACTCCAGACACAATGTTAATTAGTGAGATCAACAATGGGTCAACAATTGTATTGGGAAAGGTTGATCATCACTCTAGACTATATCACTTCTCTCATTTTGTTCCTGATTCTCCTTCACTTGCATTAATTACTCACTCAGATGAAGTAAGTCATTTGTGACATCAGCGGTTTGGCCACTTCAACTACCGCTACCTACAACATCTTAGTCAACAAGACATGGTTACATGATTGCCTTCTATTAAATTCTCTAATGGAGTATGCCAAGGATGCATTCTTGGCAAGCAACTTGAAGAAAAAATTTGATAAAGGCAAAGCATGGAGAGCCACACAACTCTTGGAGTTAGTACATAGTGATTTGGCAGGACCATTTCCACATCATTCTTTTAGAAAAGCCAAATATGTCTTAACCTTCATTGATGATCTCTCTCGGTATACTTTTGTATATTTTATCAAACAAAATTTTGAAGTCTTCGAGTACTTTCAAGAATTCAAAGCTTTTGTAGAAAAATAAACAAGGAAAACTATCAAGGTTCTATGTACCAATAATGGGGGGAATATGTCAATCTAAGATTTGAGAAATTTTGCATCTTAGAAGGAATTCATCTTCAAAACACAGTTCCCTACACTCCACAAAAAAATGAATTTGTAGAAAGAAAGAATTAGACCTTAAAGGAAATGGCCAAGTGTATGATCCACTCCAAATCATTGGCTCCTAAGTATTGGGAAGAGGCCATAAACTATGCCAGTTATATCCAGAATCGGGTTCCTAATCGAGATGTGAAGGAAGTCACTCCTTTTCAAGCTTGGACCGGTCAAAAACCCATAGTCAAACACTTTAGAGTGTTTGGGTCTTCTCCATGGGTCCACATTCTAGCAGAGAAACACAAGGTTATGGATCCTAAGGGTAGGCCTTGCATAATTGTCAGATATTTCGATAGTGTCAAAGGCTATAGGATTCTCCATCCTACCACACATGAGTTGTTCATCGAGAGGTGTGTTCATTTTGAGGAAGATCTCTCCAGTTCTTCTTCTACCACTTCTCCAACCTTCATTCCTATGGAGACATTGTGACAACATGATGATAGGTCTTTCGAGGATTTTAATCCTCCTAATCACAATGAGGATTATTCCTCTTTTGATGACAATGATGAGAATCAATATACCTCCTCTCTTAGTCATCATTTAGAGGGTGATGACCATCCTCTAGATTCTCCACATTCTCCAGCTATTGGGCCTTTTTGGGCTTGTCAGACATTGGAGTCAGTAGGTGATTGGGTTGGTGATCCTTCAGATGTGAGAAGAACACAGTCACAGTTTGAGCAATCTCTACATATCTTCATTGCTACAGCTTCTGATCCACAATTCTTTTGGGAAGCTTTTGGTATCCCCGAGTGGGATGGTACTATGTAAGAGGAGTTTAAATCCTTAGAGAGGAACCATACATGAGATTTAGTCCCTCTTCCTAAGGGAAGGAAACTTGTTTGGTGCAAGTGGATCTATCAAACAAAATTTACTACAGATGGGTCAGTTGATAAGTACAAGGCTCACCTGGTTGCGAAAGGATTCTCCTAGGCTCTTGAGATTGATTACTCTAAGACCTTTGTACCAGTTGCCAAAATGAATTCCATTTGACTTGACCTTTCCATTTATGCATCCCATCATTGGGAAGTTCATTAGATGGATGTGAAGAGTGTTTTTCTTCACGGTGACCTTCAGGAGAAGATATATATGAAGCAACCAAAAGGTTCATCCAAGATCCTTTATTTTTTTGTCACCTACAGAAGTCTCTCTATGGCCTTAAACAAGCCCCTCAAGCCTAGTATGCTAAGATGGACTCATTCCTTCTGTCAGTTGGGTTCGCTCAGTGCCATTCTGATCTGAATGTCTATATTTTGTAGTAGGATGATACTCTCACTTTCCTTGTCCTCTATGTTAATGAATTTTTGATCATGAGGAGCCACTCATCCCACATCATGGCAGTCAAAATTGCCCTTCATGATCACTTCTTGATGTGTGACTTAGGCCTTCTCCACTACTTCTTAGGGATTGAGATCACTTAGTCACCTTCTGGTATCTTCATTGGAAAACTTAAGTATGCTCTTGATATGCTCTCTATATTTCACATGGCTAACTGTAATTCTGCACCGACTCCATTTCTGTCAGGAGTCAAACTTGAGGCTTCTTGTTCTTCACCCTTGCTCGATGCTACCTTGTATCATCAATTGGTTGGTAGCCTCATCTATTTGAATCTGTTAGGATTAAGTAATACTAAGAGGGGGGTGAATCAGAATTACAACACTTCAAATTAAACTTAAACTAATTCCAAATAAACCATAAGATTTTTGAAATGAAAATAACATAAGAAAATAACACACAACTCATTACACCATTATTTTTTGTTGAGGAAAGCCTAGCCAAGAGAAAATCGTAGTGGGGATGGTACCCACAAGAATGCACTAAAGTATAATGTCCTTGTTAGGAGGCCTAGCTCTATTAGGAGCTGAATATTACATAGTACATTTCCTTATTAAAGGAATATCAACCGTGTTAAAGGTATACAACACCCTATTAGGGGTACACTGCGCTTACAACTCTTACAACCAATACTTCAGTTGCAAAGTTTTCTTAGTAATGAAAAAAAACAAGCATCTCCAATGCTTAGATAGTTCCAATTGTAGCTCTCAATAATATCTATCAATCTCTGATCTTGCATCTGCCATCAGTCATCTCAAACTCTTTCACATTCAGTTCCATACAACATACATCTCTTTACAAAATGTTCTTCATATATATATGTCTTACATCATTTGGTTGGCTCTCAATTACAATACAAAATAGAATAAATACTTATACAAAAAGTAAATATAACGTCGACGCTCTTGTATTACCAAAGTATAGGTAATTCACAATACCAATCCAACTTAGCATGCTTGCATTCCATCTCATGCTCCCTCAATCTTCGCAACTATTCAACTACGCTGTTACACTATTCTATTGTCTTCGCATGTCTTCAAATCACTCTAACTCTCTGTAATCATCACAAAAAAATTGATCTTAACTGTAGGTCATACATATCCCATAGTATCTTCTTCTAAGCTCGCTAGTCATCAAACATCATACATGATCTTTGCTTTCCAAAACAATGATGTTATACTCTGTACTTCTATTTTTATGCTTAGTCGATTTCAAAACTGTATCTCCAAAACTGTACTTAACTTGATCATACTATCAGGTGTGTTGCCATAAAATACAACCATTAAGTGTCTCATATCATACCAAAAATATCACTTTCCAACAATCTCTCCATTTGAAATTTATGACAACACTTATCAAAAAATGACTAAGTGTCCCAATACAAATTGTTCTCTTTTTCTCTTCTCTTCTACTGTTCTCATTTTTATCTTCTCTTCTCCCCCTTTGACAGCAATGGAAAAGGTGTATCCAAAATTTACAAAACTATAGAAATTAGTACTTGCTCACTAGTTTTAGAATATCTTGAAAGGAATCTTCCAAGATCTTCACTTATGTATTCCATGACTTTACCAATAAATGACTAACATGTATTAGTCCATTCAATGCATTGGATGAAGTCTCTACTGCTTTTAACTCCGTGGGCATAGATTTTGTCAATGAACCCGCAGTCTTCTCATATCAGATATATGAACTTCAATATTTGATAACTTAGGTGTGATTAGACTCTTCAACAAACCAAATCTTGTCATTACTGCCCCTTTCTCTATATCCAAGACATTCAACTTATCCAGAATCTTTGTTACCTCTCTGTCCATCTCTATTACAAATTGTGAGGAGGTCTCATAGATGTCCATCATGTTGTTCAAAGTACCCCTATCCTTTGTAATAATGTCTTCTATATTCTATATGTGTCTAATAGGGTTCATACAATAGTTGTATAACATCCTTCAATGTGTGACACAACTTTTGGCCTTTGATGTAGTTGATCTCAGAATTCCCAATTCCCATGAAATAGACTGGCATACTTCCTTCAACTTCTTATCTAGATAAATTTTCTCTGCCTTCTCTTCAATGATCTTTACTAAGGAGTCATAGTGACCATAAAAATCATCCAGTGCCATTTTTAGATTCTATGCATCATTTTTACTTTGAAAAATAATAGGGACTGGAAGTATCTTATTCACAGTATCAATTGCTCTAGTAATTACCTTAGTCTTTTTGTCTCCTTTCTATTCAAATCTTTCTTTTTCCTTTGTGAATGCGATGAAGAATAGTCTCATCAGTTCATCCTCATCCATACTGTCAACATCTGTTCTTATAGACTTGTATTTACTTGCCAACAATAGAATAGTAGATGTGTCAATTTCAGGTTTTACATCAACTCTTGCCTCTTCTCCTTTTGTTGTGTCTATCTCATTTTTCTAATTTGATTCTTCTTTTTGCTCCACCTCTTTCTATTCTTCCTCTATTGGTTCTACTTCATCTGCCACTAAATTATCAATATTTCCTTCAAATGGATCTTTCTCATCAAGTAAAGTGTCAAGGGTCGCTGCATGCACACTAGAAACATAGAAATATGGCTGCATGTTAGTTTTTACTTTTCTCTTCTCAATATTTTCTTCAACAGTCTTAGAAATCTCTCCAATTCCTATAGGTGTAGGAATAGTAGGTTTAGGAGGTGGAGTTTCCTCAAGAATATTTCTCATAAGTATCTGATCTAATGCCTTTTGAGTCTCCTCTATGACTTCCTCATATTTCCTGCCCATAATTTTCACTAATTTTGCTTCAAGGTTCTCAACAAAGGGTTGAGCTCATTAAATATTCTTTTTCTCTCCTGTATAGAAACTACTGGCAACATATCCTCAATAGATTGATTTCTAATTGCCTCATCTTCAATATGTGCAAGATATTTTGTAATCTCCAGTTTACCATATAATTCCTTAGGTATAGTGCCCTCTATCTCTAATAGATTCTTCTTGAAAACAAGTAAATGATTAATCGCTATGTCCTCAATCACTAGTCTGTCAGATTCCTCATACCTGTCATAGTATTTTTGCATTGAAACAAGCTTTCCTTGCTCAATAGCTCTTTTCTCTAGCATCTTTATATATGACTTCTATACCTGTCTATCATTTTTGGTCTCTTTTTCAACTTTTTTTTCTTCTACTTCTTCAGTCCTCTGCTTCTTAGGAGGTGAGTCCAGTTTAGTGGACCTTGTGTTTCTCCGAGGAGCAATCTTTTCTACCTACGATGTATTCTATGGCAGTGAGGGTGTAATCACATCAATTACAGTAGAAATAGGACTAAGTACCTGCTCAATTTTTGGAGGTGGAAGGGCTATAGTAGCAATGCTTTCCAACCCAAAATATCTCTTCGCTATCTTCTTCCCTACTTCTCTAATCTCTTCTTTAGTTATACCTACCTTAGCTGCACAATCATCAATTATATTTTCTACTCTTCTCTTCCTTAAACCTCTAGTCTGTTCTTCTCTGACTTTAGCTGATTTCTCTTCATATGTGCCCCATATCTCCTCAGATGTATCAACTTTAGATGCTAAGACATGTTCAACTTGCATAATCAGAACTTCTAAACTGAATTCATAACCTATAGGGTAACACCATTTATTCCTATGTACAACTGCTTCAAAACATACACAATCAGTTTCACCAATGAAACAAATTGTATCCTTATATTTCTCAACTAACTCTTCAGGAATTCTAAATCTTTCTTTCATTTGACTCTGAAGAATTTTGATCATCCCAAATAGTTCTCCATCCACCGATGTGCTATTTTGTCTTCTATAACTCTATGATATATGTATACCGGTGGGTATGTTGTCTTTCCATTCTCTAGGATGCATGCCAGGAAACCTATGCTCAATATGGATATACATATGAACTAGAAGTGAGTCAAATCTAAAAGCTTTAGATTTATCCTTCTTGATTAGCTTTACATTCTCCAAAAATTGTTGTGCCAGAACCTCTCATAGGTTGAAAGTAGTGTTTTCCTTTACCATCCTGTAAGCCATCATAATGAATCATGCTGAGACTGAATTAGGTCTACTACTGTAGTAAAACTTGTATCCAAGTATCATTGTAATCAGTCTAACATACTACTAGAAAATATCATTCACTGTCATTGCTCACCTGCCCCATTTAGAGTGTGTTAGGGTTTCAACTTATTTCTTTATATGGTTCTTTTCCACAGGGATAACTCCAGTGTTGTCTAGCCTAGTTATGTCATGAATCAACTGACTACAAATCTTTATAGGTTTCTCTCCTATCTAGATGAATTGATCATGAGCTCTCCTAAGTATAATTTTGAACCATTCTTCTTTGTTGAATTCATACAAGTCTAATATTTTCATAATGCTTAGGTCATCTATGTTTGAATTAACCCTTCATTTTACCATCATCACATAGCATATATTCCATTTCTATAGCAATATCATCATCTCCCAATGTGTCATATTTGCAATGAATATATGCCCTAATATCCTCTATGTGCAAGATGCCATGTGGTGTTTGGAAAAGGATCCTTAAGGGCCGTCTTCACAAGACTTAAACAAATATTTCTTGAATTTATATCTAGGTCAATCTACAACATCATAAATCAATGGTGCATCCATAACTTCTATTCAAGTAGAAAGTCTAAATACTTTAAACACGCTGAATTTTTGAATTTTTGCTTTAATCAATCACACAATGTGACTACTTGGTAGTTTGATACTCTATAATCTCTACTCTCCTTGGTCGTTGCTCTTCAAATGGAAAAGAAATAAGAATCTTAGATGTATTTTATTCATCACTAAGTGAGAAATGCACATTACCCAATAAACTTAACTTTGTACACTATCCCGTCAATCACAAATCTCGTGATCATAAAATATGAATCATTTGATGTTGTGCTCTTAGATATGGGTTCCATAATGTCTGTGTATATCATAACCAAGCTGGCATGAGCTTACTCCTCATAATTAGGGGCTGGATATAATTAGGTGTCTTCATCCAATGCTCCCCCTAAGGCCATGATCAATCATTTAGGTTGATATAGTAGTGTTAGCATCAGGTGAAGATTCAGTAGCATCTACTATCTCTCCCTGAACCACTATCTCATTTGACTCTTTGAATTTCCATACCTTACCACTGCTATTATCTTCTTCTTTCTTGAAACAATTTTCAGATTCACTTTTGTAATATGCAAGACTCTTACCAGTATCACTATCACTCATCTTTGTATCCATAGGAGGTGGTACTCTTCTGTTGTCTACTTTATTATACCTACAAAAATTTTCTATATGCCCCTGGATTTCTGCATTTGTAGAAAATAGGAGGAGGTCTGTTTTGATTTACTTGCAATTTACAATACCTTGCAATGTGCTCAAGGTTATTACATTTGTAACATATGGGTTTAACTACTAATTCTCCTCTAATGTTATCTTGTCTATGTCTAGATTGATCAGGTTTCCTGCATTCTACTTTCTTATGCCCATATGCATGAAAATTAAAACAATAACCAGAAAAAGATTTGAAATGGGCATTACCTCTGCAATCTCTCTTCATGTGTCCAAACTTGTTACATACAAAACATCTACCTTTGAAAGGTCTGATCTATTCTTTATGTTCTTCAAGAATGGGTTTTTCTCCATCAGTCTTCACATCAGGTTTTTCTTCTTGTTCTTAGAATATTCAAATTCATTGAATCTATCACCAGTCATATCTCCTTTAGGTTTCTGTTTGTCTCTTTGTTCATCAATCAAGTCACTTCTCATGTGAAGTATCTCAATATGTTTCTTTGTCTTAACAAGTTCACCTTTATTGATCTGATTATATTTCTCCAACTCTAGATACTTGTTCTTATAATGATCAAGCTGAGTGTTCATTTTTCCCATCAAAATATTAACATCCTTCAAAGATTATTCAATCTTTTTTTTAACATCCTTTTCTTGTTGAATCTCTTTAGCCATTGTTTCATGATTAAGATTCAAAGTATCATTCTCTTGTTCAAGTTGCTTTATCTGATCTAAATTATCATTGTCTGAATCCTCTTTTATCTGAACCATAAGATCCTATCTCTGGCGTCTGGAAAGTTCAAGTTGATCTTTCAGTTTCTTAATGAATCCCTCATCTCGTCTTAAACTGAATCTCAAGTATCCATTCTATGCTTTTTCTTTGTTAAGGTCTGCAAGTGTTGTTTCAAAATTTTCTTCCAAACTTACAAAATCCATCTTGATCTCCCTTAAGTTGTTAAACTTTCTTTTTAAGGGCCAACAACTCTGATATCAATTGTTAGGAATAAGTAATACTGAGAGGGGAGGTGACTCAGTATTACAAAACTTTAAATTAAAATTTGTTGGGATAATAGAAAGGTGTGTACTGAGAGGGGAGGGGTGAATCAGTACCGTTCAATTTTTTTTAAAAAATCTTTGTAACCAAATGTTCTGTAATAACCAAGTAGATTGCATTCACCAAACATGTGATGTGACTTATGAAATGTAAATGCATGTAATGTAAACAATAAACATACATCAAATTTAAGTACACATGGAAATAGTATTTGATATCACAGAAAACCCCTGTTAGAAGGTAAAAACTGCGGTGGGGATGAGACCCACAAGAATTCACTATTGCAATAAATGAAGTATCTTGTTAAAGCTTACAAAGATTGATCACTTCTGGTGACCTTACCTTGTTAGGAGTAACAATAAGTTTGATTAGATCTACCTCATGTGAGGATTTAGAAACACAATGTATGTGTGCCCTCGGTTAAAAGATTTTTACAATGATAGTTAAATCTAGTCTGTTAGGAGATTTTAGGATTGTGTTGAAGGGACTTTGTGAACGGGTCTGCCAACATAGGTAAGTTTTTCACCGGGTACCAGGGTACCGGCCAACTTCACCTGTAAAGGTTGTCTGGGGAAATGAGAGTCCCTGGGCCTCCAAGAATGTGAGAGTTGAGTCTCGAAAGTGCGGGGCTTAGTTGGGAGAAGTGACTATTTTGTTTGAGGGGGATAGCTGGTTATCTTTACTCATCTTCTCCGGGGATTTGGGTAAGTGGGGTTTCCTGCAAGCTTCCATTCATTTAACAAATAAATTTCAAAAGATACTACAGGGTTAGAAATACTTCATCTACCTATAGTTATACTAAACATTCAAAATATCGACAATGCTCTAACACACTATACTAAATACCGAAGAAACACAAGACCATCAGCTCATATTTGATTAGTAGTGAGAGAAAGAAGGTCGTTAATCTAGTTTAAGTATCAGAACAAAGGACGTAAAGAACACAAAGCATAAAATACCATTAACCCAGGAGTCAAAATGTTCACAAAATCATTGATAAAACTCCTCATCCTTCATTAATGTATCTCCAGCAAGCACTGGTATGTGGTACAATGGTGGCTCCAAGGGAGCATTTAACTACTAAAAGCTTAAAAACTATGGAGCATTGAGCTCTGCAACTTAAGAACTGAGAAAACCCAAATTACTATTAGCTATGGACTGCAAAATCATCAATTTTGCCGACCCTTGGAATGAGGTTAGACTTATTATTTATACACATCATTTGACCTAAAACTGACCTAACTTATCTTACAATTTTACAATATAATACTATTTTCCGATGGCCGATACTACTTGTGCCACGTTACAAAAGACCTCGAGACAGAGAAGGTTTGACAAGTCAGAAGAATAAGACAAGAAAAGTGGAGTGGAAGAATTAGCCTCGAGAAGAGAGCCAGGAGGAGAAAGAAGAAATATGATCCCCCGGGGATCAAGGCTACATGCTTCATAAATGGGAAAGTGGCACCCTATCTTCAATATTCTAGGTGTAATGTTGAAGCAGTGCCTTGGGAAGACCATCTATCAAAAAACCTCTTGTCAATCTGACGTACCTTGTTGGAGTTACTCACCTTCTGACAACCTTTATTAACTACCTTGAAAGTGACTGGTCGGCCTTGGGAACCAGGACACAGGTCACTTAAAGAATACAAAAATGTGGGATCCAAAATTTCAGGATCTAGGAACTTGCATTTCAAAAGAATGAATGAATACAACCACTATGGGGGTGGCGGGATTCTCCAGAATCCAAAGAGTTTTATTATTCCTTATGATTTTTCCCAAGCTTCCAATACTTGGCCTATGCTTTCTTCATCTATATCTTTAATGCTGTCCCACGTACTTTGGACAGCCTCCAATGCCTCCTGAACATCCTCGGCCCCACATTGGAGTTCATCTACCATCTTGATGGCATCATGTGATTGGATCATCATCTTGGACAATCTAGATAGCCTGCACTGGTCAAAATCTCTGGAAGGTAGATACAGGGACTCCATCTACTCATCAAACTTGCTGAGGACATAGTCCTCCAGGGTACATGTCTCGATGGTGAAGGGATTGACTTGTGATACTCCAACCACAAATGATTTAAACAGACCCAAGAGGTATTAGGTAGCTGTCACTTTTTTGTTCAGGGCCTTAACCAGTTTCTTGCATACCTCACCCCTGAGGAGAAGTCTGGAGTACTGGGCTTGGACGGAATCATACGATTCATCTCCCAAAATTCCAGACTCTATGGTGACTTCTTTGCCTATGTTGCAAATCTCCTCTAGCCCAACCTTCATACTTGGCTAGATCTTGCTCCCATATAATAGTGGAGCCCTTTGCTTGGTTGAGAAGAACATCAACCCGATAAAGGTCTGGGAGGGACGCCGCCAGAAATTGTCTCATTGCGGTCACCTGCTCGACGGCCCACCCATCCACAACTTATGCTTTCTTCTTCATGATGCGTAGAGAATCCACATCACCCTGTACAAGCGGCAATCCAAAAGAAGGGGTTCCAGGGTGGATCTCTGACAAGGGCTGTGTGAGTTCTGCTAGAAGCGCAAGGAGATTGGTATTTTTTTCTCTTTCCTCCTTCAGCTTCAGTCCCTACTTTATGTAGCTAGCCTCTATTGCCTTGGTGGCTTCCTTCAGTAGATCCAGCTCACCCTGTTTATCTCTCCTTCTCAATTCTACTTGTTCTATGTTGTAATCTTTGGTCTTTATGGCCACCGTGTTTGCATCTGATGGGGGTGTTACGATAATCACAATGACACTGCCTGTTGGGTTAGTCTAGAGAGTGTGGACTACCCGCGCCTTCTTGGGCTTCTTAGCCTCTGTGTTCTTGGCCATCATTTCTGCCAATGAGGGCGTAGCACCTGAGGTTGCCTCTGGGGTCTTCCTTTTTCTTGACTCGACCAGCCATTGGGGCGGCTGGGGTGGATTTTTTGTTAAGACCTGTTCATTAGGATTCTTTTTCAGAATCCAACGATACATTCCCAGAGTGTACATTATGTTTGATCTCTTTATCCACCTCTCATTCCGGTTCCTCCTATTCTTTTTCCTTTCCTGTTTCCTATTCTTCAGAACCTTCAACATTTTCCACCATACTGGCATCTTCTGTTGCACTATCCGGAGCCTTTTCTCTGGTCTCAATTTCATCCATATTTTCAGGGACTTTGTCCCTCCTGGTGTCAGCTGTTTCTTTGTTTTTCTTATCTGGGACTTCTTGGTTCATTTGCTACTGCTGCTCATGGGCCTCATTGGCCTCATCTATTGGAGTGTTCTCCTCCACTAGAACGTCATCTGGATGTGGGTGAGGCCTCTGGCCAACGTTTAACAAGGCGGCCATCGTTACTACCTCACCAAAAGTGCTCCGAGGCACTTGGTCACCCGGAGCTACCAAAGGCATTTGGAGCATGATGATCGAGGGTACAGTTGATCCCACATGTCCAAGTTCCCCAATCGTTGGTTGCTCATCTATGTGTTGCCTTGGTGTGTTCTCAGTCTCCTAGACCGGTATCCTCCCCTACTTAGGCTCTGTTGGCATTTCCTGGGCCTCTTGCTCTGATGCATCATTTTCCACTGGGATTTCCTTTTCTATGAGGACTTCTTCTTTGTCCTGAGCTGCAATTTCTTCCACCACATGACTAATACCCTGCTGAATCTCCAGGAGCTCCTCCGCTGAGAAGGTGTCATCAAAATCATCATGCGGGGGTGAGTCTAACATATCTTTTAGTTTGGGAGAGTCTGAACTTACATTTACTGGGGGCATCTCTGGCATGCCGGGGGTGGCGGCTGCACTTGGTGTAGGGGTCATCATTTTTTTCTTCTTTCTTATAAGTGAAGCCTCGGTATCCAAAATGCTAGTAGACTCCACCTCAGCGAAAGTCTATTTGCTCATCATCGCAGCCAATGACGGGGATCCCGCCGGGCGAGCAGATGCCACTGGAAATATAGGGAGACTGGCGGATACCTGAATGCTTAGTTGTTGGCTAGTCAGTTTTTCCGACTCCATTTGTTGATGTAGTTGGGCCATCAGGAGTGTAGGAACCTGGGGAGGTGCCTTGGGAACTGGGGCACCCTCTTTCTCTTTTCCTCTACTCATGCTTGCTTCAGCATCTGCAACAAATGAAGAAGGTCCAGCGCTAGCTGAAGAGGGAATGGTATTATTGACTGTTGATTTCTTTCAGGTGCTTTTGGGACACACCCAGGAAAATTACTCGTGACTTGCCTCCAAGATGGGGTGGCATACCCCTTCAATCGTTAGATCCTCTGGGATGGACCAATCTACCAGAGGAAGATCCTATTTATCCAACCCTTGTCCTTTGTATGCTGGATCTTCCAACAGCCTGTCATCTTTAAATCCATTTGGGAAGGTCTGAAGGTCTAGTGCTTTCATGAGCCCTTTGCTCATCCGTGTATGCTATCGAGCCTGGAGATCAAAACTGTCCTGGCAGTCTACCCAAAAGTCTTCAATGTCTTCTTCATGGGGTGGGGACGCCTGGGGAAGTGCTGTGGCAATCTTGCAGAGAGGATCATAATTTTTTTGGGCGTGGTGGAATTCCACTAGCCCTAAGATTTTCAGTTCATTCTCTGCCTCTTTTTCCACAGCAAGGCTACATGTATAATCCCCACAATGGATAGGGAATGGAACATTGGTAAGCTTCTTCACTATGAAGAGAGCGTGTAGATCCAGGATCTGCCTGCAAAACTCTAAAAGAATAATTTTGTCCCCACAATATCGGGGAAGAAGATGGGGCTTCCCGTTGAAGCCTGTCACCCTCATGTAGGTGTGGTGTTGGAATTGGATGATATAACAGCCATAGGTGCCAACCAAAGTCATCACCGCCTATGATGGTCTGTACTCAGAATCTCAGGTAAGTGTTAAGGTATTGTGGTAAATGAATGCATCATTTACCCGACATAAGTTCAGGAAACTGAGCTCCCACTATAATTGGGGATAATGATCCCATGGTGTGACTTTTCCTGGCCCATTCTTGAGTTCCCCAGCTATTCCCAAACCTGGAAAAGCCGGTCTTTGTTGGGATAACACCCACAACACATACAACATCATGTAAAATTGGGAATTTTGGATAACCATCTTCATTTGCATATCTATGTGATTAGCTATAATAGCTACCCAGTTGAAGGTCCGATTGTGGGTTGTGATGCAGTCTAGAAAATAGTACATCCACGCCGAGAATTCTCAGGTGTGGGGCCATCGAAGATCCTGCATAGAAAGATTATACCCACCTGGATGGGCTCTTTGAGATCCCCACGGGGAATTTCCAACTTCATTCTTTTGTGGTCTCGCTTTGGAGACTTCAGCTACTGACTGTTGAGGTGTTTCCGGTAAATGCCTTTGGCATCACCAAATTCCTCCAATGAATTGGCCTTGGTGATGATGACAGACCCTTTGAACTAAGGAATCCCCAACCCAAAAGCAAAAGTTGGAGCATCCAAGGTGATGATTGTGGTGGGGTATTGTAGCGGTCGGGGATCCAAAAGTAGAACTATGCGAGTAGGTATATTGTATAGTATTGCCAGCTACTTTATTAATTCCAGTGACTATACCAAACATGGAAAGTTTGCAGCCTTTATGATACAGGAGGCAGCCAAGCAAGTGGCCATTTTGTCTCCTTCGGACTTTAACCTGTAAATGGCCTGGATCAGACCTTGCAATTCGGCCCAAGTTCTGGGGTCCGTATCTGTTATTTCCTAGACTTTGTAGTCCACCTTGGACCCCACAATAGCTCCCTCCTTTGGATATTTGGAGGTTAAAGGTAGCTTTGCTAACATTCTCTCCATTTTGGACTTCGTAGCTGCCCACGTGGAAGGGGTTGGTAGTTTCGGCCTATCAGGAGGGGCAATAATGTTAGACATCTTCAATCAACCTATTCGCAACCTGCAAGACCAGAAAAGTGTTAGAATATGATACATACATAAAGAACACTAAAATTCTAGAACATCACCACCCTACTGCACCTATCCAACAAATGTTACGTTCATCAAAATAATCCTGAAATACTTGAAATATTCATGAGTTAAATCTTGGGGTGTCTGGATCTACTGACAGGTGGAAATACAAGATAGGGAGTAGCAGAGGCTTGGAGTCCAGATGAAATGGCCGTTGTCATGCCGATGTGATTGATGGGAAACCTAATTTGGCTGACGTGGGTTGGTACATGATCACATGGCAGGTGCCATAAAGGAATTGAAAGAATTAATTAAGATAAGTGGGCCGAAACAGGGTGAAATGAATGCAAGATAGGACATATTTGAATGCTCACTCATGGGAAATTAATCCTACCATCAATGCGATGAGATAGAGGAGAGAGAAATCTACCATGGCTCAAACCAGCGAGGTGTCAAGTTTGAAGCATGGTGACTTCGTCTCAACAAGCTTGGTCTCATAAGGTGAAAATGTAGGATAGAGTGTGAGGAAGTCACGAGCTCAGAAGGATATGTAGAATATATACATGCATAAAGATGCAGAGGGCTGAAATAGATATACAAAAAATATACATCATTTACAAATATTTACAAGGACACACAAACTAGACCGAAACAATATACATTATCCACATTAAATTACAGCTGCATAGGAGGTGCAGAACCTCCTTGCAGGGCCAACTCACCAATGGGTGGCAAAACCCAAAATGAAACATGAAACACAAAACTAGCAAAACAAACAGAGACCCAAAAACAAATGAAACAACAAGAAAAACATGGAAATAATGAAGAAATAGAGAACCTACCTAGAAATATGAAGAGGAGTGGGGGAAGAGAACACCAGGAGCACTTCTGAAATGAACTCTACCTTCAAATGACCATGAACAAGCACCTCGAAGAAACTAGATAACAACACACTAAGCACAAGGTAATCACAGTTTAATCACTATTTAATCACTTCTGGACTCTGGGCCTGGGGATTCCACGCAACCATACCTCCTTATGAGAAGAAGACATCATGGCGAAGAATCCTAGAGTCTAGAATTCGGCTCTGGAAAAGAAACAACCAACTTTGGGAGTGGGTCCCAGAGACACGAAAGACAAAAAGAAAGAGAAAACAAACTCCACATGAGGGAAAACCTAGAGAAGGAAAAAAAAAAAAAAAAAAGACAGAAAAAAAGGCAAGATCCAAAAGTGAAAAGAGGGGACTCAACATTTTACACACAAAAAGCAGGGACGGGTATGCAGGGCATAACATATTGTTACAATTGTTAGAGAGTAACAAAGTTGTCTGATCTGAACAAATTACAATCTCTATATTGTGAATACAAATCCTTTAAGTGTATATAAATCTATCACCTTAATGTGAATAATAATACCTTCTTCTCTACTCTACTCAGTAGCCTTGCCTCTATTCTGAAAACTAAATTTTGCAAATGTATTCATTGTCTTAATAACCCTTGTTTGATCTCTAATGTCCATAGTATGGCAGCTAATTGATCATTACTTGATCAACATACATTACAAAATGACATCATAATATTACATATATCAAACTCCTTGACCTAATTAGGGTTTTACAATATGTTACAAAACCTAAGATCAATGATGTACAAAATTTACCTTGATCATCTAAACATAGGAGATATAAAAAATTAATGCTATGAATCTATAATTAATGTTCTCTTTGATCATTGTAAACTGTTATCCAGGTTGGCAAAAAAGTTGTTACCTAGATTGATGTGCCATTACAAATTTTTATGTGACCTCTGGTCCACTCGGTAAATACTGTCTCTCGGTGTGCGATGTTCTTGGTGTATATCGATTATACTTTGTATCTCAATGCATATTGTGTGCTCGGTGTACACTATTGCTTAGTAAAGTCTATTTTATTGGTAGTCACTACACTCAGTTAACTCTGCGCGTAATCAGTGCTTTCGGTTAACTCTGCACTTCAGTGATCATACTGACTAGCCTATCTATGAATCTTGTCACTGACTATCAGTTTGAGTGCTTGGATACTAATGACAACCTTCAAATCTCATTTGGAGTAACATTCTCCCCCTTTGGCATTAGTATAAAAAACTTGTATATGTAGATGTAGTATACACACAACAACTTATACATAGTAAAGATACTTAGTGACTTCCCCTTTGTACATGCTTGGCATATACATATTCTTCCCCTTTAGTTCCCCCCTTTATATACATGTATACATATGTTTTCCCCATTTTTTGAAATTAATGACAAAAAGAATAAAATTAGAGCTTGTCAAAAATGTTAGGATGCGCTTTCTAGAGATTTCCAATTAACTTCTCCCATTCCTCCTTTAGATGCTCAAGGGTCAACAGTTCTAGGTTCAGTTGATCATGCATATCATATATGCTCTCGGTAATTGATAGCTCGTAGGTGAAAATTGAGTTCTTTTCCAGTGTCACATGCTTATGAATCATAACTAAATATGGTAGTAACATAGCTTGTAGCTCGGTTACCTATTCTCTTATTTTTTCCTTGTCCTTTTTAAGATCAAGTCTCAACCATTGTGTTTGTAAAACCTTGGTGTAATGCATCTGCAATGCATGTTGCTTGGTTGACAGACTGTTAGCACTATCTTTTAGATCTTCATCTAATTGCTTAATATTTTCACTAAACTTGGTAGTGAAGTGATCTAATGTTCATAAATTATGTAGAATTTTAAGGGCTTCAGTTATAACATTTTGTAAACCGGTTACAAATTTTGACAGAGTTACCTTTTTTACTGCCACTGCTTGGCTGATTTTCTCAGTAACCTTGTACTAAATCTTCTTTTTTGTTCTCTCTTCTAATTTCTGCTCAGTATCAATGTATAGACTATTTATTGCCTCAGTGAGCAGTGCAAGTTGATAAATGATGGGGGCTGATTCATTGATGATTGTGTCAAGAATAACTTGCAGTAGAATCTCCTTTGCAGCCTCTAGCACATGTGCATTCTTATGTTCATGCCTTAGCTTATCTTGTGCTGCTTTTCTGGTGCATAACTCACCATATTTTCTAAGTTCTTCTAGATCAAGTGTCCTTGGATCAGAGTCAAGGATATCAATAATCTCATCTAAAGTTACTAGATCCTTGCTCCCTTTCTTCTTCTTCTTCTTCTTCTTCTTCTTCTTCTTCTTCTTCTTCTTCTTCTTCTTCTTCTTCCCTTGTACACTCAAAGAAGGAGATAGTGTTAGTGACAATTGATCCTTTTTCTTAGTTTCTTTCTTTTGTGGCTTGGTGGGTGTGATGCCTTGAGAAGGTGCCTCAGTAGTTGACCTGGTGTTAGTAGTAGGAGTATCTATCATCTTTTCTTCTTTACCTTCACCTTTGTCTACATCATCAGTGGTTTCACGAGGTGCATCACCTTGTGTTGTTGCTCCACTATGCTCAGTCTCCTTACCTTGTGTATCACCCTTATCTTTAGTTGTGTCTGTGACCTACTTGGGTGTCTACTTTTGTGCTTTACTCTCAATGTCTATAGCTTGTACCAAAATGGACAGATTACCTGGTACCATTTCTCAGGTGACCTTTGTTGTATCTTGTTCATCTATGGTCTTGGTAGCTCTGATTATCTCATCTTCTTTAGCTTTATCATCATGATCACCTTTAGTTATATCGTTTATTGTGATCTTTGGATATTCTAGATTAGTCAATAAAGTAGGAATACCATCCAGTACATTATCAACTATTGCATCATCAATATTTATTGGTTCAATACTCAATCGATGTCCCTTAGTATCGACTGTAGATGCAATCTCCTTTGTTTCCTTGGTATCGTTGGGTGGCTTCAGTAGATTTGTCCAAATCCTGGTGCTCTCTTCATCAACTTCCTTCAGATTCCCTTGAAGTATATTCAATGTCCATGATTTCTTAGGAAATTTCTTTGCATACTATTGCATTATATCATCAATTTTCTCTTCTGTACAATCAGCCTTAAGTAGAGTGAGAGCTGTATCTCTCATCTATTTCTCGATGTTGAGTGCATAAGTCCATCAGACTGATATTTAATCATATAGTTTTGATAGAATATAAGTAGAAAATTTAACAGGGACTTATTTGAAATTGATCATCATACCTATGATAGCTTCTTCAAGTTTATCCTTATTCTTGGTAGTCAGATCTGCATATGCGTGTATCTTAGAATGTCCTAACCGTCTGGTTGTTCTAATTTCTCCTGTAATTTCATCAATGGTCTACCATTTTATGTTTAGCACAATATTAAATTGATTAGGATTATCATCAGAATCATCCTTATCATCGTTATTCCTTACACATATCTTTCTCTGTCTCAGTGCTATGGTCTTCAGTTTCCTTGTCTGATAGGTAAATTTTGGTGATGGAATCAACATCTTGTTTTGGTTGTTCATCTTTACCAATTGAGGTCTACTCCTTGGTATTATCAACTAACTTATCCAGTTCTTCATCAGTGATAGAAAATTTTATTTTCAGGGTCTTAAAATTTTTAGTCTTCTGCCTACCCATCTTTTCAACTTGTAATCCAATTGATATTCGGGTCTTGGCTTCTTCAAATGTGCAAAATCTCATGGCAGATTTATAAACTTGTTCATTTAGTAACTTCTCTATTTCTTCTGAAGCTAAATCAATATTTAATTCATAGTCCATAGGAGGTATCCATGTTGTCCTCTGTTGTAATTCTTTGATAAGAGTAGTATCTGTGTCAACTACAAAATAGATGTCATCCTTATATTTCTCTACCTACTGCATTGGTATCCTTGGTCTTTTTTCCATTCTATCTTTGAAATTTGCAAAATATTCATTCATAATAGGTTCAAAATTTGTCCCTATACTTGTAATGAAATCACCAATTTGCAGTGTAATAGGTCAGTTTGTCTTCCATTTCAGATTACCAATGGAGGGAAAAATGTTCTACAGATAGAAGAATGTATATAGCAATAGACAAGCAAACTTACACGTGTTAGATATGATTGATCAGATTGTTCTCATGTTCTCTTCAAGTTGTCTCTACAACAAATTGACTAGGTTAAGTTGTAAAACCTTCTTTACAATCTTGTATGCTATGTCAATAGCTCCACCTGTGACGCTGTTAGGTCAACTTGACTGGAAGATCTTGTACATGCAATAACATAGGCACCAAACCTAAGTTCAGGATCACCGATGGAGTTGATCCATAGACCTATACCATCCCACTTGGCTCCTGTAAGATTTTTGATCTCAGTTCTGGGTAGGTTCCTTAGGGTTTTAGATTTATCCATTGTAGGATACCCAGTTACTGCATGTATAACATCTTTGATTATCTTTTTCAGTTCATCCAACCAAATCTTTCCATCATGAACTTGAATCAAAACAATGCGTATCCATTCGGTTTTGAATACCTTTGGGAAATTTAGGGCATTGGTTAACCCTTTGACCTCTAGATGCTTATGATCATCTTTCAGTTTACCATCTATGTAAAGTGTCTGATATGTCGATATAAGTTCAAAAGCCCCTATTTCACTGATCTTGTAGTAAATGTATGCTCTAACATCTTGAACTAACAAAACCCTAGGTAGTATCACGGGTAACACACCTTTGTCATCATGTTGGGCTAAAACTTGAGGATGTAGCTTCTAGTTTGGTTCTGTGCATATCAAATTCTTAACAAGAATTGCCTTTTTCTCTTTATCCATCTTTTCCTTCATAGTTCATGATGAGGATGCCATTGATTTTGATTTAGGGCTTCCATGAAAGAACTCAAACTAACTCAGTAAGTGCAAATGTGTACAAGTTCTAGCCTTCAACTGATTGAAATAAGCTCAGAATCTCTACAAAATGCTTAAGAGTACTCTACTATGTATTCACTTTCAATTTATCTTCTCTTCTCTATGATAGTTGTGTGAAAAAATGAGTTCACACCCCATAAATTTATACCAAATAAATTTATTTGGTGCAATTAATTCTCATTACCAACCACTCGGTAGACAAACAAAATGCTCAGTTAATACTAATGACACTTCAACTCGGTGAGTATACCAAATGATCGGTTGCCTTAGCAACTCGGTTGTCTCTCACATATTCACTAACTGACATTACAAACCTAGTACAGATTAACCAACTCAACTAGATCAAAGTAATAAAAAATATAATACCATAGTGCATCTTAATTCATGCTAATTTGGCACTTGTACAATGAATATAGGAACTAATGTAAGATATATCTTTGTAAAACATAGTTCCATACCTGCTTGTATTGCTCAGGTGGACGTGGTGGAATCACATAATCCATCGGATCTGGTGTCACCAACTATTGTACTTGGCCCAACATTATCATTTGATGCTCTCCTCCACATTTGATTTCTAATCCTCACAATTTCTTTGATTATATTCCCATTTCCACAAGTATTTATTTTGTCTGCACAATCTCTGAAGTGACCAACCTTATGATAGTGTGAGCAGGCCATACTAGAGTTTGACAAATTCCTAGATTTTTTTCGCCATTGTCTCATACAATTTTCTGTTATATGTCCATATTTACAGTATGTTGTACAAATAGCCCATGTTTTATAATCCCAAGCATAAGGATTACCTTGTCTTTTCGGTTGATTTACCTTTACTTCTTGTCCTTTAGGTTTCCAGACTTTCTTTGTGTTAGTCCTGCATGCTTGTGATGTGTGACCATGCATGTTGCAAGTTTGACAATATTTATTCATGTATGGTTTCTTCTGTTATTTGTTCAACTTGAATCTACGTTCATGTGCTTGATGTCCATGCTTATTATAATTATAGAAATTTCCATTAAATTTAGGAGAGCTTCTAGAAATACCTTTTGCTTTTCTCCTGCAAACATTTGATGTCTAGTTTTCCACAGTGATGGAAAGAGGGCTTCTTAGGCTTTAGATTTGAGTATACATTCCTTTGTTCAACTTTATTTGATGATTTTCCTTGCTCGGTATACCTTAATCTGGTATTATTGTTTATTCTTCTTTGGTAATTTAGAAATTCATCCATTCTCTTAGTACTTTTTTCAGATCTCTTAATGAATTCATTATGTTGTTGTAAAATTTTCAATTCATTTCTCATTTTTTCATTCTGTTCTTTCAATACACCAATGTCTTCTAGTTTTCTAGTAAGCTCAATATTCACTAGGTTTTCGTCATGATTCATAGAAACTACTTGATTGGTCTCAAAGTAATGTTTAGTAAGTCTCAATATCTTAGATTTCTTTTCTTGTAAGTTTTCAGTCATTTGTCTTCTATCATCAATAACCATGCTTCTATCTTGTTCAACTTTCTTTGCATCATTCAAGACTTCAACCATTCTAACCATTTGTGTATCTTGACTGATTTGTAGTGCCTTCACTTTCTCAGTAAGTTGTTGATTTAATTCAGATAGATTTGATATGATTCATTCAGATGCATCAGACATGCTACTAGATTCAGATCCAAATGTGTCAAATTGGTCATGAATCTCTTCTTCCTGATAATCAGTCTTATGACAATGAAGTGCTATGTCCTTTCTCTTAATCAACATCTCCCTGAGTTTCTCCTTGGCTTCCTTTTATTGTTCGACATAGATCTGCAACTTTAACTTCTGGTTTTCAATAGTTTTATCAAGCATATACCATTCCATTGTAAGATATTTTCTCTTTAGCGATTAAAACTTCTAAACAAGAGAACTAGTCTGATACCAATTCTTGGGATAATATAAAGGTGTGTACTGAGAGGGGAGGGGTGAATCAATACCATTAAAAACTTTTAAACAAATCTTTGTAACCAAATGTTCTGTAATAAGTGACTGAGTAGATTGTATTCACCAAACATGTAATGTCACTACTGAAATGTAAATGCATGTAATGTAAACAATTAACATACATCAAATTTAAGTACACATGACACTAGTATTTGGTATCATAGAAAAACTCTATTAGAAGGTAAAAACTGTGGTGGGGATGAGACCCACAAGACTTCACTACTGGAGTAAATAAAGTAGCCTGTTAAAGCTTACAAAGAGTGATCACTTTTGGTGACCTTACCTTGTTAGAAATAACAATAAGATCGATTAGATCTACCTCATGTGAGGATTTAGCAACACAATGTATGTGTGCACTCAGTTTAGAGATTTTTACAAAGATGGTTAAGTCTACTCTATTAGGAGATTTTAGGATTATTACAATTGTCAAAGAGTAACAAAGTTGTGTGATCTGAACAAATTAAAATCTCTATATTGTGGATATAGATCCTTTAAGTGCATATAAATCTATCACCTTAATGTGAATGATAATACCTTCAGCTCTACTCTACTCGGTAGCCTTGCCTCTATTCTAAAAATTGAATTCTGCAAATGTAGTCCTTGTCCTAAAAACCCTTGTCTTATCTTTGATGTCCGTAGTACGATGGCTACTTGATCATTACTTGATAAACATACATTAAAAAATGACATTGCAACATTACATATATCAAACTCTTTAACCTAATTAGGGTTTTACAATATCTTACAAAACCTAAGATCAAAGGTCTACAAAATTTACCTTGATCATGTAAACATATGAGAGATAAATAGTTAATGCTGTAAATCTGTAATTAATGTTCTCCTTGATCATTGTAAACCATAATATAGGTAAAAAAAAAAGTTGTTACCTGGATTGATGTGCCATTACAAACTTTTATGTGACCTATGGTCCACTCGGTAAATACTCTCTCTCGGTGCTTAGTATTCTCTTTGTATATTGGTTATACTATGTGTCTTGGTGCATACTATGTGCTCGGTGTACAATGATGCTCGGTAAAGCCTATCTACTTGGTAATCACTGCACTCAGTTAACTCTACACGTGATCAGTGCTCTCGGTTAACTCTACACTTTGGTGATCATACTGACTTGTCTATCTGTGACTCTTGTTACCGACTGTCAGTTTGAGTGCTTGAATACTAATGAAAACCTTCACATATCATTTGGAGTAACAAACTTAAACCAATTTTAAATAAAACATAAGATTTCTGAAATGAAAAGAACATAATCAAATAACACACAACTCTTTACACCATTATTCATTGTTGAGGAAACCCTGGCCAAGGGAAAACCCTGGTGGGGATGGTACCCACAAGCATGAGCTAAAGTATAATTTCCCTATTAGGAGACCTATCCCTATTAGGAGCTGAATATTACATAGTACATTTCCTTGTTAAAGAATATCAACCCTATTAAAGGTATACAACACCCTGTTAGGGGTACACTGAGATTACAACTCTTACAACCAATACTTCAGTTACAAAGTGTTCTCAGTAATGAACAAACAAAAGCATCTCCAATGCTTAGATAGTTCTAGTTTTAGCTCTCAACAATATCTATCAATTTGTATTCTCACATCTAGCATCAGTCATCTCAAACTCTTTCAGATTCACTTCCATACAACATACATCTCTTTAAAAAATGTTCTTCATATATATATATATATATATATATATATATATGTCTATGTGTGTGTGTGTCTTACATAATTTGGTCGACTCTCAATTACAATACAAAATAGAATAAATACTAATAAAAAATTAAATATAATGTCAGCGCTCTTGTATTACCAAATTATAGGTAATTCACAATACCAATTCAACTTAGCACACTTGGATTCCATCGCATGCTCCCTGAATCGTCACAACTATTCAACTGCTCTGTTACATTGTTCCGATGTCTACGCATGTCTTCAAATCACTCTAACTCTCTATAATCGTCACTAAAATAAAATAGATCTTAACTGTAGGTCATACATATACCATAGTATCTTCCTCTAAGATCTCTAGTCATCAAACATCATACACAATCTTCGTTGTCCAAAACAATGTTGTTATACTATGTACTTCTATTTCTATACTTAGTTGATTTCAGAACTGTATCTCCAAAATATACTTAACTCGATCATACTATCAAACGTGTTACCATAAATGAAAACCATTAAGTCTCTCATATCATACCAAAAACATCACTTTTCAACAGACTCACACAAGACCTGATATTTCATATGTTGTGGGCATAGTCTCTAGATTCATGTAGGAGCCCCATGAGCTGCATTGGAAAGCAGCTAAGAGGATTATTCATTATATCTAGGGTACTCATAGTTATGGGATCCATCATAGAAAAGGTGTGGATATTGACTTGATAAGATACACATATTCAGATTGGGTAGGAGATTCTGATGCAGGAGCATCTTAGGTCCTTGGGAATCCTACTCAACCAAAAAAAATATGTTTGTTTTGTTTTGAGGCTAGTTGGGAAATAATCTGTTGCTCAGGTTCTATCGCTCAGGCTTGCTTGTCATTGCTTCTTGGGTTCTATCACTCGAGAAAGATTGTTTATTTTTTGTTGCTCAGGTTTCTCTTCTGACGCTTGGGTTTGTTTTCCTATTGCTTGGGGTGTTCTTTTCCTGAGTCACTCTGTTGCTCGGTCAACCTTTGCTCTAGATGTTTTTTTTGGAGTTGGATCTGGTGGCCGACTTCTTCAGTTAATTTCCATGGCTTAATTGATTTGGTGTCTCACATTGGGATCTGTGCACGGACCTAAATCTGGGTCTCACTTATGGATTTGAGCATCGACCTCTCTTGGTGGACTCTTGTATATATTTGTTTCTATGTTATTAGTTTAAGAGGAGGAGTATCTATTTTAGAATAGGACATTGGATATTAGATTATCTGTAAGCAAGTCTGTGACCTCACATGTATGAAGATCAATTTGTAATTCTTTGAATATATGGCCAAAACTGGGAAGGCCTTACAAGCTAGCATGTAATGAGTTTGATTAATTAATATAAAGGATCTTTGTTGTTTCTTCTCTCACTTTGTTGTTATTTCTTCTACATTGTGTTGGCAAGCTGGTTTGGTAGTTGGGATAGCCCTTGGCCCCATTATCAACCCTACCTTGTGTGAGATGGTATTAGAGCATTGGTGAGATGTAAATTTCCTTCTTGTAAGCCCTAACCCTAGTTGGTATTGTTGTGGGGTAGTAGATTACGATCTGACCTACAATTGTAGAGGGATTCAAGATGGTTTGTGGGAGAGGAAATGCAAATCTAGGTCTAGCTGATATGCTTTGAGAGATGGCTACTAGATTGGAAGCTGTTGAGACAGCCCAATGCAGAGGAAGAAATCTTGAACATGTTAGTGATGATGAATTGGAAGAGGTTCAAGGTGAAGATGCACCCGCACCTGTGATGAATCAGGAAGAAGAGCAATTCTTGAGAGTTTTGGCAAGTTTGAAATCCACACCCGAGTTTAATCCTCCTGAGTATAGTGGAAAATTGGATTCTGATGAATTGATTGACTGGATAACTGAGATGGAAAAGTATTTTGAATATAATAATGTAGCCAAGGATAAGAAGGTGAAGAATGCAAGCACAAAGTTGAAAGGTCATGCATCCTTATAGTGGGAACATCTGTAATTGGATTGAAAGAAGAAAGGTAAAGACAAAATCAAGGTATGGGATAATATGGTAAAATAATTGAAGGGAAAGTTTCTACCTTGTGATTATTAGATTAACCTAATCAGGTGAATGAAAAGTTTGAAACAGAAAGACAAATTAGTAAAGGACTATACTAAAGAATTCTATAGATTGGATATCAGATCTAGACATGTGAAAGATGAAGTGGAAAGAGTAGCAAGATACCTAAATGGATTGAGAATTTCCATACAAGATGAGATCATTTTGGTCAAAATGGAAAGCATTGAGGGGACATATCAATTTTCCCTAAAAGCTGAGGAAAAGTTGATCAGAAGATATGAGAAAAGACAAAGAGGTAGAGGTGGTAGATTCCCTAGAGGAAGAGGTAGATCTCATGGTGAAAATAGTAGATTTGAATCAGACAAGTCAATTTTAGATACATCTCAAGACAAAGGAAAGACTGAATGGAAAGGTGGAAGTTCATATTGAGGAAGAGGAAATTACTATAGAGGTGGTTATAGCAGAAAGGGGTTCCAAGTAACTTGTTACAATTGTGGCGAGGAAGGAGATAAATCTTTTGAGTGTACACATGCAAGTAATAAAGACAATACTAGAAGAAATGATTTGGTGCAGGAGGAGCCACTAAATGAAGCTGAGAAGGAAGGAAATATCATGATCCGAAGGATACTATGGAGTGAAAAAGATAAGCAAGATCCTATCAGGAAAAGTTTGTTCAAGACCAGATGTAGAGTTGCAAACAAATTTTGGAAGGTATTTGTTGATAGTGGAAGCTCGGAGAATCTGGGATATGAGGAAATGGTTACAAAGATACAATTGGAGAGGATGAAGAATCCAAAAACCTATTAGATCTCATGGATCAAGGATGAACGTCCATTAATGGTGAGTGAACAATGTTTTGTGAATCTAAAAATTGGAAAGTATTATGTTAAGGTGTTGTGTGATATTATGCCTATGGATTGTTGTCATATTTTGTTGGGTAGACCTTGGAAATATGATAAACATGCTATACATGATGGAAGATTGAATATATATTCTATTTAGGTTGATGGAAAGAAGCAAGTTTTGTTACCTTTGGTTGAAGAATCTGTTGGTGAGATATGTACATCTGTGAAATTTTTTTTGATGGAAGGTAAACATTTTATTAAGGATTTGAAAAGAAATGATATCTATTATGCTTTGATTCCTAACAAATCAAGCAAGAATATAGAAGATGACATTCCTGCAGAAGATGAAAAGTTACTCATTGAGTACAAGGAGATAATTTTAGATAATGTACCTGATGGTTTTCGACTAATGAGAGATATCAGTCACTATATGGATTTGATTCCTGGAGCTAGTTTACCAAACAAAGCACCACATAGGTTAACACCGACCGAGAAAGAAGAACTTAACCGAAAAGTTCATGAATTGTTGAACAAAGGTTTGATCTGAGAAAGTTTGAGTCCATATGTAGTACCAGCTGTATCGACACCTAAGAAGAATGGAGAATGGAGAATGTGCACTGATTCTAGAGAAATCAATAAGATCACAGTGAAATATAGGTTTCCTATATCGAGAATGGATGACATAATGGATTGTTTGAGTGGAGCAAGATATTTTACCAAAATTGTTTTGAAGAGTGGATATCATCAGATCATAATCATAGAAGGTGATGAATGTAAGATTGCTTTTAAGAAAAAAGAAGGTTTGTATGAGTGGTTAGTTATGCCTTTTGGTTTAAATAATGAACCAAGTACATTCATGAGAAAAATGAATGAAGTTGTGAAGAAATTATTGAATTAATGTGTGACTGTATACTTGGATGACATTATGATATTGAGTAAGACTAGAGAAGAGCATTTGATGCATATAAGGCAAGTGTTGCAAAACTTGAAAGAGGAAAAGTTGCTGATAAATTTGAAAAAGTGTTCCTTCATGAAAGAAGAGCTCGTGTATTTAGGTTTTGTGATTTTAGCTGATGGATTGAAGATGGATCTTGAGAAGGTTGAAGCTATACTTAGTTGGCCTACAACTGAGAATGTCATTGAGGTAACATCATTTCATGGATTGGCAAGTTTTTAAAGGAAGTTTATCAGAAATTTCAGTTCTATTTGTAATTCTATGACTGAGACAATGAGAGGAGACAAAAGAGAATTCAAATGGACACATGGAACTGATAAGAGTTTTGAGGCTTTGAAGTTAAAGGTTGTTGAATTACCTTTGTTTGCATTACCTAATTTCAATAAGGTATTTCAAGTTGAATGTGATGCAAGTGGAAGTGCAATTGGAGCTGTGTTGACAAAGAGGAAATGTTCTTTCTATGATCAAGAGTTGTATGCTATTGTTCAAGCTATGAAGAAATGGAGACATTATTTGATTCCAAATGAATTTGTGTTGTATACTGATCATAAGGCTTTACAATATTTGGGTAGTCAGAATAAGTTGAATCAGAGACATATGAAATGGGTAGAGTATTTGCACATTTTTACATTTGTGATTAAACATAAGAGTGGAGTTTCTAATTGAGTTGCTGATGCATTGAGTAGAAGGAGATCTTTGTTGACTAAAATGAGAATTGAAGTTCTTGGTTTTGATGACATGAAAAGTTTGTATGAAAGTGATCCTGATTTTTCAGAGCAGTAGAGAGTGTGCATAGCACCTAATTAAAATAAATCAAGTAAGTATGAAGACTATTTCATTCAGGAATATATGTTGTTCAAAGGTATTCAGTTATGCATAGCAAGAGTTTCAATGAGAACTAATTTGATTAAGGAGAAACATAGTAGTGGATTGGATGGACATTTTGGTATTGATAAAACATTGAGTTTGCCTAAGGAAAGGTTTTTTTTTCCTTAGTTGTATAAGGATTCTCAAACATTTGTGAAAAGTTGTGGAATTTGTCAAGTTGCAAAAGGAGCGAGTCAGAATACTGGTTTGTATACACCAATTACTATTCCTGAGAAAAACCTTGGAGTGATATCAACATGGATTTTGTTCTTAGCTTACCTAGGATAGAAAGAGATAATGTTTCTATATTTGTTGTTGTGGATAAATTTTCTAAAATGACACATTTCATACCATGTACGAAAACATCAGATGCAGTACATATAGTAGTTATTTTCTTTAAATATATTGTCAGATTGCATGGATTACCAAGGAGTATCATCTCTGAAAGAGACAGTAAATTTTTTAGCTATTTTTGGAGAACACTTTGGAAGAAGTTGGATACTGAGTTGAAGTTTAGTTCTACATTTCATCCACAGACTAATGGACAAATAAAGGTTGTAAATTGAAGTTTGGGTAATCTTTTCAGATGCTTAGTTGGAGACGCACCAAATAATTGGGATTTGATGTTGGCACAATCAAAGTTTGCATACAACAGTTTAGTGAATAGAAGTACTGGAAAAAACACATTTTGAGATTGTTCATGGCTCACAACTGAGAGGTATATTAGATTTGAGAGATATTGTTGGAGAAGAGAAAAGAAGTGTTGAAGTAGAAGAATATGTTAAGTTCATGAAGACATTGCATGAATATGCAAAACAGAAGCTGGAGAAAAGAAATCAGAAGTACAAAGACAATGCAGATAGATAAAGAATACATAAAACATTAGAAGTTGGTGATGGAGTAATGATTCATTTGAAAAAAGGCAGATTTCCTATTGGAACATATGGAAAATTGAAGATGAAGAAATTTGGTCCTTGCAAAATACTGAGAAGATTTGACAGTGGAAATGCTTATAAGTTGAATTACCTGATGACATGGATATATCACCTATATTCAATATTTTAGACTTGTATGAATATCATGAACCTAATGAAGAAGTGACAATACGAAGTGATTATCCTAAGAAGCAGATAGAGGAAGTTGAATAGATTTTGAAACAGAGAATTGGTAGAAGTATAAGAGGAAAATAATACATGGAATATCTGGTAACGTGGAAGAACAGGTCAATTGAGGACTCAAATTGGATTTCTCAATCTAATTTGGATTCATTTCAGGTTGGACCTGATACATGATTTAGTGAATCATTTCTATTAACCCTAGGTGTCTAATGCAGGAGCTTCTTGAGTCCTTGGCAATCCTGGTCAACCAAAAAAAAGATGTTTGTTTTGTTTATAGGCTTCTCGGGAAATACTCTGTTTCTTGGGTTCTATCACTCAGGCATGCTTTTCTCTGCTACTCAGTTTCTGTCACTATGGAAATCTTGTTTATTTTCTATTTCTTGGGTTTCTCTTCTAACGCTTGGGTTGTTTTCTTGTTGTTCGAGGTGTTCTTTGCTCGAGTCACTCTATTGCTTGGTCAACCTTTGCCTGAGATGTTTATTTTGGAGTTGGATCTGGTGGTTGTCTTCTTCAATTAATTTATGTGGCTTAATTGATTTGGGGTCTCTCATTGGGATATGTGTGGACCTAAATCTGGGTCTCACTTATGGATTTGAGTCCCGACCTTTCTTGGTGGACTATTGTATATATTTGTTTCTATGTTCTTAGTTTAGGAAGAGGAGTATCAATTTTAAAATAGGATATGGATATCAAATTATCTATCATTAGGTCTGTGACCTTGCATGTGTGAAGATCAATTTGTAATTCTTTGAATATACGGCCCAAAGTAGAAAGGCGTTACAACCCGATATGTAATGAGTTTGATCAATTAATATAAAGGATCTCTACTATTTATTCTCTCACTCTATTGTTGTTGCTTTTGCATTGTGTTGGAAAGATAATTTGGTAGTTGGGAGAGCCCTTGGCCCCATTATGAACCTTGACTTGCATCATATTCTAAGGATTTTAAGTCTCCTTCAGGGTATTCATTCTCTCCTGGTTTAGGTCAAGTTTCTTGGTCGAGCAAGAAGCAGGCTGGTATTTCTCTTTCATCCACTGAGGCTGAGTATCAAGGAGAATTTAATTCCTCTACTGAGGCCATTGGGATTTAGAACATCCTCATTGAGTTTGGCATTCCTTTCCACAAGCCCACAATCCTCTTTTGTGATAATCAAAGTGCCATTCAAATTTCTCACAATTCGGTCCATCACTAGAAAACCAAGCACATTGAGATTCACATGCACTACCTTCGGGAGTTGATTCATTAGTAGGTCCTTTATATTTAGTATTCTCAGACATCAGATCAGATTGCTAACATCTTCACCAAACCCTTCACTAAGAGAAAGTTCATTCATCTACGTTCTTTTCTTGGGGTGCGATAGGTGTGTACTTCTACTAGAGTTTTTTAGCTTCTTTTAATTTATTTTGGAGAGGATATTTTTTCCACTAGGTTTTCTCCTTTTCTCTAGTTATGAGAGGTTTCTTTGAAATTGTAAAAGGGTACCTAACATGGCTCTTCTACGAGGACCCTTCTTCTCTACATCCACCTAAGCTGTTCTTAAGGGGGGTGTTAGTGTAGGATTTTATTTCCTAGATGGGTTAATTATATTCCCCTTTATTTCTAGGCTTTCCTCCACATGTTTTTAAATCTTTCTTAGGTGAGAATGTAGATTCCTCCACCTACCAAATGTAGGTGCCTCCATTTACTAAATTTAGGTGAATTCATTTACTAAATGTAGGTGACTCCATTTACTAAATGTAGGTGCCTCCACCTCTCCTTTTCCTATATAAACATGCTTCCTTACTTGTATTTGGATTTTGGAGATATATTGGATATGCTAGGATAGCATAATAGAGATTTTCCTTGATGTTGTTATGCCTCTAAGCATTTACATCAAGTTTGTCTAATATTGTTATTCTGCTTGTTTATTTCCATTTATTTGTCTAATAATTTCAATTGGATTTTATGTTAGATGTTTTAACATATTCTAACACAAACATCATTGTCTCACCTTATGAATTAGAATAATTGGGCTCTTCTAATATTGTAGAAAAATACTGAAAGCATCCATCTATTTGTAAATACAGAAGTATAGTAAATATAACACTGCAAAAGAAGTCATGAAGACTAAAGTAGTGTGAGAGTATCTAATGTCACAAGGACATCAACACATATGCATAGATATCACTGTAACCATCCTAATTTGGTCTTCTCTGACCATAGACCCTATTTTCCCTAAGTGTGATCATACCCCTAATTATGTCAAGACAATTCTTCAATTTATTGGCATAATTCATTTAAATCAAATTTAAACTCCTAAGTGATTTAATCACTAAATTACATTGATTTCCTTAGCCAATTAAATCAAATGAATTCAATTCAATCAAAACAAATAAAAAAAATGGCTAAAGTAATTAATTAAAAGGAATTAAATAAATCCTAATTACATCTCCATTTGCAAAAAGGGAAAGTCAAATCCCTAACCAATGGGAGTTAAATCACTTGGATCACCTCACATGGATCACCAAAGATCCAATCTCCACCCATCTTCCACTTTCAATCCTAACCTCTCATTCACCAAATTCTTCTATAAATAGAATGGATTTAAGCTCAATGGGCCCCTAATTCTTAGTTGTTAAAAGAAAACTTATGCTGGTCTTATTTTCATAGATATTCATGCATTTTAGCTCAATATTTCATTTCATTGTTATAATCTTTCATTTTGGAGCTTAAAATGAACATTTCTTGAGCATTTTAGAGTAAATTCATTTGAATCTTCCATTCTAAGTTGTATATGTCACTGATTAATGCATAATCTGAGGGCAATTATAGCATTCTTCACACTCTTCTTAGATAGGAAGCAATAGGTCAATTTTAGTGATTGATTTTCTTGCTTACTCTTTCTTTTCACTAATATAATGACTTATTAAAGTGTTGTGTTGTAGACAACAGGTACACAAAATTACACACCACATTTCTAGGGCCCACTGTGGGGTTGAATCTCATATTTTACCTCACTTTAAATTCATTTTTGACTATTTTTTTTCTCTATTTTCAGGTACAAAGTCACCTTTAGTCACCAAGGCTTGCATCGAGGAAATTGGATCGTATCCCAGATTTCAGACATCGCATCCAAGAAATCCTGCATCATTTTCTGTAAAGGATCACATCTAGTATATCTTCTATCACATTTAATGCAAAGCATCACATCTGGAGAATTGGGTCGCATCCAGGGTTTATAGTATCATTTTTGGGAAAGGCAATCGCATCCCATTATTTGACTTGAATATTAAATTGTCTAACCACTAATCTTTGGATCTAGTTTTCTTCTGTCTATTGAGGAACCTAATTTTTTTTATTGTAGATTGTTGTCAAAACCTTTTTTCTCAAAAAGGTGGAAAGAAATTGTTAACTTGTGGTTTGTAGGTGTTTGGATAGTCTAGCTTGATTTACTTGTTCAAAATTTTAACACTAAAGATATTTTATTATCATTCACTAAATCAATCAGAGGATTATGCTCTTTTCCTTCAAGGAAAATTAGAAACTCAAAAATTGATTTAGGACTTGAGAAGAATTTGGGGTAAATGAACAAGGGAAACCTCATTGTATAATTCTTTTTGGAAAGTAATTGAACAAACACAAGTCATTTAATCTTGTGGGATAATTGAACAAGTTTCATTGTATAATTCCTTTTGGAGAGAAATTGAACAACACAAATCATCTAACATTGTGGGAAAAAGAACACTCATTGTCTAATTTTGGATATAGTAATTGAAAAATAAAAGTATTTAATCTTGGGGAAATTGAACAATCAAACTGTGCTTTTAAATTAATTTGTGTTTTCATAAGCTAGGAATTTTTAAATCAAACTTAAGCTTATTTCTTGACCTCACTAGAGGATTTTCTCTTCCTTCCAAGTGGAGGAATCAAAAACTTGTCATGGGAGATTGAGTTGTGAGTGAAGTTGTTTGAGGGAAAGAACTTTATTGAAGTTTTTGTGGGAGAAAATGAAATGAAATAGGAGAGTATGCTATTCTTGTTTTGAAGAATCATAAATATTGAACTCATAAGATTGCCAATCCTTTGTATGCTTTTCAAAATATTAGAGGGCCTGCTGGTTGAGGAAAAAATCTCCCAGGATGACCCAAGTGAGGACAGGTTTATGCCAACCCTTCCAAATCACTATAAATAATTGCTTCCTTGTAGGCTAAAGCCTTGAAAGACATAATTGGTTTTGTTCTTGGAATTTTGACATCATTCCTTGAACATGCTTGGGTGTGTGCAGAGTGAAGCGGCTTGAATCTTTCTTATGAGACTACACACATTTGAGTACTCATAGGGCTATACACCTCAATTTTTCCTTGTACAATTCTATGGGAGAAAGTTACGAACAGATTGCCCTATCATAATAAAAAATTGTAGTAAAACAACCTGATTCACCTCTAAAAGGGTGATAATCTTTGTGCAAGGAAAATAGTAATTGCCCCAAGATACTCATCATTTTGTTCCCTCACTTGCGTTTGGAGTCAACTAATATAGAATCATAATCAAAGCCATTGCGTGCTTGGTGATGGCCATATTCTGATTAGCATTTAAGTGTATACCTGAGTCTATGAGCAAATATTTTCATCCTATGCTTAGAAACTAGGGATTAAGGATGTGTTTGTTCACCCCTAACAATGCAACATTGCTTGCTGTGCTTAAAAACTCATTAAAAAGATAAATCCTTCAAACAAGAAACAAATTTCAATCCTTAGACTACATGCTATGTTTTTCACTCACTAGAAAGTCTCAAAAAACAATCTGCAATCAGACAAATTTCACGCATTCTGAGACAAATTTGACAAAATTGGAAAAAATTGACAGAACATCAAAGGCTCACATCTGGTTGCATTAGGTAGCATTTAGGATCCTGGCTCACACTTGGTCATTTTTGCATCGCATCTAGGGAGAAAGATCGCATGCTATGTATCAAAGCTCGCATTCTGCATATCAACGCTCGCATCTGGTTAAGCAGAACCTCACATTTAGGAAAATGGGCACTTGCATAGTTTTCTCTTAGAGAAAATCAATATATTTGGGTACCCTTTTGGCTCTTTAGTCTAGTCTTGTTTCTTTTTATGGTATGTCGGTCGCTGTTTCAAAACTTTTTCAGAATTCTACCTTGCATGTCCTTTTGGGTTCTCACAATTGGTCTCAAAATGCATGGTCTATTCACTTTTCAAAACAAATTGATTCCCAGCTCACTATCAAGTGATTCTAACTCTTTGACGCTGGATTCATTTACTTCCATCAAACACAAACAATCCTTTACAACTTGGACACACTTACTTGGACAATTTGAGACTTCACTTAACACTATTGGGAAACTTTTGACATAGTTGAGATTCAACTTCATGGTTAACACACGATGCAACAAGTATCTTGTTGAAACTTTAGAAGTACCTCCTACATTTCTACACTTTCAACAAGGAGAGACATCTCGTAATACCTTATTTGACACATAATCACCCACAATGGAAGCTCCTAGAAAGGAATTCAGTAAAACTTTTGAAGAATACAACAATGAAAAAAATTGAAGACAAGGAAGACAGTAGTAGTGAGGAATAAATTCACATCACTCACCCTTTGTTTGACTTGGATAGTGATGGAGACGTACCCAAGGAAGAATATAATAGACTCAAACAAAGTAGAAAATTACAAAGAATATTGGAAAAGATCATTGGGGAAGACAAAGAAAAATACTTTCTACATCTAGCATCCATTGGAGTTAAACAACCTAAAGATTATGATGTTGAAAGACTAAAGGAAAAAGAGATACCAACCCCTATCTCTATTCTCACCAAACAATTGACCTTGATGCAAGCCAAAATTGCAACAGTCATACAAGAGAAGGTCAAACCAACAAAAAAATACTCTTTGGACCACATTTGTCCATTTCCTTTTGATAAGAGTATCAACATGATTCCATTTCCTCCCAACGTGGCAAGGCTTAAATATGACAAGTAAAAGTGAGAGACTGATCCACATGACCATGTGAGAGAGTTTTGTGATCTAAGAATAGAGTACATGCACAAACCAACATACCTAATGAGGCTATTTCTGGGAAGTCTAGGTGGAAATTCTATGGAGTGGTTCTCCAAACTCACACCTAAGGTGAAATATTTTGAGCAGTTAATACAACATTTTGTGCAATAATACTCATACAATATACAACATGACGTAACCATGATGGACTTATGTAACACAAAATAAAGAATTGGTGAATCCTTTACACACTATTTACAAAGGTGGAGGAAAATATTTGCTAGGTATTCAAGAGCTATTCCCGAATTGGAAAAGATGGAAATCTTTATTAATAACTTGATACCTGAATTAAACTATGCTTTGCAAATGAAAGATTCACCTAGCTTTGATAGGATGATAAAAAATTCCATTAGTATTGAAGAGGTCATGGTTAAGAAAGGAGAAATCACCCTTCAAAGTGGTTATAAATCTACCAACTACAACAACAATCCTAAATGGTGGAAACAAAACAAGAATGTTGTTAACGATGGAGTGGTAGATGCATCCAATGCTAGTCCTAAACCAGAAGTGTTTAATTTAACAAACAACATACAAGTGAACAAAGAGGCCAAGGTAACAACCACAATAACTAAAGAAAACAATGAGAACAACAAGAGTAGACCATGGACTTCTAGACCTCAACAAACATTCACTCCTTTGGGAGAACCTCTTGAGACTATTTTGAAGACACTCTTGGACAAAAAATTTCTTACAATTCCCAATTCAAAACCATGGGAACTAGAAGTCAAACCAAAATAGTAGGATGATAATTCTTATTGTGTCTTTCACAAGAACAAGGGACATAAGACTAATAATTGTGTTAAGCTTAAACATGTAATACAAGACCTTATTGAAGGAGGCAAAATAAATGTGGAAGGACACACCACTAATGAAGACCATACAAAATTTAACAAACCATTCCCTAACTACGAGAAAGGGGAATCTTCTAAAGGAAAAGGAAGTGAAGTAAATTACACCTACTCCAATAAGGATAATGTGATCAACATGTTGGACATTAAATATGATTCAATCAATATGATCACTATTAAAGGTGCTAAAGACTCATCCACACAATCCAATGCAGTGACTCAAAGTCAAGCACAAGTCACAATCAAAGGAGATAGCTCATCAAAACAAGCAATATCTTCAAAAGTACATGTTGTAACTATTCCCAAACCAGCAACAACAAGACAAACAATTACCATTCCTTTAGAAAACTATAACTTGGTCGATCAATTACAAAGAACCTCTGATAAAATTTCTATATTTGAGTTACTTAAAATTTCCTTAGTGCATAGGGAAGTTCTTGAACAAGCCCTAAACTTTGCAAATGTTCCAAAAATAAATTGATGTAGACAAGTTCCAAGAAATGGTTAATCATATCTCAGCACCAAACTATCTCTCTTTTTAGAAGAAGATGACAAGTCATTAACACATCCGCATAACCAACCCCTACACATTAAAGTCATAATTCACAAATCCCATGTCAGACATGTATTGATAGATGGAGGCACAGGGTTGAACATTTGTACTCTCAATCTAATAAAGAAGTTGGGTCTTTTAGAACAAACCATTTATTCAAGAAGTAAGATAACTCTCAAAGCTTACGATGAAGAAGAAAGATCATCTAAATGCCTCATTTTTCTACCAATTAGAATAGGACCAGCAGAAAGAAATGTGATTTTTCAAGTTCTAGATCTACCCTTGGCTTACAACATACTATTAGGGAGACCTTGGATTCATGAAATGCATGAAATACCATCTAATTACCACAAATGTATCAAATTCCCACATAATGGGGTGGAAGTAACAATTCCTGGAGATGTCAGTTATACTTGTAATAATGTCAAAGAAGATAGTATGGTTCCTCATAACAAGGAAGTTCCAAAATAAACTATTCCTAAAACTACTAAAGACATGGTTATGAGAAGCCTTGGAAAAAAACTAAAACTTGAAGAAACTAGTATGGGAGAATACAAGCTAGACATGAACCCATCATTAATAGAACTTCCTATATCTCCAAGATCTTATGACAAACCTTCCTCATATTTCACACCTACTACATCTAAAGAACCAGAGATTCAAAAAGAAACTAGTATGGTTAGAGCCTCTACTTCTCAAGAGGATGAAAAAGAAGAAAAAAATAGTCTTGGCTTGGCTTTATAAATGAGAATGAAAAGAAAATGAGGTAAAATACGTGGAGATATCCGCAGAAAAGTATGGTAAAGGATATGAACTTCTCAAAAAAATGGGATATCAAGGGAAGGGACCTTTAGGAGACAAAGGAAAAGAACTTGTTGAGCCTATACACATGGAATTCAGAAATACCAAAGACAAAATAGGACTAGGTTTCAATAATAAATCTAAAAAACCTACTTCAAGAGATGGTCCAGTCTTTGATGAAGGAAGTGGTGATGAAGAAGAAGAGACAAAACTTGAACAATGGACCTATGAGAGATTATTGCATATTGGTATAGAGTATCCCAAATATCAAGGAGAAATATATGTACCTACTTTTGTAACACAACAAGACACTCATGTTCCTTTATTGACATAAGATACTATTCAAGAAGTAGAGGAAACAACAAAAGACTCTCTAGAAGTCCCTCTGATAGAAACAACTCCTGAAGAAATACCCCAACAACAAGATTTACATCCTAACTGGGGGTAGTTGGTCACAATTTCACATGTCCTAGATTTACCTCACTTTGATCTACAAGTGGCTAATAGGGTACATCAGGTAACTATTGTTAAGTTTCTAAATAGATTAGATGATGAAATAATAGAGTCACATGACTATGAATGGGATAAATTTTCAAATGCTACTATGGACATTGAAGTAGATGTAATTCATAAATTTGCATATATATTGGAAAGATGAGAGAGTTCTAACACATCTCCTAACACTGTTGTTGTTCCAGAATCATATGAGATACCACTACCTGGAATTCTTGATGAAGAAACTAGTGTTTTACTAGGTCTAGAGGACATTCTAAGACTACAAGCAATGAGTTCCATTTTTTTGAGAGAAGAGGAAGAAAGATTAATTGATGAGTCACTAGAGTTATCTTTGTATATTACTAACAATGACCCTATTAATGACGATTTAACTCTTGATGATCTAAACGGTGTAGAAGTTGACATAATAGAACATGTCTTGTTAGTTAATAGTTTTGACGCTCCCGCAATGCTATCCTTTCCAAACTCCAATTCATGATCCTTGATAAACCATGACCTAATTGATTGGACAAAGTCAGATCCTAATCCTATCATGAACTTCCCTAATGACTACACTTTGGCTTGTTACCTAAATGCTTGTGAACCTTACCCTTCTTCCATCAATGCAAGGAGCGTGAACATGTCAGAGGAGGATATCAAGTTTCTTAGTCACAAATTGAAAAATAAAAAGAAGAAAAGAAATGATGGTGTAAACCACGTTGTGGCAGTGTCAAATTCTAAAAAAGTAAAAATAAAAGATGTATCTAATGGTGAAAACCTCTTAGAGGCACCAAAAGATGAGATTCTTGATATCCTCCCTGAGCACTTTCAAGAAAGATCTTTAGTTTTGATAGAACCTATAAAATAGTTAACTTGGGAACTGCTAAAGTTCCATAATTTGTTCACCTAGCACAACCCTTATTAGAAGAGGAGAAGATACAATGAGTTCCTGAAAGAGAAAAAGATCGATTTTTCATGTTTTTACATAGATATGCCTGGAATCAACCCTGAATTAATAATGCATCATTTATCTATAGCTCCTGGGATCAAACCCATAAAACAAAAATTAAGAAAGATGCATCCTCATGTTTCATTACTGGTGAAAGTAGAGCTAGAAAAATTACTGAAATATGGATTGATAAGAGTCATCACTTATGCAGGATGGATTTCTAATGTGGTACCAGTATCTAAAACAAATAAATCTATTAGGATCTCCACAGACTTTAGAGACTTAAACAATGCATGTCCTAAAGATGATTTTCCACTGGCGAACATTTATATGATCATAGATATTACAACATGATATCAAATGTACTTACTCATGGATGGTTTCTGGGGCTATAACCACATTGAGATTTCTCCTAAAGACCAAGAGAAGACCGCATTCACATGCGCATGGGGAACTTTTTTCTGGAACATTATGCCGTTTGGATTAAAGAATACTGGTGCTACATACCAAAGAGCTATGACAACCATATTCCATGATATGATACATAAAAACATGGAGGACTACGTGGATGATACCTTAGTAAAGTAAAAAAAGGACTACTCATATTGAAGACTTGTGCAAGATATTAGATCACATGGAGAAACTTCAACTCAGGCTTAATCCAATGAAGTGTGCCTTTAGAGTTCAATCAGGAAAGCTACTATGGTTTATTGTATCAACAAAAGGAATTGAGGTAGACCCTAAAAAATTTAAATCTATACTAGAAATGTCACCTGCATGTAACATTAGTCAAATGAGGACATTACAAGGAAGACTCTAGTCAATCAAGAAATTTATGTCACAACTTGCAGACAGAGCACAACCTTCTACTAAACTGCTACATAAGGGTGTTACCTTAAAATGGGACAAACATTGTGAAAATAACTTCAAAGAATTAAAAGAGTACTTGGCTAATCCTCTTATTATCATGGCACCCATTCATGGAAAGACATTACTCCTATATATCTCAGCTATGGCTACATCGTTGGGAGTATTGATGGCTCAAGAAGATGAAACTAAAAATGAAAGAGAAATTTACTATATCAGTAGAACACTAGTATCTTATGAACTCAATTACAACATAATTGAAAAAAGCTTTCTTAGTAGTTTTCTTTGCATCATAGAAATTGAGACATTAGATGCTATCCCATACAGTAAAACTTATTGCAAAGATAGATCCTCTGAAATACCTCTTAAGCAAGACAACATTAACAGGAAGGCTAGCAAAGTGGGTCCTGATTCTGAGAAAATTTGATATTGAGTATGTGGATAGAAGGGATATTAAAGGAAAATTCCTTGCAGATCAATTAGCTGATTCACCCTTACAAGATGATGCACCTTTGATAATTGAATTTCCTAATGAAACTATAATGCATCTAACTAAACATCCGTGGAATATGTACTTTGATGGTTCTTTCAGGAAACAAGGCTCTAGAGTAGGAGTTCTATTCATCACTCCTCAAATCTACAAGATACCCAAAGCATACAAGTTAATGTTTCCATGAACCAATAACATTTATGAATATGAAGCATTAGTGAATGGTCTTAAGTTGGCTATGGAATGGAAGATCATAGAGTTACATGTGTATGGTGACTCAACTTATTATTAATCAAGTAAATGGAGAATATCAAACTAAATATGAGAAGTTGATGCCTTATAAACAACTGGTTGGAGACTTGAAAAAGTACTTTGTCTTCATCACATTCTGGCAAATACCAAGAACAGAAAAAAAAGATGTAGATGCTATGGCTACACTGACATCCATGTTACAATTAGAAGAACATCAGTTCTGCTATGAATTCTTGGTGGAAGAACTATCCTATCCATCTTTTGATGCCCCTGAGTACCAAGTAATTTGTGCTTTAAACACCCAAGACCAATCCCAATATGCCAAACTCATTACCTATTTAACTGACCAAACTCTACCTGATGGTTTATCAAGGAATTAAAAATGAGCCTTAATTAAGACAACATCGTATTATGTCCTCATTACTAATAAATTATATAGATGAGGTCTCAATGGTACACTTCTTAGGTGTTTAGAACAAGAAGAGTCTGATCGCACATTAAAAGAAGTCCACGAAGGTGTATGTGGATCACACTCAAATGACTTTTCACTAGCTAAAAAACTACTAAGAGTTGGCTATTACTAGCCTAGAATGGAAAAAGATGCTGTTCTATTTTCAAAAACTTGTCACAAATGCCAAACACATAGAAATCTCATCCATGCTCCTACTAGAGAACTCATACCATTTATAACATATTGGCCATTTCAACAATGGGCCTTTGATTTGGCTGGACAAATATATCCTAATTCTTCAAGTGGACACAAATACATCATTATGGCCACTGAGAATTTCACTAAGTGGGTCGAAGCCATGCCACTGATCAAAGTCATTGGCAAATAGGTGGCTATGTTTATCTTGAACTACATTAGTTGTAGGTATGGAATACCCTCTTCAATTGTAACAAACAATGGGGGCCAATTTAAAAACCAAGATATCGAAGACCTTTGCACACAATTTCACATTACTCAGCACTGTTCTTCAATATATTATCCTCAAGGTAATGGACAAGATGAGGCATCTAACAAGAACATTCTCAAGATCTTACACAGAACTGTAAGTCTGGTAGAGACTGGTATTTACAACTAAATCCAAAACTTTTAACCTTCAGAACAAGTATTAGAACACCAACTGGAGCCACACCATTTTCTCTAGTCTATGGCGCTGAGGTAGTATTACCTATTGAGGTAGAAATTACATCCTTGTAGGTATCTCTACAAGGTCTTGTTACTGATAAAAAATACTACATTGATAGAGTGAATGCATTAGACTTACTTAATGAGTGTAGAAAACAAGTGTTCGATCATCTGAAAGTGTACCAAAAATGCATGTCAAAAGGGTACAATAAAAATGTCAAACCATGACACTTTCAAGTGGGGGATCTCATTCTCAAAGAGAATCCTAAGAACTAGCCAAATAGAGAACAAAAAGGAAATTTTGAACCCAACTGGCTGGGGCCTTATGTCATTACTACAACTTTTGGGACTGGAGCTTATCAGTTAGCTACACCAGAGGGAGATGTTCTTCTTGATCCCATGATTACTCTACATTTGAAGCAGTTCTATGCTTGATATCTGGATAGCAAAGACAGTATAGTGAAATTCTTAGAAAATACCAAAAAAATCAGAAAATTGATCCTGAAGAAATCCAAAAATAGTGGAAAAATTCCTGAAAAAAGGTATCCTTGGTAAAAACCTGGCAAACAGGTGCCTTGATACTACAAAAAAAATAAAAAAATAAAAAAGAACAAAAAAATTGAAAAAGAGAAAAGTGCCTTGATGAAAACCTGACAAATAGGTGTCTTGGTAGAAAAAATAAAAAGCTTTATCGAGTGGTGAAAACTTGGCAAACATGCATCACTCAAACTCTATGCTCTATCTATCAATGCATTGATGATACTAATCCTTCATGATTGCACCTATACTATTTGGTGACTTTGATTCCTTACAAATGTCCTATCCTTTCTTAGATTTTGTCTACATTTGCATCTTAGGAATACTCATTCTGCACTGGGGGCATCATTGCTAGCATGGTCAGTTCATGTTTGCTAGGTTGTCCTAGAGTCTCATCTAGGATGGTTCACCTCTCAAAACAGTATTTCTCAATACTTGCACCTAAATGTCACTATCACAAAAAATGGTGTTTCTTCAACACCACCTACCTGTAACGGATATCATACTAGTGTTTCTCAACACTTTAATCAAACACTTTCAATGACCTAGTGTTTCTCAACACTTTAATCAAGAACGTTAAATGAACTAGTGTTTTTCAACACTTTAATAAAAAAAAAATTAGTGTTTCTCAACACTTTAATCAACCAGTGTTCCTAAACACTACTTTGGATTGCAATTGCTGACAAAATTTAATCTCATATACTCAGACATGAAAAACATATTGCTTACTTCCAAATTCTGATTGATGTATCTTTTTTGCGCTTGAAAAAAAATAATTCACAATACTTCTCAATACTACTTAAACACATAGAATGATCTTGGTTTGATTATGAATCTTTTATGTTCCCATGATATTTCATACTAGGGGCATCTAAGTAGTTATAAATTTTCTTGGATTGATTATCAATTGGTGATTGTTATATCTTTCGAGTTACTCCATGATGTCTATTCAAAGACAAAGAGTCGCAAGGGCAGGGGGCATAACGTTTTCTTGGTTTTTTGCATATGGTGATTGTTTCAATGATCCTATAAATTTTACATAACTTGGATGTTTATAGTAAGGGCTGCCAACATGAGTGGATAGCCACATATATCTCCATCCTGGTTATGTGTAAACTACGGTGAGGTTGAAACAAATTTCTTATCTGTTTTCTAAATCAGATTCTCACTAAGGTGTACAAAACATGATGTACCCAAGGATATGAATTTTCAAGGTCATTGCGGGTCACATATCTTTCATTACACTTGAACAAAAACTGATTCTTAATAGTAAAAGGATATAACTAACTTGTCATCCTGACTTCTATGCCTTGATTCTTAGGTTTATTTTTGACATTGCATCCAATACACATAGTATTCATACTTTCCTGATACTAGTTGGTATTAGTGATAGTTGTACTATTAGGTGATTTCCATTACAAAAATGCCCAATGATGATAAAATGCTATAATGTATACAAATCAGTGACGATCCTAAGAGTCTGCATTTAGATCCATTTAGAGATTGCATGATTCATTTTGAAAAGAAAAGCATAAATGAATTGAGCTTAAAATGATTTCTTGATTCATCCAAAATCCAAGTTAATTACATAATCTATATTACTGATTTTAATGTCATTACATATCCATGACATACATTTTGCATTCATAAATGAGGAAAGAGAAAAGACAAAAACAAAGCATTCAAGCATTGCATTTATTTCTACATCCTAAGTGCATCCATACATTTATTTGCATAAATAAAATCTCAAAAAAATACATTTGCATATTCACTTAGCATCATTTGAAACACATTTATATATCAGTAATAAATCAAAGAGCATAAATGATGTCATCACATAAATATAACTCATCAAGAGACCAAGATTAAAATCACATCTGCATCAATCTATACATCTATCAAAGCAAGAGAACCCATGAACATATCAAGATCTGGAACAAGTATCTCAGATATACTAATATGGAACAGATAAAAAATGTGGAACTATCTACAAAAGAGTATCAGAGTATTAGTACAAATCAGATATATATGTATAAAAGTCATGGTACAATAAATGACTCATAAGGATCCAGATATACAATATGATCTCAAAATATGTCAAAATACAAAATCAAGACTGGCTACCACTCTGTCCCTGATCTAGAGGAGGAGGAGGTGGTGGTACAATTGGTGCTGGTGGAGAAATAGCCCACTCATACTGCTGAGAAATGAATGAATAGGAAGGTTCTCTCTGACCCTCTAGAACCAAAACATGATATAAACCAAAGTAATAAGCTGCTCTTTGTCCCTGGTGAGTAGCTACCCGAGCCTAAGTATCTCTTTCTGCCCTGAGCATATCACCCTATCTATCCCTCTCTACTCTAAGATGCTCAAGTTATGCATCCTTGTCTACAAGTAAGGCCTCCAATGTAGTGATCCTCACTCTGAGCTGCTCACGCTCGTTCTCACACTGTGTTAAAGCATCACCATTTATGCCTGAGCCTCTACCCATGTCCTATCCTGAAGGCCTATCCTGTGGCCTATCCTGCTGAGTATCCTACTCACGCTGTCAATGTTGTTGCTGCTCTCTAGTCAGTAGTCAACCTAGATCTCTCTATAAAAAAATGAATCTGAGATGATTTTGCCTGCTGGTGGCACCCTCTTTACTCCCTCCCACTGCACCTCCACCCCTATCATCTCTATCATCACCATCATCTGGACCCTATCCTCTTTTCAGAGGAGGGCTTCTCCCATCTCATCACCCACCATATCTACCATTGTCCCTCCCTCCATCCTGTCTCTCCCTTTGAGCTCCCCTTGTGCCTCTCACAGGTCAATCATCAGTGGGATCATAGTCTAATGGATCCTATATTTGAGTAACTGCCTCATCAGAAGTTGAAAAATGTGGAAATGGATGTTGTAACATCTGAGCACCTTGCATCTGCAACATCTGTAAAAGGTCCCAAGAAATTGCAACCATATCTCTGATAGCAGTTTCATATGGTAATCGAGTACCCCATAATGGCTCCTCATCATGAATATGTGCATATACTACTAAATCCTGGCACTTGCCCTGCACACGGCCATACTACCTCAATACTCGGGTAACCAAGAAGCGCTCTACAATGTATTTGGTCCTACCAATCAAATGTCTGCTCTAGAAAAAATAAGTCATTTGTCACCTGTCAAAAATCCACTCCTCGCAGTCAAGGTATGGTTGCCACACTACTACTGTCATATCATCAAAAAGCTGGTGCCAATATTCTACCTTTCCTAGATGGGGCTGTTGAACCCAACCTAAGTACATATATACATACAGCTACTAATCTAACCGCTACCTATCTACTATCAGTTGTATAATTGGGATATGCTCCCATGCCCAGAGCTGTAACACAAGGATCCCAACAATCATGCTGTGTGAATACTGGTACACAATCTCATGTAACTCTCTATAAATATGAGCAAGAATGTAGTTGCCCCATGCAAATCTCTAAAAGGACACAACCATCTTCTCCAACATGTCAACCTAGCCCACCATAAAACTGTGCTATCCTCTATCAGGCATCAGGATTCATCTCATCAATCCAGCTAAATACACAGGAAGTCGATTGTAGTGACATATAGTCCCAAGTGAGGTATCGCCAAGCTATAGTATCATTTCCAAAGAATCATCATGCCATGGAAATGGCTATAATAGAGGTCAAATCAAATTGCACCTATCAAACCATCATAGCAACTCTAGGAATGTGCCACACATCCTCGGGTGTGACGGTCATCTTGCCAGTTGGGAGATGGAAGGTGTTGTGCTCAGAATGCCATCTCTCGACCAGAGTAGTCAACAACCCTCAATTTACCTTGATGTCGGGTAATTCTCTCAAAGATGGTAAAAATACATGAGCGACTAGCTGTACCTCATCACTGGACAAAGATCTAGATAGAGCAAGGACATGACTAGGATACGGTCCTCAGAATGATACAACTTCAAAAGGAGTTTGTTTAAAAAGATAGCAATTACAGAAAAGTTCAAATTAGTACTCTATCTAAGACAACTAAGAAGAAAAGTAACCAACTAAGTGTTTTTGGTCATCAGACAGAGAAAAATAGTCAAAATTGGAAGAAAACTGTCTAAAACCAGAAATGACTCTGTTCCTACAGGGTGTGATCCCTTTTATGAAATGTAATCCATGATTTCTGGGATACGATGGGGCATCCAAAAAGCAATCCTGTTTTAGCAGGATGTGGTGTGCGACCCTGTTCTAACAGGACGCAAAAAAATTAAAATTCCTAATTTCAATTACCAAATGCGATGAAATTGCAAAAAATGGGAAATGATCCTAAAACTATAGGATGCAACGCGAGATTAACCAGGTGCGATCCAAAAAATGGGAAACGATGCAGAATGAAACATGCTATAACTACTAAAACTTGCATAAAACTGGAATCTAAAATTTTTAATAGGTAGGTTTTTGATTACTTACCAGAGGTGGGTAGTTAGTTGGATGCTGATGTCATCAACTAAGCTCAAATTGATGCTTCTCCACGTGGACCACCATCTTCTCTACAGAGCTCTCAGAATTACCAAGGATAAAAGTGAAAATGAATGGGTAAAAAGAGAATTTTGTGATATGTATTTGACTTTTTGAGCTATTTAGGAGCTCTGGAACTCCTCCCAGGCTACTGAAACCCATTTTTTCTCTTTCTGATCGATCATGAATGAAATCAAATGCACAAATGATGTTCTACACAACACAGTAAAATTTTTACGATAGTTACCAAAAATGCAGAATTGATCCATATGTTTCGAAAATGATGCACAAGCTTTACACAATCAATTTTACAGGTTCTATATCATCAAATTGCACATTATTCATCAAAATATTGGTTTGACATCATTTTATCAGACTCATAATTGACATTTTAATGTGATTAACTTGGTAAAATTGTGTTTTCTCTTAACACACCTTCATTTCTCCACTTCTTCTAAGTTGATTCTTTCTTGATTCAATTGATCAATTCAAGTGATATATCATCCTACAAAGGGATTTATTATTTTTTCCTTCAATTTTGTTCTTGAGGGGGCATGATCACACTTAAATTAATTAAATTCTTTCTCAAAATAACATTAAAATGACTTTGTCATCAAAATACTAAAGGCATGATAGTTCCTTGACTAAGTCAGGACTGTTGGATTGTGTTGGGACTAGAAAACACAGTAAGGGTTTTTGAACCATGTTAAAATTTTGTAGTTTGAAGCCCTATATTTGCTTTTATGCTTATTTTCCCGAGTGAAGTCTCAAGGTCCAACATGCAAGTCAGGTGTTCATTACCATTGTTCTAAAATTTGAATACATATCAGGTCATCAAATTCAAGTTTTGAGTTGTTTCATGATGTCTTATTTTGAGCATGTCTAAGTCTACATTTTTGCCTAAGTGTCAGTTTTCTATAGCAGGCCCTGTTTGCATTTTAATATCTTATGTCCTGTTAAGTTTCATGGCCTGCCACATTGAGGATGTTTAAATTTTATATCCAAGAACTTGTGTTTCAAAGCTCAATCCATTTTGAGTCTGTTTGATAGGTAGTTAGATCCCTCCAAGTTGGTCTTCCAGAAATGTCTTGTTTCTCTTTTCTACCCTGAATTCCGAATGACCCTGTTTGACTGATTATAAATTTTGACCTTGTGACCTAATTGAAAAAATTCCTTTTGAATTGTATCACAGAGGTTAAATACTTCTTGAGTCTCTATCTTTAGGTCAAGACAAGTCCATTAGTCAGTTTGCTAATTTGATTCTGTTTGCATTTTCTATTAGTGTGCCAAATTGTCAAATGCAGATTTCTAAGTAGCCTACTTTGTGGTTTCCCTATTTACACCCTATTCAAGGTCAAGCATAATTGAAAGTTGTTTTGCATTGAAAACATGGAGATGTACCCTCTTGAATATTTTCAGGTCATGATGAATCCATTTTCCCAGTTTGCCAATCTGATTTCATTTGCAGTTTCTAACATATTAATGCAGGTCAGTTGCATAGTTTAGTCAGAGTTCTTGTTTGTGATGTTATATCTTGAATACGGTGATTGGTCATATCAAGAAAGTGGCGCCCTTGCATTGTAGACCAAATTTACTTCAAGTTTGCAAGGTATCAGATCCTGAGGGTTTTATATGCACACTTTTCCAGATTCTTTTCATTTGCAGAAATCATTATTTCTTATGTAGCATGTTCTGTAAGTTCCGAGTGGCTACTTTCAAGGGTCTGTCGAATGTGACCTGTTGATAATCATGAGTTTTTTTTCTGAATTCATGCTCTCCATGCAACATATTTCCAATACCTAGAAGCTCAAGTCTTTAGCAGGTCATTTGACTTGTTTTCAAAGTCACAACCAGATGGATCTTATGGTTATTTGATAGTGTAATTTGCAGAATGGTTCTGAGAAAGCGATTTGGAGGATTAAACTCTTTGGACCTATTTTTTTTTTTCAGGTTTCACTGTGAAAAATGGAAGAATGTGGACCATGTGTGTCAAGCGTTAGGTCCAATTCACTTTATTTTGTCAGTTTTTAAAGCCAAATCTAGAGGCTAGTTGTTGTTTATATAGTTAGTTTGCAGAGGTATAAAGGATTGGTTGTGCGATATCCAATGCAATGCTTTATGGTAAAATTTCATTAGAGGCTATGTTGGGTGTTTGAAGATTGAAATAAGTTCAGGGATGATGATTTTAAAATCATGGTTTCAAGAACCCAATTTTAATATATGATTGGAAAGGCGTGGTCTTATGATATGGAAATGCTTGCAAGTTGCACAAAAGGATTTGTTAAAATGGTTTCAGAAAATTTGAAGAAAATGCCATGGGCACGCATGAAGCCAAGTCCAAAATCCCAATCCACATTTTCCATGTTTGTGAAAATAATCCATTATTATCCGTCTTGTCTGTGCAAATGCTGAGAAGCTTTTCTAGAAGAGGAAGTGTTATTATTAGTTAAAGGAGAAAATAAATGTTTCCTGGATGAAGCTTCTTTTGTGGCATAATAGGCTTGTACATCGGTGGCATTGAACATAAAATGACCTAGGTAATCGATCAAGTATTCTTTGCAATAAAGGAAAACATAAAATTTGCAAAATCCTTCCCAAACAAAAGCAATTTACAGGTGTAAAGCCAATTCTATAACCTTTGCTAGGAAGTTACTGCATGAGATTAGAGGTGATTTCACATGTTGAAACAAGGATAATGGAGCATTAAGAACAATAAACCTTCAAGAAAATGCAATCAGTGGGTATAATGTCATTTCCTTGCACAAATTTGGGAAAGGAGCAAGTATTTTTAAGGTACTTTTCATAGACCAGCATGGACTAAGGTGAACATATGGCGAGAAGGTGTAATGAAGGTCTGCATAGAGTGCCTACACTAGATGATTGGAAGGAGCTCACATAGATGTTGAAGGAAGCCTTTGAAACTTTCAAGAAATACAATTAGCAGAGGTAATAAACCAATACCCTGCACAATGATCCAAAGGAGGAGATGCGTTGATTTTGGAGGGCCTGTGTAACAAAAGGCCAGAGGTGTTGTGCCAAAGCATATGTGGAAGCATAGATAAATGAATAGAGGCTGGAGAGTAAAAGGGAAGCTTGCACATAAAAAGAAAGAGGGGTAGGGTCAACATTGAATGCCACAAGTTTTGTTTCTCTCCTCCCTACCTGCACTCAAATTATAAGCCTGCGCAGGAGTTGGGAAGACCAGAAGCCACACAAGGAACATAGCCAACACAACACATAGAAATGGAGGAAACCCTGGGCTAGGCATGCTATCTACGCATAGAGCCATAGACCAGGAAAGTATATTGCTGGACAGAGCTTGTGGAAGACATAAATGAAGGCCTAAAAGATTTAAAACAATGGAAATTGGTAGATGTATAGTGTAGACTGGTTGTGTTACATGCTTTTATGCAGAGAATTATAAAGTACAATATCTCACATGTAATAGGAAATAAAATATACCAATATTTATATAGACTAATGCACGTAGAGCAATATGAATAAAAGGCATGGAGCCATTGGAAGAGCGTGCTTGAGGTACATGCTGGAAATCCATAGCTTGGTCGGTGGGACCCAGTATTTTGGCGCGCTAATGCACTAAAGGGCTTTAGAAACTAAAGTGTTTAGTCCCACATTGCAGGTGGGAGGGAGATTTGAAGGATTTATATACAAGAATGCATAGGTGATAGTTTGAAGGAAGAGTTGGAGGCTATGCACGTGCAGGTGGTGGACACATTGGGAAGCGTGCCAAAGGAAGAAAACCCAATTTTGTGGGACCCACAAGTGTGACATGAAAGATGAGTTGGATAATAGGTTGTAGGTTTCAGCACGAATCTTGAGGTAGTTGAAATCAACATATGACTTAATGGATTAATGAGAAAGATGCACAACATCTAACCACTAAGCCATTAAGCCATGGCAAAATGTGGCACCCCAGACACATGGCAAGATCTTGTGCAATGCAGAGGTGGCTCTTCCACAACCAATCATAAACTGATACGTGGCGGGAAACTGTAGAGCAGGGTGCACAGGTGGACTTGCGGGTGAATCAAAGAATGCCACATGGCATAGGGTAGGTGACATGGTGCCTAGTGGACACACAGAGCCAATCAAAGGGTGCCACATGGTGCAATTTGGTGCACTACAGATTAAAGGGATTAATTTGAAATTTAAAATGATTTTATTTCAAAATAGATAAGGTTAAAGAACTTGCATATTGAACTTAATCCTAGGGTCCACTTAATGGCTTAATGATAAAGTGCACAACATCTAGTCGTTAAGCCATTAAGCTTGATTGACAAGTGTCATAAGCTGATCAAATCTAGGTGAAATAAGGATAAAAGATAAACTATGCAGATTTTTAAATAAAATGCCATCTTAATTCAATAGTTTGACTATTGAAAAGACACAAATATTTTAGAAATTATTCAAGAAATATGCACGGGAAGGGAAAGTCTTTTTAGTGATTTAGAGGGAAAATTTTATCCAAAATGTCAAGTACCATATATCATCAGAAAGGTCTCGGAACGAGGATTCTGACTTTGCAGACCATTTGAGTCAAGATCATACTAGATTCTTACAGTTGCAGTTAGAAACACTTGCAGATATTTTTGGGGACAGAGAGGTGTCGGTGACTGGATTGTTTCTTCTTTCTCCTATATCTAGTTTTTTCTCCATTGTACAAGGATGTTGAAAATGTATGCTGCTGGGAAGTATTCAGGCTCTTGAGTATTATTTTCTATGTTTCTTTGTCTTGCAAATGTATAGATTTAGATGAATTTTAATGAGAACGATGGAATCCCTGTTCAGTTCTTGTCTGATGTCTTTGTATGTATTGTCTTAATTCTTGTGTATTAACTTGTAAGGAATCTTAATATACTAGTTATAAGGTATCTACGGGTTTGAGTTTGAGTTTCTTTCAAGGAGAGAGTAAGTCTTGATTTTAAATTCTGAGAATTCTAGGTTTGCATATGAATCTGATGTCCAGGTATTAAAATGAGAAGAATAGCTTGCAAGGTATTTCATTCGGGTTTTTGAGTTTGGAGTTAGGGTTTTTTGGGAATGCACATTTGTATGACTCTATTTCCCAATAGATAAGGCACTGGTCTTTGCTGGAGTGGCAGTTTTCTTCATCAATCAATTATTCAAATCATTTTCCATTTTCTATTTAAAGAGCATAAATGTTTGTAAACTGCATTGAATAGTGCAAATGCTTTTGGTGAATCCTTGTAGAAGTGAATCTGATAGGTTAGCCTACTTGAGCCTCGAGGTTTGAAGAGAAGAAGGGTGAATATCCTTGTTGTTACTTTGACCATTTCCCTAGTTCTTAGCAGATCATACATGTGGGATCCTGTATAAGTCTGGTTGAGTTGAATTCCCATGTTTTATAAGTTTGAGAACTATCCAAGGTCCCATCTACATAATGAGGTTTAGCTAGTGATTTATATGTATGTAGATTTTAGCTTCTTTTAGGCGTACCCACCTGAGTGTGTGGAACTCAAAGCAGAAGGAGGATCAAATCCTCATCAATTAGTCTTTTCTTTCCCTTCATTTTGCAGGAATGAGATGACTCTTGTGAGCTGGACAAAAATCCCTAGGTTTGGTTTGCATTGTCTCTTTTAGAACTGAGGGATACAATAAAAATCACTAACAAAATGGTGACTCTACTGCGGATAAAGATGAAGCAGTCTTGTTGTGCTATTCATAAAATACCTGGTGTTATTTTAAAAGTTGAATATCAGAATACCTCAGGTTGTGTTTACCCATCTGAGTCGTGCTAACAAAATGTCAACTTTGCTGGGGAGAAGTGGATGTTTGTAAAATCTGTAATGACTAAATTTTTATTGTCCATTTCTAGACCAATTTGTGAATTTTAATCCCATACTTGTTGTGGGTGGCGACTCTATTTGAACTTGGATAATCCTATTTGTTCTGTGCCAGTGTAATTTGTGATTATCAGTTGTTATCTAAAGTTTAAGATGTTTGTTTCCTTGCTTGGCTGAATCAATATCTGAATTTGACTTTAAGAAAGAGAGTCATAAAAGGAATCTAAAATTTGTTCATATCTTTGTGTGTGAATAGCCTGGAAGTGTTTTTATTTGCAGTGAAAGGAAGAAAAATATTATGCAACTTTTCTGGTTGGAATGGGCTTCCAGAATCAAAAGTGATTTCCAAATAGCTCTTATTGTTTGATATTTGTCCTCTACAAGGAGATGGCGACTCTACGAAAGAAGAACCAGATGGAATTCTGAGAAAGGCTTTAGATCTTCCTTGTATCCGATAAAGAAGAAGAAAGAACAACAACTATAAATCTTGTCCAGGTAATCCTCAGTTTTTATAAGAAATAAAAGTCCCTTAATAGGTGAGCAAAGCCCTAAGAAAAAGGGAAAAGTAGCTTTTTAGTTTGTCATACTTTCTGGTTGAAGTTTCAGTTTTAAGAAATCAGAAATATGCTGTGGTTTCATGAAGTTAATTGTTGCATGAAGTCAGATAGAAATCTCTGTGATAGAATATGATGTGTTGATTAAATAAGTGGTTAAAATGGAAATTATAGCAATCATGGGTCAAGATATATTTTCTACATCTGAAGTCTATGAGCAAGATCTTGAAAATTTTAATAGAGAAAAGGATATTTCATTGATAAATGAAAATATCCAACAACAATGCATGTTGATTTTAGGATGTAAGATTGGAGAGAGAAAATAAGAATCGACACTCTTGTTTTATGAGAAGTTTCATGAAGCCTATAATGAGCTTCCAATGGGTGTTGTTTTTCAAGAATCTACATATGTTAAAATGTTCCTGTTATGCCTTGCATCCCCATCCCTACATTTTGTGTGCAAAATGTTGGGTCCCCCTTTTTGTTTTCTACTTTTGGCTCTTGCCTGCCTTTCTTTCTTCCTTTGTTCCTTTGTTTTCCTTCTTTGGGTTTTCTTTCCCATGGTGTTTGTTTTTCTTTTTTTTTTTGTCCCTTGTGTCTCCGGGCCCTAGTCTCGGAGTTGGTCATTCCTTGTCTAGGAACCAGACTCCAGACTCTGGGATTCTTTGTCACAATGTCTTCTTTTTGTAAGAGGGTATGGTCGCACAGAATCCCTGGGCCCAGAGTCTAGAGGTCTGCCTATTCTAGAGTTTATAGAGGGAAAGGTAACTTGTTTTTCACCTCGGGTATAAATAGGAATCACTTGTCATTTTCACAATTACCACGATTAACACACTTAAGTAATTTCAGAGTTATTTCAGAGTGATTTGAGCGAGATTAAGTGTGAAGTAATTCTGAGTTGTTCTGAGTAATTGCGATTGGTTTCTGGTATTGAGTGGTGATCATTTGGAGGTGGAATCTTCCGCGGAGCATTTGTAGTGCCTTGCCTTCCTTGCTTCCTTTAGATTTTTAGGTTGGTGTTTATTTCCTTCCTTCATTTTTTCTTGCTTTTGGTTTTTGTTTGGTTTTTGTTTTGCCTGGTTTTGTTTTCCTTCTATCTTTGTGTTTTGGTTGTTTGGTTCGCCACCCATTGGTGGGTCAGCTCTACCAGAGGGTTGTCTGCCCTCTATGTAGTGTAAAACATTGTATATGTATTGTAGATTTTGTACATTTTGTGCATGTTTGTATAGGGTGGTTTCTTCATGCTGCCTTTTGCTATAAATTCAGTGTCTTGCATGTATATCCTTCTATTTCTATGTATATACCTTTCAGCCCTATTTTAGTTTAGGTGTATATGTTGTGTATATTCATTCAGTCTCATGTTGAGCTCTTCATGCTTTGTCTATTCTCCGTTCAATTTGTGAGCTTGTTCAGGGCAGAATACCACCTAGTTGAAGCTCATCTCTCGGCTGGTTTCAACTAGGTGGTTTTCTCTCTCCTTCATAAACCAACCTTAATGATCCATTTATGTCCCATGTATACATTGAAGACTATCCAAGTGGCATTCACTTTTCACGTGTTCAGACAGTTGGCGCTGCCGTCACCATAACTCCCCATTTATTGCGTAGCCATGTGATGCTGATGTAGGCTTGATAGTTCACTTTTTGCGCACATCTTCCCATGATTAGCTTTCCAGACCCTAGGTCTTTTTCCCTCACCCAACCCACATCTCACTTTCATTAGGTATGTTGAGACCCCGGGCTTGGATATTGGTTAATTGTCAAAGTTTTCATTATATATATACTTTTTGAGATGTTGGACTTAAACTAACTTTTCAGGGAAAAGACGTGCCTCGGTGGTAAGACCTTTGGATCCCAGAATAATATTTATTCATGAATTCTAAGGGTCGCCTTGCCTTGCAGGTTTCCAGAACAACATACCTTAAAAATATTTGAGGCTTCCGCATCTTCACCACCTAGAAGTCTAGAACTTCCCTCCACAACGGTCACTAGGGAAGCTGTCAGATCTAAAATGGAGAGGGCCTTAGAAAAATTACCTCTCAGCATGAATTAAACAAGGACAACGCCATCATGGGATCAAAGATTGATTCCAAAGTTCAATTAATTACCGACACCAGCATTGGAATGTGGGCCGAGATGCAGGGCCTGGTTAAAATAATGTACATTTAGCGACAGTCTGGGGATCCATTGGCAATCAGCGTCGGGGATTCTAGGATTCTCATGGCTACCTGTTTCCCATGCTCAGTGTAGGCCCCAAAGTTAATTCTTACACTTGCAACACGTTACAACTCTTCTATCTGGGCCATCATGCTCGCAGCCCCAGAACCAACTAGGTATCCCACCCCCATGGTGTCTCTCGAGGCTGCAACTTTTTGGGTTGGGTTGGGGATCCCTCAGTTTGACAACCCAACTATCATCACTAGAGCTGATGCCTTAGCTCAATTTTAGAAGCTGGAGGTCACAGCTTGACAATACATGAATAATCATTGGCTCAAGACTCCGAAGAGGGACCCCAGGAAAATGAAGCTAGAGATCCCTCGGTCTGCGTTTAAAGAAAGCATCTAGATGGGGATGATAGCACTATGTCAAGTCGTTGAGAAACCCCATGCCCAGGAATTCACAGGGTGGATTTACTACTTGCTTGGGATCACCACTAACAGGGAGTACTTTTCTTGGGCCGCCATTATTTCAAACCATGTTGATTCTCAGTTCTTTAGGTGGCTGAAAAGTGCAAGTTTTATATGAATTCTTATGTTCTCTGGGCCCTAGCACAACAACGACCTACCACCAATGGGTTACTCACATCGGGTGTACTCAGGATCAGCCTGGGTTAGAAGGCTCCCTAGGATTATTTCCTAGAAATCCAATGGGAGGCTAGTTTCCCCAGTTTCTACCGAGTGAACGATGCCTTCATTTACTACCACCTGCTCATGCCTACCCAGGATGCAGGATATTGCCTCTCCACAGAGGAAATGGATCTGGTCAGAAATTATGGCCATTATTACATACAATTCTAATAGAATACATACATAAGGGTACCTGGCTTCTCTGGGAAACCTTACTTGTTGCCCAAACATTGTGGGAATGAGATAATTCTCTTGGAGTATTGCAGACAAATGATGGAGTTGCACGCATTATACGCCTTAAAGAAGGTGACAAATATTCCATTCCCAATCACTTGTGGGAATTACTCATGCAGTTTGGCTGTAGCCAAGGAGGAAGACAACGAACTCAAGAGCTTGAACTTGGCAAAATTTTATCTAGCGCAGAAGAACTTTGATCCACATGGAAAAATTGCACTGGCACTTCCGTGGGCATCAGTGCCCCACCAATATCACATGGTGGACTTCTGGGAAGATTGCTAGGATGATGTTGAAGTCCAGAGCCGACATTACATCTGGATGACCATGGGGATGATGGAAAGGTTGAAGCTCCAAAAATTTCCAGATGACTTCTCAGACGCCAGATCCACAATAGTCCCCCAGTACAAGGCAAAGGGGATTGATAAGTTGGCCCTCCCACTGGTGGACTGTAATGCCTAGGAGGGGCCCACCATTGAGGAATTTACTCACAACGTGGTCAAGCGGAGCCACGTATACTTTAAGAGAGTATGCCCTGGGAGTACCCGTAGGGCTGCCCAGCTGGTACCAAAGATGACCCGTGGGGCCAAAAATTCTTCATGGGGAGAAGATAGGGGAAAATAAATAATGGAGACTCCAATTCTGTAGGAGACACCCATAAAAGAACAACTAAAAAAATCAATAGCAGCCTCCCAGTAGATGAGGGAGAAATTAATCACATGGTTGGCTACTCTGGTGCTCATGACCAGACATGTCCGTCCTCCTTCTTCCCCTTCACTAGCAGCACTAATGGTCAAAGTGACTGGAGTAGATCTGGTAGGGGAGAAGGTCCTAAGGGATGCGGAGCCTCCTTTGGTCACCAGGAGGAAGAAAAGGCTTAATCCAAAGCCGAAGGAAAAACCGAAGCTAGGGATGCCTCAGATCCCACAAGTAGAAATCCTTTCTTCTGACTCCCCAGAGCTGGAGAAGGAACCAGAGCATGCACACGTCCCTGCAGGGAGAAATTGAACAGTTAGAGGCTAAAATCCCAGAGCAGGAGGAAACTCGAGAATAGGAACCTGCACAGGAGTAGGAGGAATAGGTAGAAGAAGAGAAAGGGATAGAGCAAGAGATCCCCTCCAAAGTCCCATAAATATAGGATACAGGAGTATTAGGCCAACAAAAGCAAAGTAAACAAGTGGCATCGACCGGGGAAACCAAACCCATAGGAGCAACCATGACCCCAACTGCCATGTTCCAAATGCCACTCCCAAAGGTAACATTTGGGGAGGTAATCACTGTGGCCCAAATGTTAAACCTTAGCTCATTGCCTTCCCCCACTACCTAAGGATATACCAATGGAAGAGGACACCCCAGCAACAGAGGCTGAGGAAGAATAGGAATAGGAAGATTAAGAAAACCCTAGGACAACCAATGAGGACCCAAATATTACTAAATATACAAATGGTGGGGCAAAGGATACAGGTATCACCAGAGAAAATATTGCTGGTAAGTTAGAAGATACGGGGAAGGAGCTGAGAGAGGCTCATACTACTGAGGGGGCACAACAGGACATTGGGGAGAATTTACAGGAATAGGTTTTGGCTACAAAGCTAGCCTGCCTGCCACAATGGTTGGTGGAATCTCAAAAGAGAAAGGCCCCCCCATCAACACCCAAAGCCCATCTTTCTTTGGCAGAGATGATGGCTCAAGCACAAAACCTGCCGAAGGCTAAGAAATCCCAGACAATTCACACTCTTTGAACTAAGCCAGGAAGAGAAACAGTCACAGTGATCGTGACACCTTCCCTAGATGTAGATGAGGCAATAGCCGAGGCTAGATATTACGATATCACAGAGGTGTTGCTAGGGAAGAGGGGAAAACAGGGTGAGTTGAACCTGTTGAAAGAAGTAGCCAAGGTAGTGGAGGCTCGCTACAAAAAGGAGGCTCAAAAGTACAAGGTAAAAAAGGAGAAAAATGCAAAACTTCATGGGGTTGCTAACTGAGCTGGCCTGGCCCATCAGAATCATTCCTCTGGGGGCCTCTACATCAGATGCCCCACTTCCGCAGAGTGATATAGACTCATTACGGGCGATGAAGAAGAAGGCCCAAGCGGTTGATGAATGGGTTACCTTGTAGTTGGGAAATGTCTGACATTTCCTGGTGTCCACCCTCCTGAATCTATATGCGGTCCACCACATATTACATCAAGCCAAAAACACCATCAGTATATGGGAGGGGGACATCGAGAATTATGAGGCATGGAAGGTTGAGTTAGAAGAACTCATCGGCCTTGGAGAGGAGATTGTTTCTGAGTCTGGAATTTTAGGAGAGGAGTCCTTTGATTTTGTGAGGACCCAGTACTCTAGACTTGACCTCACATTGGGGGTAATCAAGCAACTAGTGGGGACTCTATGGGATAAGGTCAACGCAGTACAATATTCTTTTAATTTATACAAGTCTTTTGTTTCGAAGGTCTCCAAAGCTGATCCATTTAGCACTAACACATGCACACTAGAGGAAAATGTTTTGGGGAAGTTTGATGAGTTGGAGTCAAGGTATCAATCCCTAGAGGGAATAGATGGAGCTCAAATGACATGAATAACTCGCATGATACTCAGTGGTCATGATGCAGGAAAGATGGTTGATGAATTTAAGGGAAATGTTCTAGACCTGGGGGAACAGATTGAAGTGGCCAAATACTGGTGGGCTGGCCTTAAAGACATCGATCAAGATGGAATTTATCATCTCCCCCAGACCTTCAATGACAGTAAGCAACAATAAAGTTTCTCTGGGGCCCGGAGAAAGCCTAAGTGTTTTGTATTTGTTATTCTTTTGGAATGTAAGTTGCCGGATCCTGGAGTCCCAGATCCTATATTTTGTATTCTTTTAGTGATCCGTGTCCCGGTCCTCAAGGCCAACCAGTCACTTTCAAAGTAGTTAATAAAGGTTGTCAAAAGGTAGATAGCTACATCAAGGCACGTCTAATTGGCAAGAGGTTTTTTGATAGATGGTCTTCCCAAGGCACCGCTTCAACGTACACCTGGCACATTGGAGATAGGGCACCACTTTTCCCATTTATGAGGCATGTAGCCTCGATCCCCGGGGGATCAGATTTTTTCTTTCTCCTTCATGGCTCTCTTCTCAAGGCTGGTTCTTCCACTCCACTTCTCATCTTTGTCTTTTGACATGACAGACCTATTCTGTCTCTAGGTCTTGTGTAGAGTGGTGCAAGTAGTACCGGCCACCAGATAATTTATTTTATTGAAAAATGTAACATAAGTTAGAGTTAGGGTTAGGATTAGATGTGTATGAGTATAAATAGTAAGTCTAGCCCCATTCCAAGGGTCAGAGAAATTGATGATTTTGTCATCCATAGTAATAGAAAAGCAGTTTTCATTTCTTAGTTGCAGAGCTCAATGCTCCATAGTTTAAGCTTTCAGTAGTTAGATGCTCCCTTGGAGCCACCATTGTACCATGCACCAGTGCTTACTAGAAGAAATGTTAATGAAGAAGGGAGAGTTCTTGCAATGATGTTGTTGGGATTTTGTCTTCTGGGTTGATGGTATTTTATGCTCTATGTTCTTCATGTCCTTTGCTCTAACAATTAAAGTAGATTAACAACCTCCTTTCCTTTGCTACTAATGAAATATGAACTGATGGTTGTATGTTTCCTTGGTATTTAGTATAGTGTGTTAGAGTATTGTTGATGTTTTGAATGTTCAACATAACTATAGGTAGATGAAATACTTCTAACCCTGCAGGATCTTTTTTAGTTTGTTTGTTAAGTGTAAGCATGCTTGGAGAAACCTTACCTACTTGAATCCCCAGAGAGAATGAGTTGAAGATGACCAGCTATCCCACTTGAAAATGGTCACATCTCCCAACCGAGCCCCACACCATTGAGACCTAACTCTTATGTTCTTGGAGGCCCAGGGAATCTCATTTCCCCAGACAACCTTTACAGGTGAAGTTGGCCGGTACCGCGGTACCCGGTGACAACTTACCTCTGTTGGCGGACCCGGTCACAAGAGTCCCGTTAACAGTTCCTAGAGATTAGTATGCCTGAATCAGTCAGTTGGTCCACATCTCTTAGAGAAAAATCAATTGAGCATACCATAGAATGGATAGATTCGATTGAGAAATCAGAATCTGAAAATGCTAAGGATGCTGAATATGAATCTAGTTATGTATATGATACTAAGTCTACTTATGCTGAAAGTATTGATTATGATGCTGATAATGAAATCTATCAATAGAAAGACAATGAAGATAATTTTGTAACTGAAAATGACTCCATTGAGTTTGTAGATTTTTCCTTTCTTTAGCATAACAATGCAGATTTCTTTTCCCAATTTGAAGAAGTTTTGTGTGAGTAGGAAGAGGGTGATTACGATGCAGATGTAAGTTGCTATAGTTATTCCTTCAAACAAAAAATACAAGTCAAGAAGTCCTGATTCTTGCTTCTAATGAGGAAGAAGTTTGCAACGATGAGAAAGAAACCAATGAAATTGATTATGAGTTCCAATGCCCACTAAGAAGTGAGAAAATTTCAGAACTCCTACATACTGAGTTTTCAGAGGTATGCACATACATTTGATTCTAGAGTTTCATGCTCGACAGATATATGTTTTGATAAAGAGAGTATTAGCGAGGGCATTGAATGTGAAAAATATGTTGAGTCTCCTTCTCCTATTTTTAAAGCTCATGACATGCAAGTTAAGAGTACATATGATTGTGATGAATTTGTTACTGTCATATATGATGAGTGTGAGGATTTAGGTACTAGTGTGGATTTAGATTTTCATGAACCTAGTCTCACTGATTCTTGTTTGAGCCATGATTTTGAAGAGAAAGACAAATCTGAATGTGTGTTTTCAGATTTACAAGTAATTGATGAACCATTAATTGACAATGTTTTCCCATATTTAAAAGATGTTGATAGGAGTTGTGATCAACAAGATGTATTTGATTTTGTGTAGTCATATTTTTGTTTAGAGGAATTCTATTTTAGTTTGCAAACTAATGTAAAAGAAGCTTGTCCTGTGGTGAAAACTAATGTTCAGAATGTGGATGTTGCCTGCCATGAGAGTGAGCCGAAGTGTTTCTTCTTCCAGAGTGTCAAAAATAGGGAAGGGTGTGATGTTTTGATGTCACACAATGATCAACATTCATAGTATTTCAATGAATTTGTTTTTCCAAGTGATGATGAGTTTGTTGATTGTCTTTTTTTGATGTGCTGAAGGTGAATGGCAGTGTTTTTGATCAAACACATGGAAGCAATAATTTTAGTTTACCTCTGATGCATGGAGATGAGAATCATATATTTGACAGAGGTAAGAGTTGATTTCAGTTTTGGGGCTTTGGGCCTTTTGTAATTTGTACATGTTGTATAGTCACTTTCCCTTCAGTCATGTGGTGTATTTGCTTTCAATAAAGGGGTTCCTAGTTTTTGAGTTGGGAAGGAAAAGAGAGAGAAAATAAAGAGAAAAGTCTAATTTCTTGTTTTTGCGGTGGTATGCTTCTACCAATAATTATAGGATTCTATACATTCCCACATGGGGCACGCACCCATAGTCAGAGCCACTTTTGGGACTAAAAAATGCAGTAAGGGTTTTTGAAGTACCATGTTAAAATTTTGCAGTTTGAAGCCCTATATTTGCTTTTGTGCTTATTTTCCCGGGTGAAGTCTCGAGGTCCAACATGCAAGTCAGGTGTTCATTACCCTTTTTATAACATTTGAAGACATCTCAGGTCATCGGATTTGAGTTTTGAGTTGTTTCATGATGTCTTGTTTTGAGCACTTGTCTAAGTCTGCATTTTTGCCTAAGTGTCAGTTTGCTGTAGTAGGCCCTGTTTGCATTTTAATATCTTGTGTCCTGTTAGGTTTCATGGCCCGCCACTTTGAGGATGTTTAAAGTGTATATCAGAGAACTTGTGTTTCAAAGCTCAATCCATTTCGAGTCTATTTGATAGGTTTTTTGATTCCTCAAAGTTGGTCTTCTAGAAATGTCTTGTTTCTCTATTCTGCCCTGAATTTTGAATGACCCTGTTTGACTGATTGTAACTTTTGACCTTGTAACCTAATTGAAACAATTCCTTTTGCATTGTATCATAAAGGTTAAGTAATTCTTGATTCTCCATCTTCAAGTCAACACAAGTCCATTTGGTCAGTTTGCTAAGCTCATTCCATTCACATTTTCTATCAGTGTGCCAAACTATCAAATGCAGATTTCTGAGTAGCCTACTTTGTGGTTTCCCTATTTGCACCCGGTTCAAGGTCAAGCATAATTGAAAGTTTTTCTGCATTGAAAACATGGAGATGTACCCTCGTAAATATTTTCAGGCCATGATGAATCCATTTGGCTAGTTTTCCAATCTGATTCCATTTGCAGTTTCGAACGTATGAATGAAGGTTAGTTGCATAGTTTAGTCGGAGGCACTTTTCGTGATGTTATATCTTGAATTCCATGACTGGTTATATCAAGAAAGTGGTGTGCTTTCATTGTAGACCAAATTTACTTCAAGTTTGCAAGGTCTCAGATCCTGAGGGTTTTATATGCACAGTTTTCCGGATTCTTTTCATTTGGTGAAATCATTATTTCTTATGTGTCATGTTCTGTAAGTTCCGAGTGGCTACTTTCAAAGGTCTACTAAATGTGACCAGTTGATCGTCATGAGTTGTTTTTTTGGATTCATTCTCTCCATGAAACATATTTCCAACACCCAAAATCTCAAGTCTTTAGGAGGTCATTTGACTTGTTTTCAAAGTCACAACTAGATGGATCTTATGGTTATTTGACAGGGTAATTTGCAAAATGGTTCTGAGAAAGTGATTTGGAGGATTAAAATCTTTGGACCTGTTTGTTTTCGTTAGGCGTCACTTTGAAAAATGGAAGAATGTGGACCATGGAATATGTGTGTCAAGCGCCAGGTCCAGGTCACTTGATTTTGTCAGTTTTTAAAGCTAGTTCCAGAGGCATGTTGTTGTTTATATAGTTAGTTTGCAGAGGTATAAAGGACTGACTGTGTGATATCCAATGCAATGCTTTATGGAAAAATTTCATTGGAGGCTATGTTGGGTGTTTGAAGATTGAAATACGTTTAGGGATGATGATGTTCAAATCATGGTTTCAAGAACCCAATTTTATTATATGATTGGAAAGGTGTGGTCTTATGATATGGAAATGCTTGTAAGTTGCACAAAAGGAATTGTTAAAGTGGTTTCAGAAAAGTTGAAGAAAATGCCATGGGCACGCGTGAAGCCAAGTCCAAAATCCCAATCTGCATTTTCCATGTTTGTGAAAATAATCCATTATTATTCGTCCTGTCCGCGCAAATGCTGAGAAGCTTTTCTAGAGTAGGAAGTGTTCTTATTAGTTAAAGGGGAAAATAAATATTTCCTGAATGAAGCTTCTTTTATGGCATAATAGGCTTGCACATCGGTGGCATTGAACATAAAATGATCTGGGTAATCGATCAAGTATTCTTTGCAATAAAGGAAAACATAAAATTTACAAAAGCCTTCCCAAACAAAAGCAATTGACAGGTGTAAAAGCAATTCTACAACCTTTGCCAGCAAGTTACTGCGTGAGATTAGAGGTGATTGCGCATGTCGAAATGTGGAGAATGGAGCATTAAGAACAATAAACCTTCAAGAAAATGTAATTGACAGGTATAATGCCATTTCCCTACGTAGATTTAGGAAAGGAGCAAGGTTTTTTAACGTACTTTACATGGACCAGCGTGGACTAAGGTGAAGGTATGGAGATCAGGTGTAATGAAGGTCTGCGTAGAGTGCCTACGCTGGATGATTGGAAGGAGCTCATGCAGATGTTGAAGGAAGCCTTTGAAACTTTCAAGCAATGCAATTAGCAAAGGTAATAAACTAATAACCTGCACAATGATCCAAAGGAGGAGCTGCGTTGATTTTGGAGGGCTTGCGTAACGAAAGGCCAGAGGTGCTGTGTCAAAGCATATGTGGAAGAATAGACAGATGAATAGAGGCTGGAGAGTAAAAGGGAAGCTTGCACATACAAAGAAAGAGGGACATGGTCAACATCAAATGCCACAAGTTTTGTTGCTCTCCTCTCTACCCGCATTCAAATTACAAGCCTGCGCAAGAGTTGGGAAGACCACAAGCCACACAACGAACAGAGCCAGCGTAGCACACACAAATGGAGGAAACCCTGTGATAGGCATGCTATCTACACATGGAACCATAGAAAAGGAAATTATATTGCTAGATAGAGCTTGCACAAGGCATAAATGAAGGCCTAAAAGATTTAAAACAATGGAAATTGGCAGATGTATAGCGTAGACTGGCCGTGTTACATGTTTTTATGCACAAAATTAGAAAGTATAATATCCCACATGCAATAGGAAATAAAATATACCAATATTTATATAGACCAATGCACGTAGAGCAATATGAATAAAACACATGGAGCCTTTGGAAGTGCGCGCTTGAGTTGCATGTGTTAAAGCCACAACTTGGTCAGTGGGACCCAGTATTTTGGCCCACCAATGCACTGAAGGGCTTTAGAAACTAAAGTGTTTAGTTTCACATTACTTATGGGAGGGAGATTTGAAGGATTTATATACAAGAATGCACAGGTAATAGTTTGAAGGAAGAGTTGGAGGCTATGCACGCACAGGTGGCAGGTGCATCAGGAAGCATGCCAGAGGAAGAAAACCTAATTTTGGTGGGACCCGTGAGTGTGATGTGGTAGATGAGTTTGCTAATAGGCTACAGGTTTGGGCATGAATCTTGAGGTGGTCGAAATCAATGGATGACTTAATGGCTTAATAGGGAAGATGCACAACGCCTAACCATTAAGCCATTGTGACATGTGGCACCCGAGACACATGTGACACATGACAACTGACATGTGGTAGGCCACTATAGATCAAGGTACGTAGGTGGACCTATGGGAAAATTAGAGGATGCCACATGTTATAGGGCAGGTGACATGGCACCTACTGGACACATAGAGCCAATCAAAGGGTGTGATGTGGCACAATCTGGTGCACTGCAGATTAAAGGGATTAATTTGAAATTTAAAATGATTTTATTTCAAAATAGAAAAGGTTAAAGAACTTGCATGTTGAACTTAATCCTAGGATCCACTTAATGGCTCAATGATAAAGTGCTCAACATCTAACCATTAAGCCATTAACCCTGATTGACAAGTGACATAAGATGATCAAATATGGGTGAAATAAGGATAACAGATAAAATATTCAGATTTTTAAATAAAATTCCATCTAATTCAATAGTTTGACTATTGAAAAGGCACAAATATTTTAGAAATTATTCAAGAAATATGCAGGGGAAGGGAAAGTCTTTTAAGTGATTCAGGGGGCAAATTTTATCCAAAATGTCAAGTATCATATATCACCGGAAAGGTCTCGGAACGAGGATTTTGATTTTGTAGACCATTTGAGTCTAGATCATATCAGATTCTTGTAGTTGTATTTAGAAGTAGTTGCATATATTTTTGAGGATAGATAGGTGTCAGTGACTGGATTGTTTCTTCTTTCTCCTATATCTAGTTTTTTCTCCATTGTACAAGGATGTTGAAAATTTATGCTGTTGGGTAGTATTAAGGCTCTTGAGTCTTATTTTTTGTGTTTATTTGTCTTGCAAATGTACAGATTCATATGAATTTTAAGGAGAACGATGGAATCCTTGTTCAGTTCTTGTCTGATGTCTTTGTATGTATTGTCTTAATTCTCATGTATTAACTTGTAAGGCATGTTAATGTACCAGTTATAAGGTATATGTGGGTTTGAATTTGAGTTTATTTTAAGGAGAGAGTAAGTCTTGATTTTAAATTCTGAGAATTCTAGGTTTGCATATGAATCTAATGTCTAGGTATTGAAATGAGAAGAATGGTTTGCAAGTCATTTCATTCAGGTTTTTGAGTTTGGAGTTAGGGTTTTTTGGGAATGCACATTTGTATGAATCTATTTCCCAGTAGATAAGGCATTGGTCTTTTCTTGACTGGCAGTTTTCTTCATTGATCAATTATTCAAATCATTTTCCATTTTCTGTTTAAAGAGCATAAATGTTTGTAAACTGCATTGAATAGTGAAAATACTTTTGGTGATTCCTTGTAGAAGTGAATCTGATAGGTTAGCATGCCTGAGCCTCAGGGTTCAAAGAGAAGAAGGGTGAATATCATTCTTGATACTTTGACCATTTCCCTGTTTCTTAGCAAATCATACAGGTGGGATCCTGTATAAGACTGGTTGAGTTGAACTCCCATGTTTTAGAAGTCCGAGAACTATCCATGGTCACCTCTGGATAAAGAGGTTTAACTAGTGAGTTATATGTATGCATATTTTAGCTTGTTTTAGGTGTACCCTCCTGAGTGTGTGGAACTCAAAGTAGGAGGATCAAATCCTCTTCATTTAGTCTTTTATTTCCCCTCAGTTTGCAGGAATGACCTAACTCTTGTGAGCTGGATGAAAATACCCAGGTTTGGTTTGCATTGTCACTTTTAAAACTGAGGGATATAAGAAAAATCACTAATAGATTGAAGGCTTTGGTTCTAACAAGCTAGATATCTTATGTCTACCTTTTCTCAGATTCTTATTAAGTTCAGAGTTGGTATTATCAATTCTCAGACGACAACCAAGTTCAGAATTGGTATATTTAAGATCTTTTTTTTTTGTCCTTTGTTCGATTAAGTTCAAAGTCATTTCTATCTGTCTTAGTTCAATCAAGTGTGAGACTAATCTCATCAGACATTTTGTTCGATCAAGTGCAAAATTCTCAAACTTTTTGAAGTCAACTTCAAAACTTTATTTTAATCAATGTGTTGCTCGCACATCTATTCAAAGAGGGGCAAATGTAACTACCCTAATTTGTTATGCTTCAACCATATACCCTATTTTCCCTAAGTGTGATCATACCCATAATTATGTCAAGATAATTCTTTAATTTATTGGCATAATTCATTTAAATCAAATTTAAACTCCTAAGTGATTTAATCACTAAATTACATTAATTTCCTTAGCCAATTAAATCAAATCAATTCAATTCAATAAAAAAAATAAAAAACATGGCTAAAGTAATTAATTAAAAGGAATTAAATAAATCCTAATTACATCTCCATTTGCAAAAAGGGAAAGTCAAATCCCTAACCAATGGGAGTTAAATCACTTGGATCAGCTCACATGGATCACCAAAGATTCAATCTCCACCTCTCTTCCACTTTCAATCCTAACCTCTCATTCACCAAATTATTTTATAAATAGAATGAATTTTAAGCTCAATGGGCCCCTAATTCTTAATTGTTAAAATAAAAATTATGCTGGTCTTATTTTCATAGATATTCATGTATTTTAGCTCAATCTTTCATTGCATTGTTATAATCTTTCATTTTGGAGCTTAAAATGAACATTTCTTGAGAATTTTAGACTAAATTCATTTGAATCTTCCATTCTAAGTTGTATATGTCACTGATTAATTCATAATATAAGGGAAATTATAGAACTCTTCACACTCTTCTTAGATAGGAAGCAATAGGTCATTTTTAGTGATTAATTTGCTTGCTTACTCTTTCTTTTCACTAATATAATGACTTATTAAAGTGTTGTGTTGTAGACAACAAGTGCACAAAATAACACACCACAATCACTAATACTATAGTAACAAGAGAAAAATATGTAATAGAAAGTAAAAAATCACCATAAAAACCCTCATGCCACACACCATTTCTTTTCTGGATTTGTAGGGTTTTAATGTGTTCATATACCAAAAGAAGTGCAGTTATAATATAATGGTGAAAAAAATTAGATCAAAGACATAAGTTATGGTTTCTTAATCATTTCCAGCTTGAAACCCTCATAAAAAAATTATGTATAAAGAATGAAATTGATCTGATACATTGTAGAGGTGAACAAAGCATGATTATAATGCAGAAGCACGTGAGAAAGCATCATTCATAATTGAATAAACCAACAGGGGTTTCAACCAAATACAAGAAATGCGACCAATAGGTTCATGCTTTCATCAGAAGATATAAACTATGGTAATGGTTTGAAACCCATATCAAACCATAGAAAGTCATGGAACATATACAAGAAAACCACATGAAAATAGTGAGAAACAATGTAGAGGAGACCACGACCTCTATAGGATTCATCATTGTTCAATTACTGAGATGAAATCTCAAGAATACCTATAAATGATTGTCAAAATATGCAAAGAAATCATCCAGAAAATTTACAAGGGCTATGTTTTCTTCAGAAATATCTAATCAAGAATGTCTCCAAACCCTACCACTCGCAATGCCAACAACATAACAAAGAAAAAGAAAATGAAATGGAATGTTGGTAAATCAGGGTTTGAAAGCCCTAATACCATCGAGGGAATTAAATAGTTTTTTGTATAAATATGTTGTTTCATTTGAAATATTATTAACACAGAGACTATAATAAGGTAATGCATTAATATTACTTTTTTATAGTTTATGTTTAATAATATATACTAATAAAATTTTTTAATTAAAGGGCCTTCAATGGACACTTTAGTAAATAAACTTGTTATTATATTCATTCATAAGTCAATAAAAGTTTTATTTGCATAATATTGAATGTAAGATATTAATTAAATGTGATAATTATATAAATCATTTTAATTAGTATTTTTTTTTTGCAAATAAAGGACATTGCATCCAAGGCAATTGTGACTAAAAGTTCTTGTTCTATTGAGGGTTGCATGTACAGTGAGGAATAGTTTCATATTGATTATAAGGTTTATTGGAATCTTATCATTGTCTTTTCTAGTTCTATATTAGAAGAAGCCACTTTTGAGACAGTTCGACTCCAGTTACTCACAATTTCACTGCCCTTTTCCTAGAATTTTGAATTATATCCGACCCTTGACATTTGCATTAATTGTGTACAAGATCAATATTATAGATGCCTTTTCTCTTATTTCACTTTGGCACAATGTTAGTATGATATCTTGACCTTTGGGGGATGATTTTTTTTATTGATCAATTTACCTTCCTGCTCATCGCTTATGCAAGATGGATTTCTAACGTAGTCCCTATTTGTAAAGAAGATAAATCCATAAGAATTTTCATAGACTTTAGAGATTTTAACAAGGCTTACATCCAAAGGATGATTTCCCACTGCCTAACATTGATATGATTATAATTCTTACATTAGCCTATGATATATATTCACTTATGGATGGTTTTTCTGGGCACAATCAAATAAAAATTGCACCTGAGGACCAAGAAAAGACAACATTGACCTTTTCATGGGGTACCTTTTGTTGGAATGTAATGTCATTTGGACTAAATAATGCCATAGAAACATACCAAAGGGCTATGACAACAATCTTCATGACATGATGCATAAAAAAATGGAGGACTGTGTAGATGATACTTTGGTTAAATAAAAAATTAGAGCATCTCATATTGAGGACTTGAGGAAAATATTAGATAGAATGGAATAATTTCAATTAAGACTTAATCTAAAGAAACACGCATTCGGTGTCAAATCAGGAAATCTACTAAGATTCATAGTTTTAGCAAAAGGAATCAAAGTAGATCCAGCTAAAGTGAAAGCAATCATGGAAATGAAACCACCTCACAATATAAGTTAAATAAGAATGCTTCATGGAGGGCTTCAATCAATAAGGAGATTCATGTGTCAACTAGTAGACAAAGAATAACCCTTTACAAAGTTGTTGTATAAAGGAGTAACCTTTCAATGTGATGAACATTGTAAGAATAATTTCAAGGAATTAAAAGAATATCTAGCAAATCTGCTTATCCTAATGGCTCCTATTCATGGAAAACCAATGATACTCTACATTTGAGCTATGGAAACATCACTAGGATTTTTTCTAGCACAAGAAGATGAACTCTAGAAGGAAAAAGCCATTTACTATATCAGCATGACATTAGTCTCCTATGAGCTAAATTATAGTGGGGTAGAGAAAGCTTACTTGGCACTTGTATTTGCATAAAAAAACTAAGACATTACATGCTTTCTCACACAATAAGGATAATTTCAAAGATTGATCCTTTAAAGTATCTTTTAAGTAAGGTGACATTGATAGGAAGATTAGAAAAATGGGTTTGATACTTGGTGAATTTGATATAGAATATGTGGATCAAAAAGCAATCAAAGAACAAGTTATAGAGGATCAATGAGCGGAGTCACCTTTGCAGGATGAAACACCTTTGATGATTGAATTTCCTAATGAAACTTTAATGCACTTAACATAGCATTCATGTAAACTATACTTTGATGATTCCTTTACTCAACAAGGATTAGAAGAAGGTGTTTTATTTGTTACTCCACAAGGCTATAAGCTACCTAATGCTTATAAACTAATGTTTCCATGTATGAATAATATCTCAGAGTATAAGCCTTGGTGAATGGTCTTAATATGGCTATAGAATGGAAAATTATAGAGTTGCACATATATGGAGATTCTTAACTCATTATTAACCAAGTAAATGGTGAGTATCAAACAAGAGATGAAAAATTGGTGACTTAAAAGAAGATGGTAGATGATTTCAAGAAGTACTTTATCTTCATTACATTTCAGCGGATCTCAAGAATAGAAAATAGAGTTGCATACGTAATGGAAACACTGGCATCTCCGTTAGAACTAGAGGAACATCAGTTTCGATATGACTTCCTAGTGGAAGAGTTACCCTTTCCTACATTTGATGCACTTGAAATCCAAATAACTTGTGTCCTAAATATTCAAAACCCATCCCGATATAGAAATGTCTATTCTTATCTTAAATATCAATCCATACCTAATGGCCTGTCAAGAAATGAGGAATGATCCCTAATTAGGACTACATTGCATTATGTAATCATTACTACTTACTTATATATGTGTGGTCTCGATGGAATGCTACATAGGTGTTTAGAACTTGAAAAATCTGATCATGCATTAAAAGAGGTCCATGAAGGTGTGTGTGGATCTCACTTGAATGGTCTATCGCTAGCCAAAATACTCCTAAGGGTTAGGTACTACTGGCCTATAATGGAAAAAGATGCTATTCAATATGCTAAATCATGCCAAAAATGTTAAACACATGGAAATATCATAGATACTCTAACAAGGGAGTTAATACCATTTATCACACAATGACCATTCCAATAATAGGCCTTTGATCTTGTTGGAAAAATCTATCCCAACTCTTCAAGTAGACATAAATACATCATCACGACCACTGAGTATTTCACAAAGTGGGTCAAAGTAGTGCCACTAATCAAAGCCACTGGGAAACAAGTATCCATGTTCATTATGAACTACATCATTTGTAGATACAAGATACCCTCATCTATTGTAACATACAATGTTCAAAAATTAAGATATTGATGAACTCTATATACAGTTCCATATCACTTATAATTTTTCTTCAATCTATTACCCTCAAGGTAATGGACAAGTTGAGGCATCAAAATAAGAATATTCTCAAAATTCTATATAAAACCGTGATTAAATTTGGCAGAGGTATTTGAACATATGCTTTGCATTTTTAGGTGTTTAGGGACAATTGCGTTACTGTTGTTGTGTTTTTTGAGTCATTCTATAGAAAACCATCCACACTAAGAAAACAAAGAAACCTTGAAACCATCAAAATCTTACAGTGAAATTTAAAACCTAAGTTAAAACACTTTGGATAACAAGTGACCAATTTTCACTACAAATTAACTTGAAATTTTTGTTAAACCATTTCAGTTTTTGATTTTGAAAGGTTATCCATTGAAAAGGATTGCAATTCATTCTCTTAGAACCCAAGAAATAAAGATCAATAAAGGATCTTTATCACAGGGATAGATATTTTCCTATTTAGACTCCACTTAGACACACTTCATTTTCAATTGGGACATTTGTTTATATTTTGTTTTCAAAACTCAATCACAATTGACTTGTGACTCTAGAAGTGACCCAAGAATAGTTTCATGCCAATAAGGAAAAGGTCTTATAGAAGAAGAAGAATAATAAGAAGAAGTGGAAGAGGAAGAGGAAGAGGAAGAGGAGGAGGAGGAGGAGGAGGAGGAAGAGGAAGGAGGAGGAGATGAAGAAGAAGGAGAAGGAGAAGAAGCAGAAGAAGGAAGAGGAAGAGGAAGAGGAAGAGGAAGAGGAAGGAGAAGAAGGATAAGAAGAAGAAGAAGAAGAAGAAGAAGAAGAAGAATAAAATGACAATTAATGGTTGTCATTTATGGAAACACATTTGATAGTATGATCAAGATAAGTACAATATTGATGATTCAGTTTTGAAATTGACTAAGTATAGAAATAGATTTACAGAGTATAACAATATTGTTTTGGATAATGAAGATCAAGTATGATGTTTGATGATGAGAGATATTAGAGGAACATACTATGGATTATTATGACCTACACCTAAGATCAATTTGGTTTTGGTGATGATTAGAGAGAGTTAGAGAGATTTGAAGACATGCACAGACAACAAAATATCGTAACACAGGAGTTAAAAAATTGAGAGGATTAAGAGAGTATGATGTGGACTATGTCATGCCCGTAATTTTGGGCAGTTAAACCTTAATTTATTGAACATATATTTCCTTTAATCATGATCTTTCAACTATATAACTCTTCTTGGTAAATTGTAACCCATTTGGCATATTCTTAATAAAATAATCTACTCTAATCTCCTTTTCTTAAATTGGCTTCTAAAGATGAAACGAATATACAATTTTATCAAAATAATAAGGTCTCATATATATTAAAAACTTTCCCAAATAATATTTATTTGTAAAATTACAGCTTTCTTTTCGAAATAGAACTTTAAGAACATATCAATTTCTAATTCATTAAGATGAAATAATTTACATAAATAGGATTACTTTTATTTTCAATATTAGAAAATGGGTCCAACATATCTTTTACAAAGGCCCTGTATGAAACCTACAAGGGAATAAATTTAGCAATTTGGGATAGAACCAAATCTCAACACAAAATTATCCAAGTGGTAGATCCTTCAAAACCTCAGCCAAACATTCCAAGAGTCCCAACATAACCTGCAAGAAGATCAAGGTTGACCATGGAGGCTCACCTCCCAACCTAGGCCTTTGCAAGGCCACCCCCAAGCTAGGGGATCCAAAACTGAACCAGGATACATACATGCATAACAACCATGAATCTGAAAATAGGAACACAAGAAAATACCCAATAGCCAAGGATATATGTAGGTATCCAAAAGACCTTTAACAAAGGGGTGAAAGAGGACTACCTTAAGAGTAGAAAGCCAATAATACACAATACATACACTAGGAATAGGCCGCACATGGACTCAACATTCCTAAGTACCATATATTTAATCTTGTTCCATGGCCAAACATGGACTCATGAACAAGTTTCTACCCTTCTCCTCCATGCACTACACCAACAACTGGAGTAAATTTACCTTTCTTTCACAAAACAAGTCATGGCTTCAAGCCTTTCAATTTTTCTTATGAGCCCCACATTCCTTTGGGGATTCTTGGCATCATGAGCACCCATATACCCATGTACATCCCTCCACACATGGGAGAATCTACACTACTTGGGTAGGTCACTAAATTTCACCCCATCAAGGTTACCCAACCCTCCCAAGAGTTAATATGCCTTGAAGAACCCCATATAAAAATAGTCACAAAATAAATACAAGACTCAACACATAAACTCCATGAAAACCCATGAAGTTGAAAATAGTAACATAAATTCCATTCATAGATTTCTCAAGCTATGTTCAAATGTAAGCAAAGACTACTCTAACAATGCTAACCAGAAAAATCACCTCAAATCCTAGCCATGGAAAATGCAAAGTTATTTGTGAAGAGCTCCTCCTCATCCTTCCTCCTTCTCTCAAGACTTACTCCTACAAAATGAATTTGTCTCTAAAAGTAGAGAGTGGGTGTGTACACAAACTCCCTCTAAACCATTCCTTATATAGGAATTCTTCCTAAAATATGAGGAGTCATAAATGGAAGAGACCCTAATCCATATACTCTCCCCACTTTCCTTCCTTCTCCATAAATGGAGTTAACTGCTTGTAAGGAAAGAAGGGATGGCTTAACCAAAGCTTCCAACTCTCCAAATTCGCCACTTCCCAAAATGGTGACTTTATGGGAGTCATAAATCAGTTTCAATGCTCTTTATGGGCTGAAAATGACCCCTAAACCCTAAGGTACCTAGTGGGGTAGTTATCTTTGACCCTAGCTACTCCCTAGGAGCCCAAATGACCCTCCTAAAATCCACCCAAGGTTAACTCACGAAAATCCAACCCTCAAGACTCAATCTAATCTCTCTTGACTCATCCTTATCTTCCTAAACCTTAGGGTAAGCATTGGGACTATACTAGGAAACTCCTGGGTAAAGTTAAGCCTATTCTAGTCACATTCACTAGCCATGAAAACACACAAGGTACACATATGTCAAGTGACAACAAATTCACATGAGAATGATTTATTACACATTTACTCAATTAAATAAAATACAATCACACACCATACTTTTAAGAATAAAAATACAATACAACGAGGTCCATGTCTCTTTTCATAGACATGGCCTTAGCATCACGGTTTTCACATAGGTCCATTCCTAAATCCCTGATTAGTCCATGGTCAATTTTCCTATACACGCATTGCACACATCAGTACGTCCAATAAACCAACACATTAACATATCAAGATACATAATTTAAATTGAACACACATTCACTCACACTTGCATCAAAGATTTATTGAAATTAATAATATTTATTTTAATTCCACATGCATAAAGATACTCTTAATAAATACGCATCTTGATTACATCTAACATCCACATACTAATACAATATACAAAACCATCAAAACTAAGTCCTAAATGGAAATCTGCATCACTCACACAAAGTATCTAATAGATTCCCCGATTACATAATCAAGCATTGTATACAAGAAAAGGATTCAATAGATCCATAAATTAATACATGTGTCCAAATTGTCCAACTATAAAGAATTTTCTATATCGACAGGAGAACATATAAATGAGAAATAGTGCTAAGCTTATGTTAGACTGGGGTAGGCCTCACAGACTCCTAGCATGATAATTTGGATTATGATAATGGATAAACTATATTATGATTATGTGAGAATTCCGAATTTATATTTACTCTATACATTATTAATTCTATTTTGTAATAGAGAGGTGATTGGAAGATAATGTATTAGAGAGCCGACTAGATGATAAAAAAGATATATGTGGAGAACATTTTGTAAATAAAAAATGTAAGATGTATGTATGGTATATGAATGGATATGTATGTGAATGAGATGTCTAATGGCAGATGAGAGAGAAGAGATTGAAATAGATTATTGAAGAGCTAAAACTGGAACTATCTAAGCATTGAAGATGCTGATTTTGTTCATTACCGAGAAAATTTTGTAATAGAAGTTTTTGTTGTAAGAGTTGTAAGCTCAATGTATACCTTTAACATGGTTTTTATTCCTTTCACAAGGAAATTTATTATGTAATATTCAGCTCCTAACAGGGCTAGGTCTCCTAATAAGGACATTATACTTTAGTGCATGCTTGTGGGTACCATCCCCAATGGGGTTTTCCCTAAGCCAGGGTTTCCTCGACCACAAATCATGTACTAATGAGTTGTGTGTTACTTTCTTATGTTCTTTTCATTTCAGAAATCATATGGTTTATGTGGAATTGGTTTATGTTTAATTTAAAGTGATGTAATACTGATTCACCCCCCTCTTAGTATTAGTTAATCCTAACAATTGGTATCAGAGTTGTTGGCCCTTGAAAAGAAAGTTTAACAACTTAAGGGAGATCAAGATGGATTCAGTAAGTTTGGAAGAAAACTTTGAAGTTGCAATTGAAGACCTTGATAAAGAAAAAGAAGAAAATGATGACTTGAGATTCAATTTAAGAAGAGCTAAGGGATTCATTAAGAAATTGAAAGATCAGCTTGAACTTTCTAGAAATTAGAGACATGATCTTATGGTTCAGATAAAAGAAGACTCGGACAATGATAATTCAGATTAGATAAAGCAACTTGAACAAGAGAATGATACTTTGAAGCTTAATAATGAAGCAATGGCTAAATATATTCAACAAGAAAAGGATGCTAAAAAATAGATTGAAGAATCTTTGAAGAATTATAATACTCAGATGGGACAAATGAAGAATTAGCTTGACCATTACAAGAACAAGTATCAAGAATTGGACAAATATAATGAAATCATAAAAGGTGAAATTGTTGAGACAAAGAAACACATTGAGAGACTTCACATGAGTAGTGACTTGATCGATAAAAAAAGAGATAGATAGAAAACTAAAGGAGATATGAATGGTGTTGGCTTCAATAAAGATAAATGTTTTAAGATTCAAGAAGAGAAACCTGATGTGAAGACTGATGCAGAAAAACCTATTCTTGAAGAACCTAGAGACCAGATCAGACCTTTCAGAGGAAGATGTTTTGGTTGTAACAAGTTTGGGCACATGAAGAAAGAAAGTAGAGGTAATTCCCCTTTCAGAAATTTTTCTAGTTATTATTTTAATTGTAATGCATATGGGCACAAGATATCAGAATGTAGGAAATTTGATCAATCTAGATATAGAAAAGATAACATCAGAGGAGAATCAATAGTTAAACCCACATGTTACAAATGTAATAACCTTGGGCACATTGTAATGTAATGTAAGTTATAAGTAAGTAAGAACATACCTCCTCTTATATGCTACAAATGAAACAATCCACGACATATAGAAAATTTTTGCAGATACAATAGAGAAGACAAAAGAAGAGTACCATCTCCTATGAATACAAAGAGGAATGATAGTGATATTGGTAAGAGTCTTGCAGATTATAAAAAAATTTGAAAATTGTTTCAAGAAAGAATAAGATAACAACAGTGGTAAGGTATGGAAAGTCAAAGAGTCAAGTGAGATAATGGTTTAGGGAGAGACAGTAGATGCTACTGGATCTTCGCCTAATGTGAACACATCAACCTAAGTGGCTGATCATAGCCTTAGGGGGAGAATCAGATGAAGATATCTAAATATATCCAGTCTTTGATTCTGAAGTGTAAGGTCTAGTGAGCTTAGTTATGTTATTTGCAAACATCATAGAAATTATATCTAAGAGAGCAACATCAGACTATTTATATTATGTGATTGTGGGATTTGTAATTGACTAGAAAATATATGAAGTTGTTTATTGGGTAATGTGCATTTTTGATGCAGGGGCATCTTGGGTCCTTGGCAATCCTGCTCACCCAAAAATATGTTTGTTTTTTTCTTTATTTTGTTTGGAGGCTAGTCGGGAAATACTTTGTTGCTCACATCTATCGCTCATTTATGCTTGTTTATGTTTCTCAGGTTCTATTGCTCAGGCGTGCTTGTTTCGGTTGCTCGGGTTTCATCACTTGGGCATGCTTGTTAATTTTCTTGTTGCTCAGGTTTCTCTTCAGATGCTCAGGTTTTCATTTCTCTTGCTTGGGGTGTTCTTTTCCTAAGTCCTCTATTGCCCGGTAATCCTTTTCCCAAGATGTTTATTTTTGGAGTTGGATCTGGTGGCTGACTTCTTCAATTAATTTCTATGGCTTAATTAATTCAGGGTCTCTCATTGGGATTTGCGTGGACCTAAATCTGGGTCTCACTTATGGATTTGAGCATCAAAATCTCTTGGTGGACTCTTGTATATATTTGTTTCTATGTTCTTAGTTTTGCATCAGTTATAGAATAGGATTGGATATCAGATTGTAATAGAAGATTATCTCTAAGAAGGTCTGTGACCTCGCATGTGTGAAGATAAAATTGTTATTATTTGAATATATGGCCCAAACTGGGAAGGCCTTACAACCCAACATGTAATGAATTTTAATCAATAAATGAAAAGGATCTCTGTTGTTTCTTCTCTCCCTCTATTATTGGTGTTTCCACATTGTGTTGGCAAGCTGGTTTGGTAGTTTGGAGAGCCTTTGGACCCATTATCAACCCTACCTTGCGTTAGGTGATATTAGAGCATTGGTGAGATCTAAGTTCCTTCTTGTTAATCCTAACCCTAGTTGGTATTGTTGTGGGATAGCAGATTGTTATCTAACCTACAACTATAGAGGGATTAAAGATGGTTCATGGGAGAGGAAATGTAGATCCAAGTCAAGCTAATATGCTTAGAAAGATGGCTGCTAGATTGGAAGCTGTTGAGACTGCCTAGCACAAAGGAAGATATCTTGAATATGTTAGTGATGATGAATTGGGAGAGGTTCAAGGTGAAGCTATACCTACACCTGTGATGTGTTAGCTATTTTTCTTGCAACGCAACCTTAATGTGACAGTATACTTCAGATACTTGAATGCAAACTCCTATTTCATGCAAGAGAAAAGCTAATTGATGAGGGTATTAGATAACATCTGGGGAAAATATTACCTCCTCCTTTTTTGAGATCCACTAACTTAGGAAGGTATTACCTATGGGTGATTACTGAATGACAGTATCTTTTAAGTGGATTATCTTCTTACTAAATTGCTAAAATGCCTTTTAATGGAGCAACAAGTAAATGACTATGCAAATGATTAAGAAGATTTTGATACAGAGATTAATGATCCAGAATATTATTTTGACAACAACAATTAGTAAGGTAATAAGGATTCTCATCCTTCTTTTTTTAGTTCCTATGAACCTCAGGAAGGATAACCTATTTTGATTCTCTCTTAAAGGAATCAGTAAATTAAATTATATTCCTTAAACACAATTACTTGGATGGAATGTATATTTGAAGTGTGAATGATTTGATAAATTAAAATACGGGTTGGAAAATGAACCATTACTCAGCCAACTACAAAATAGTGCCTTATCCTAGGGCTATGTGTCAATATCTGGTATAACTCCACAGTAAGGTGATCAATAAAACATTTGCAACAAAGATAAAATGCCTTACATATTATCCTCTCTCTGCAACTATATCATCAGATCTTTAAACTAATGCTAAGCTCTCTGGGGTCACTTGAAATAATTAATCCTTCCTTGAAGGAGCTTACAAATGACTGCACAACCACCTTGTGATCAGTATTTTTAAATTCCTTACAAGTAAACATACACGAACTATAACAATAATGAAAAGAGACAATCCAAGATGCAGAAAAGAGATTGCAAATATTTGTATTGATGTCTTAAAGATTCAAATACATATATATATACAAATAGTACAAAGGCTCACACAAATTTTAGTAGTCTACCTTGTAATATATTTTATTAATTTCCAACTTCCCACGCCTTACAAAATGATACCAAAGATCTATATATAGGCCTACACAATATTGGAATCCTTAAGATAAGGATGCTACAAGCTTCAGATGGTTTAGGAAACCTAACCCTAAAAACTAGAAAAGACAAAAGATAGGGAAGCACCAACTGGTGGGAGGAAAAAATTGAAGAATAAGATCTGATATGATTTTGTCTTCTTATGTATGTCGGCACCTTTTTCTGTATATGTTCAGGATAGCATCTGATATTTTAATGAGATCTAGTGACCACCAATTCAGGCTAACTTACACTAGTCTTTAAGAATCCTAACCTTCCTATACTCATATGATAGGTTCCATGTGTCCTCTTACTCTTAATCCATGATATCCAAGTCAACTGTAACATGGATTTTATTCTTGGGCTTTGTCATGATATCCCATGTTGTTAAATCTTCCTCCTTGGGCCACTCAAAGCTCTGTATACTCTTAAGTTGATCCTTTTTCCTTTCCCATATGGCATCTGTTATGCTCTTGACATCCGTAATGAGTTTATTATAGTATTTATCTTCCTTAATTACTTCATCCATAATTTTATTGAATCTCTCCATATCTAGCTCTCCTTGATCAGATATATAAATATCTTTATTCGGCAACATATTGTCAAATTCTGAGCCCCATAGCCCTAATGGCTTGATGTGATTATCCTCGGTTCTGATAGGAGGTACAAACCTATTGTAACCTACCCCAAACATATTTAGCCTTGCCCCTGTTTGATTTTCTTTTCCCTTAAAAAAAGACAAGGTGGCTCTAATTTTCTCTATCTCTGTCCCAACCAAGGTAACTATTTCTGGTAAGTTTGACCTCAATGGTTGTACAGATGCCAACCTTTCAAATAGTGTTGTCCTGCTAGACCAAATTGAATAATAGGGATTTAAAATTGACAAAAAAATATCTACCTCTGTTTTTAACCCTAGCAACTTTCCATAAGCTCCATACACTACATCAATTTTATCTTTAATAATATATATTCTATGCTGAAAAATTGATGTCAATGCACCCAAAATTCTATTATTGTGCCCTCTGATCTCATGCTCTGATCCTCCAGTTATCTCTCATGTATCCTCTATTTGGATTTTAATATCCATTACCTCTTTTGGCTCAGTAGGGGGAGCCTCTGGCATATCTAATAGCTATTGATTAAGCTAAGCTATGAGATTCTCTTCTTCTTTGATCTTTATTTGCCCTAACTCTCTGTCCTTAACAATGTCACTAGTGTCACTGGTGAGCTTCTTTAGTTTCTTGGACATCTGGACTACTTTTTCCTCATTGAGTTGGCCAAAGTGTGTTAACACTTGGGAGATCTCTAAGTCCCCTGTATTCTGGATTGAATAAATTATCTTATTTCCTTCCATCTTCTCTTGGATGTTCAAAAGAGATGGCTTTTGATCTTTAGGATCCAAGATCCAAATTGCAAGTGCCTGGGACTTAGGGTTGTAACCAAACCCTCTGATCACGTCCCCAACCTGAGTCTCTGATGACAATTTGACATCAGGTTGTTTTATGACTTGATAAATAATAAAGGCTGAGGACAAATCCCAGCCTTCCACTAATAGCATCCCACTGGCCTTAACCAATTACCTATCTTTCTCAGGTGTAATTTTCTTTGATTCAGGATCGTGATCCTGTAATGTTTGTAGAGCCTCTTGTGTTATTAGATCACCCCCTGCTAACTACAATTGTTTACCCACTTATTTCTTGTTCCATATGAGGAAATCCTTAAATTCCTTAGTTTTGAAAAAATTATCATCCTTAAGGAATTCATCTCGATGTATCAGTCTTTCATCTATACAGGTTCTAAGAGGAAACTCTTCCTCTTCTTCCACATCCTTTTGTAGTTTCTGGCCTGCTCTAATCTATTTCCTTAATTGGTCATCATATGGTCTATTCCCAGTTGTAAGGTCACTAATTTTGTTTATATTTTTCTCATTCTTCTAAGAAGGTTCCCATGTTTCAAATTTTTGTCTCTTTGGTGGGGGTTCATTTGTTACCTCCTTCTCAGGGACCTCTATCAGGTCAATGATATTTTCTCCCTCATCAACTTGTTCTTCTGCAACTGCTTGATTGACTGGAGGGGAGGTAGGAACATAGTATTCTTCATCACTATCATCATCATACTCTGATGATGAGTGCCCCTTATGCCCTTTTTCTAGAAATACTATTGCATCCTCCACTTGATTGCACAGGAGAGTGTGAGAGTTTATCATAGCATCTAGCCTCTTTAAATAAGGCATGTCTGGGAAGAATCCACCAAAAGAAAGGCCCTTTATATTCACCTGTCTCTCCAAATCCATAAGTTCATTGAATTTTACAACTCTCTTATCTACCTCCTCATTCTCTAAAATATTTCTTATCAAATCCTCTTCCATGCATTCTTCATGGTCTTTGGTGTAGGGGATGGTGGGTGTCAGCAACTTCTTTGCACTGAGGATGAAACCCTCTATGTCAACATATTTGTACAAGGCCACATTCATCCTAAAATGGTTCATCCAGTTATTCACAGGGTCTAATGCCCCTTTTCCAATAGTAAAATTATAGATTTTGAATTTCCTTGGGGTAAATGCACCCTTCCAGTGTGGAGCAAGGTGTTCCTTATCAGTTAAAATGAGCTTTCTTATAAATTCCATTACAGCTATCCTTGGTGGCAAATGAAATGAAAATACATGGGGAGGATGGGTACAACCATATACACTCATCAATGTGAAATTATTCTCAAAATAAAAATATCCCGAGTTGTGGTCTCCTGGTCATTTGTCAAGATACTGGCAGGGTCTGATTACTTGTATCACTTTGACTGGCATCCTAGTCTTGTTAACACCTAGGCATAGAAGAATTGGATATACTATCCAATTTTCAAAAGCACAAAACTCCTTCTCCCTAGAGGTGTAGCTCCATACTCTCAACCAAAATTGAATAGGGTTAGACTGGTTGTGTTGAAACCTCTGTGGTCTTAGACATTGGTAGTTCATGAGTGGGATGTTGTAGTATAGGATCAAATGCATAAGAATTGAATACTGCATGAATTTGGGATGATCCTTCTTTCTTTGTATATCATAAATCCCTGATGCATTTGGTCTATGATATATTGGATATAATCATAATTGGAGGTAGTATGGAGGCTCTGCTTGTCCAGCACCATCATCAGAATGTCTGAGTTATTCCTATATGCTCCTGCATCCTTTCCTAGCACTCTGCATAGTGCATATGATATGTACTTTATGTAGAAGTTCAGGTATTTATAGAAATATGGGGCTTCTCCTGACATGGGTGATATATAGGTCTTCATCTTCTTTGGAACATGATGTTCCTTGATCAATTTGGCAGCAATGCCAGATTCTCTAGTATACCTATTCTCTAGGCTCTTCAAGTTTATCTTAGTGGTCATAGGATAGTATACATTGAAGGCCTTCATGAAAGTGTTACTATCTAGGGTAAGTAAGGCCTTTGCATCATCCCTCTTAATTGTTTTGGTCAGGTTATCATACCTACTAGCATCTACAAAGACGTTAGGAACTACTAACCTAGCCAATCCATAGGTCCAAGGGTTTGAAACTAGCATGGATTCATCACTATTCTTAAATAAATAATTGAAAAATGAATAGCAGATGAACCCAGGGTTTTTGCATCACTAATATATGATAGGGCATCAATTAAAACATTGGCACTAACCTTTCTATTTTTTCTTGATCCTGGCAGCAGTGTGAGAAATTCATTTGAATAATTTCTCTTTCCTTTTGATCCATCCTTGACATCATCAGTTCTCCCACTGGTAGATGCTAGGCTCAATGCTTGACTCATTTTTTCCTTTCTGTTCTATTCACACCTCTCTTCACCAATATTTAAACAAATCTCCTCAAAACCTTGACCACAGGCTATCAATTACCCTGTAATCTGCAATTCTGAAAACTAAAAACACTGCCAATCACAACCTCCACTAAATTCTAAACCAAGAAAATACCTTTCTCAATACACTCATGGCTTGGAAATCTCACTCTTCTCAAAAAATACTAAACTCTTTAAAATTTCTTAGCTATGAAAACTTGGATGTTGGTAAGAATGCAATGACCATGGATTTGCATACCTATAACCAAGAAATCAATGTAGCCATCTCTTTGAACTAGTAAACTTGTAATTCAATCACTCTGCCATTAGTTTTACGCATTGTGACATCAATTCTGGTTCTATCCATGGTATTCAAACTGACAAGTAAGCAATTTTAATGAGTTCTTTTGCTTATAAAAACCTTATAAAATTTGAAAAGAGATCGAACTCAAATCTAATTGGCTGTCATAAATCATATTTTGGCTACTTTTCCATCTGTCAATATCTCAAAAATCCTATTGGTCAGCAACTATCCATGATGGTGTCGAAGAAAAGTCTTCATTTAACTCTGGTTTTACTTTTGGTGACCTAGCGACTGTGTGATCTCTTTGTCGCTTGATATTCTTGCTAACTGTAGTTTGTTACCGATACTTAGTGACTGCCATTTGATCTAACTTTAGATCAACGATTGTCTCCGTGTCACTTGATCTTTTAACTTAACTCATCTTCTTACAGAGACATCGTGACTAAGCCTTCACTTAACTTTTCTTCAACCTTAGGTTACATTCAGAGACATGGCAACTATTAGATCTCCTTATCGCTGAACCAAATCTCTAACTCACGGTTTATCTAGAGATCTTGTGACAAATTCCTTTAGTCTCTTTATCACTTGATTATTTCACTTTTATAATTTTCATCTGGAGACAACATGACTGCCATTGATCTCCCCTTTTCTCTACATCTGACGGTTGTCACCAAGTCTCTTGATCTTCATATCAAACCCTAATCTTTCATGAGACTTCACGACTGATGAACACGTGTCCTATTTTCTCTTTAATCTCCTGATTGCTAGATCTTGTTTAACTTTTTAACTTTATACCATGAACACATGACTATGGTCAGATCAAATCTCTATCCTATGGTTGTCACTATATCTCTTAATTATTAACTTAACTCATGATCCTTCTCGCAACTAGGTGACAACACTTTTATCAAAACTGACTTTTAACCAAGGTTTATCCAGAGACTTAGCGACTATTAAATCTCCATGTCACTAGATAGCTTTTAAACCATGAGGTTTATCCCAAGATAAGCTAACCACTGTTAGATCAAATCTGAGATGAACGGTTATCGCTAAGTATTGTGATATTTAACTTAACTCACATTTTATTCAGAGACAAAGAGACAACAATGATACCTTAACCCGTGAACTTAACTCATAACCCCAGGTCACATCTAGAGATAATGCGATTGAGTAAACTCAATTTTTTCATAAGAATCACTAACCTTGATCTCGTCAAGAGACAATCTAACTACTGTTAGATCATATCTGAGATGAACAGTCTGCGCCAAGTCTCCTGATCTTCAAAAGAATGTTCTTTTTGTTAAGAGACTATGCAACAACACTATTTCTCCAAGTCTCCTGATTGGATGGAATATTCTCTTTTCTTCATGAGACTAAGTGAAAAACATATAAGCATGTGCAAATAACTCAGATTTAAGTTATAAAAAAGGTAACACAAAGATAGAAACTCAGCTGGTAAATTAGGGCTTTTTTGCATTTTCAAATAGAAAAAACCTAAGGGCTTAGGTTTCTTGATACTTTCAACTAGGTTTTGAACTAACACAACATTTGCAGAGATATATAAGCATTTTTAACCATGATTTTCAACCTTTCGAGCATAGGTATGACATGAAACTTCCAAATTTTTAGGGTAAAACTCAAAAATAGGAAATACAAAAACCATTGGCTCTCTCTAAGGATGGCTAAACAAAATTTTATGACAAGAAACACAAAATCTCTGGTTATAGACCTCTTCAAAAAATGAAGGCAATGTTGACTAACCTTCTGCAGGAAAGAAACACACTTATTGGAAGAAAATTATGGTACATATAATGTATACTTACTTATGCATGAAAATTTGATTTTCAATTGAAAAAAGGTTTAAGAAATTTCCCAGGCACTAGAAACTCAAATTCTTCTCCATTCATATCCTTCAAAAGATAAGAATCCTTACCAAATCTCTATGAAATAACAAAAGGTCCAAGCCATAATGACTCAAACTTCTTGTGTTTCCCTTTATCTTTTGCTCTCACATTTCATTGTAGAACAAGATCATCTGGTTGGAATTTTCTATTGCTAGCCCTTTTGTCAAAAATATATTTTATCTTTTTCTGCAACTTTATGTTCTCATTTTGGCTATCCTATCTGATTTCATCGAATTCTGCCAATTGCATCATTCTGTCTTGCATTTTTTCAAAAAGTTCTAATTGTTCTTCTTGTATAAAATGGTATACTGGTAACAAATTATTAATAGGCATTCTTGAATTTCATACCATATACAAGTTCAAATGGCGATTTTCCTGTTCCTTTTTAGATTGTTATCCTGTCACTCCACAGTGCTAATATCAGTTTTGTATGTCATGCTCTCTTGTTCCTTTCAAGAGTATTCTTTAAAATCTTCAATATACTATTTTACTAGACTCAGCTTGTCCATTTTCTTGAGGATGATATGGGGATGAATATAACATCATTATCCCATACTTCTCATAGAAGTATTTTATCTCATCAGACCTAAAATACATGGCATTATCCATTACTAACTTTATGGGCACACCAAATCTGGTTAAAATATAATCCATCAAGAATTCAGTAACCACCTTACTTGTTGACTTTTTTGTAGGTATAGCTTCAATCCATCTTGTAAATTAATCTGTGGCTACTAGTATCCAATTTTTCCCTCCACTAGACTTTTCTAAAAATTCACCTATAAAATCAATTCCCCACATAGTAAAAGGGGCTTCAGCACTTACAAGATTTAGTAACAGGGCTCCTAAAAATTTTAGCTTATTCGTGAACCTTTGACATGGTTCACATCTCCTAAAAAATGTATGGGTGTCTTTGAATAAGCTGGGCCAAAAATATCCAGCTCTTAGAATCTTGTGGGCAGTAGTCTTGGCAAAAAAATAACCTCCACATACCCCAACATGCATTTCATTTAACACTTTCTCAGATTGGCTTTGATCTAAACATAATAAAAATACACCATTTCTATCTTTCCAATATAAATCCCCTTGTACTAAGGTGTATCTCTGAGCCTGCAATGTGAGACTTCTCTTTTGGTTATGTGTCATAGCATTAGGACACTTGGCATTTTTTTAAAAAGAATACAATATCAACGTAAAATGGTTGTTTCTCTATACTTGTGACTGTCTGATCATGTATCTCTATATTATTTACTTGTACTAGATCCAAGTTCTCCTCTGTCATCAATTTTTCCAAACCTTGACCTCTTACCAACTTTGTAATGTAGATTTCTAAATTGAATTCCCAAATCTGGTTAATCCACTTACATCTTGTACCAGTTACTTCTGATTGGGTAAGAATTTCCTTTACTTCTGCATGAGGCACATATGCCAACACCTTAGTACAAACTAAGTATGGTCTAAAAGATTTTATAGATTTTACCAGGGCATATGATTTCTTTTCCATCATCTCATAATTTGGTTCTACAGCCTGAAGGGATTTTCTAAATAAGGCTATTGGATGTTCAAATCCCTCATCATCATTTTGTAATAAAACAATAGCTATAGTGTGAAAAGATGCAAATGTAAATAAAGAAAAGGGCTTACTGTAGTCTGGTGATTTCAAAACAGGTGCCTCTTGTACTGCCTTTTTTATTCTCTCAAATGCTATTTGAGCTTCCTCATTCTAGTGAAATTTTGCGTCTTTCTTTAGCAATTTGATAATTGATTTGACAATCTCTACAAAATTAGCTATGAATCTTCTGCCAAAATTTATCTTTCCTAAGAAAGATTGCATTCCTTTTATATTTTTTGGAGCAATGACCTTTTGGATAGCCTCTATTCTTTCAGAGTCTATCCTGACTCCATCTTTGGACACTATATGTCCCAACAACTTTCCCTCTGTAACTGTAAAATGACATTTCCTAGGGTTTAGTGAAACACCATATTCTAGAGCCTTATTAAAAAAATTCTCCTAATGTTGAGAGTGATCCCCTGCCTTTTTAGAATATGCAGTCAAATAATCTTGATAAACAACCATGAATAGATCAATAAATTCTTTAAATGCCACATCTATGGATCTTTGGAAATTTTCTCCTGCATCTATTAATCCAAAGGGCATTCTGACATAAACATAGGTTCCCCATGGAGAAGTAAAAGCAGTCTTGAATTGCTCTGATTCTTTCACAGGTACCTAGTTGTAACCTGAGAATCCATCCATCATTGATAGTAATTCACAACCAGTTACCTTATGCAACATTGCTTCCATGTTTGGTAATGAATAGTTATCTTTTAGGGAAGCAATATTCATGTTTCTGAAATCTGCACACAGTCTTATGTCACCATTCTTATTTCTTACTAGTACTAGGTTTGAGACCCAAGTTGAGTGTTTGATAGGCTGAATAATTCTAGCATCTTTTAAATTCATCAAATCCTATTGCATCTTAGGATCCAACAGAGGATTAATAGGTCTCTTCTTTTGTCTGAATGGTTTGATATTAGTTTTAAGTGGGATTTCATGTTGGAAAATATCCTCTCTATAAGCCTTAAGATCTTCATATGACCAAGAAAAAACATGCTTATGTTTTCTTAGTAATCTTATCAAGTTGGTTCTAACATGAGAGTCCAATCCTTTCCCAATGTAACCTATTTGAGGAGTGGTCTATGAACCCAAATTTATCTCCTCTAAGTCCTCAATCTTGGCATTTCTTATTCATGATATTTGTTCACTTTGATTAGTAAACAATGCCTCTATATATGCCAATCCCTTAGGAATCTGGTTAGAACTAAGTTGGACAACCTCATCCCCCAGTACACAATCCTTACCATTAATGACCTCAATCAAATTATTGCAATCTATACGCTAGTCCTCATAATGATCAAAGCATTGAAGAAATCTAAGGATATCCTGGTCATCCTCAAACACTTGCCATATGTAAATATTTTCTGGGATAGCTGGTCTTCTGTTGAATTCCACAATTGATACCCGATTTAAGGTCATATCATTAGTTTTCAAGCAAACATTAGCAAATAAATCTTCCATAATGTTTCTTGATCTTTCTATCCAGTTTATATTAAAGGCATAAAAAAACTCTATTTGGTCCCAAATAGCATGCCTATACATTTTTAATTTGTCATTCTTTAAAACATATTTGGACTTTACCTGGGCTACTACTAACTCAGAGTCACCATAGACTTTTAAAAATTTTACACCATGCTTAGTAGCAATTTCTAGCCCTAGAAACAAAGCTTCATATTCTGCTATATTATTTGTACATTGAAAAGATAGAAGAAAATAATATTTGAATGTGGTACCTAATGGAGATATAAGAAGAACTCCAGCTCCTGATCCCTCTTTTGAACAGGCTCCATCAAAATATATCTGCCACAAACCATCACTCTGTGTAGATAATTCCTTCATGAAAGTATCAACCTTCTCACACTGGTGATCACTCCTTTTGATTCTGAAATTTTCCATGTCAATATCAACACAGTAATTAATATTTGTATCTTCATGAAGTTCTATCATATGAGGTTTTCTTCCCTCTCTAGACACTTTTACATAATTTCCAGCTATATTGAAAGTGTCATAAGATAAGTCACATTGAATACTATCACCCATTGAAGCACTCCACTTTCTAGATAACAACATGCTATAATGTGGTGGTATATTGACCACCAGTACACTCATATTTAACACTGTATTTGGGCACATGGATAGTTTGTATGGTAGGGATAAAATAGTTCCAACAATAGGGATTTCTCTTGAGGCCATTGCTTGACACCTCCCATGAGGATTATCCACTTGTAAACCCATGGATCTTATAATCTCTAGAGGGATTACTGTATTTGATGCTCCTGAATCTATCATACAGTTTTTTAGCATCTTCCCATTTATAACCAATGTTAAGAAAAAGGGGTCAACAACCACTACAAAAGTGTTGGTATTTAAATAAATTTGAAGAATCTTAGAAATCATCCCTTTAGGCTCTTTTCCCTTGTTGTTGAATCCTTTTTCAATATGCCCTGTTTTCTGAGGTTTTATTTGTGATACATTATTTAATACTGACATGATTTTATCTTTATGTTCTTTTATTCTTATCATCTTAAGGAATGAGACTTTTACAGTCATTTGAGATAGGCACTGTCCCATGTCTACTGGAGTGTATTTTACATCAGAGGTTTTAGATTTTTCTATATTAATGTTATTCTCTTCCACCTGAATATTCACTATAGGTTCTTCCCTCCTAGATATCTTATTTTCCACTTTAGGGGAAGAAGAACTTGCTTCTGGCTCTTTAGCCTTCTCTACATGTACGTCCTTTTTTTATTAGCTTTGTTTACTATCTTGACCTTTGGTCTGTTTGCACTTTCCCCACGTCCATCCTTTTTAGGTAGATATTTGGCATCTGTTCTAATTTTTTTTACAAAGATGCCTGATGGTTGACAATGAGCATTACCCACAACTTGGTTTCTTAGATGATAATTCTTTCTTTCTTTGTTCACTAAGTCAGTAGTGATTCTGAATTTTTCCACATTAGAGGCTTTTCTCACTACTAGGGTTTCCTGACTATTTTGGGCATAAAACCTTATGTGATTAGCCCTTTCATCTTCTTCACTATCTGACATGACTTGCTGCTGATGAACCTTAACTCTTCCTTGCGAGCCATATATGTCATGATTTTCAATTTCTTCATAAGAATCCATATCATGAAAAAAATATGCATTATTCATACTATAATAACATGCATCATTTTCATCCTTGTCTTTCTCTTCATTTGATTTTAAATCTAAAGAAATTTTGCAAAAGTCAGGATTGTGTGGTGCCTCACAGACTTCACACTAGAAATCATCATTTCACATGTGAATAATATTTTTGTGTAAAGGATCAGGAGTCCTATTCTCAGTTTTGTATTTTATAAGTGGAGCAATAGGCTTGCCATCCTTAAATTGGGTACCATAGGGGTAGTTTTGCATCCTATTTTGAGAATTGTAATTATTATTATAGGATGGCTTATTATTTTGTGGATCCCTATACTCTCTGTATTTAGGTTCCTTGTGACCACTCCTATTAAAACGTGCATCTTCTCTTTTACCCAACTTCCCTGATATCCTTCTATTCATTTCTATGTTCACAATTGTTTTATAGGCTTTTGTTAAAGTTCTAGGATTCTTATCCCTTAGTGCATAGCCCATCTTTGAATCAAAGGCATTAAGATAGGTAGCAAGACATACCTTTTGGTCTAGCTTCATTTTTTGGAACAACTTATGCATAGCTCACTGAAATCTTGTATTGAACTCTGTTACTTATTCATTTGAGTTTTTCCTTCTATTTTTAAATTAATTAAGCCAAAAACCTTCATTTGTCTTGTCACCATATTGATCCTTGAACAGATCAATCAGTTCATTCATTGTTCCTACAGAACCATGAGATAAGCTTTTAACCATTCCCTAGCATCTTCTACTAGAGATTGTACAAATAATTGCATAATGACATCTTCATGGTTGCTATTTAAATCATCTATAATATCAAAGAATTTTCTCAAATTTTCTTCATAGGTAACAACATTATTACCTGAAAATTTTGGGAGCTTCTCTCCCATATCCTCTCGTATTACATTTGGATAACCTGGAATTCCAAAGAAAGAAAATTTCTTGTACCTTTCTGCAAGAAGAGGTCTCCTTTGAAATTTGTCATTATCTTTAGGATCAAGGAATTTTTTATGATCTTTGAAAGAAGAAGCCTTTCTCTTTGAAGTTGTAGCATCCTCTATGTCAGCAAAAGAGATTGTAGTAGACTACAAGAAGTCAAATTTTCTTTTCATTTCAATAGTTGTAGCCTCTGCTTCAGATTTCTCTAACATCTTAGACATGGCTTCTTTTTCTTTTCTAATTTTTTCAAGGTCAATATCTAATTTAGACATTTTCTTTGTCAGGTTCTTTTGAGTTTTAGGATTTTCAACTTCTGTTTCTTCAACTTTGCTCTTTCCTTTATCTTTGAAGTTTTGAGGACCTAAATTCTAGTGGGTGTTGGGAATCTCTTGGTCTCTGTGAGACTTTTAACATTCCTTATAGCTTGATGTATTAGGGATCTTCTCCTATACTTGTCAACATCTTTCTTCTCATGTTTTTTTTTCTTATGTTATTTTTCCCTTTTCATCTGCTGAATAAGGGCAAGTTGTTTTATGAGGATTCTTTCTTCCTCTGCAAGCTCATCAAAATGAACTTCCTCAGAGTCCAAACTAACTATATCTATTCCTTATCTTTCACTAGAGGTGGTATTGACTGCATGGGTATCTAGTCCAAGGCTTGGGGCTTCTAAATATTCTGAGGCACTCTCTTCTTGACTAGATTGATCATTGTTTTTCCTTCTAGTGCTATTCTCTTCACCTTTTGGAGGAGAATCATTGATACTTGCTTGGTTTTTCTTCTGTCTCCAAGATATCCTAGTTTTTGAAGTAGTTAGAATCCCACTATCAAACTCAACTTATGGATTGTTCTTCATTCTAGACCTAGTATTCATATTTGAAAATATATACTTAACTTTTTTACTGATGACAAAGATTTCACTTTTTAGAGTCGCCACCCAAACTTGGGAAATACTGAATACTACTAGAATGACCTAAAACTTGGAAAAACTCAAATTTAACTTGATTTGACTTCTAAACACTAGAGTTTCCTTATGAGATTCTTTTCAAGTTTTTCACAAAGCATCCCCAGCAGAGTCACCATTTTGTGAGCTCTTTTTCTTGCAACACAACCTTAATGTGACAGTATACTTTAAATACTTGAATGAAAACTCCTATTTCATGCAAGAGAAAGGCTAATTGATGAGGGTATTAGATAAAATATGGGGAAACTATTACCTCCTCCTTATTTTTTGAGATCCACTGACTCAGGTAGGTATTACCTATGGGTGATTACTGAATGATAGTACCTTTTAAGTGGATTATCTTCTTACTAAATTTCTGAAATGCCTTTTAATGGAGCAACAAGTAAATGACTATGCAAATGATTAAGAAGATTCTGATACAAAGCTTAATGATCCAGAGTATTATTTTGACAACAACAATTAGTAAGGTAATAAGGATTCTCATCCTTCTTTTCTCAGTTCCTATGAACCTCAGGAAGGATAACCTATTTTGATTCTCTCTTAAAGGAATCAGTAAATTGAATTGTATTCCTTAAACATAATTACTTGGATGGAATGTATATTTGAAGTGTGAATGATTTGATAAATTAAAATACGGGTTGGAAAATGAACCATTACTCAGCCAACTACAAAACAGTGCCTTATCGTAGGGCTATGAGTCAATATCTAGTATAACTCCACAGTAAGGTGATCAATAAAACATTTGCAACAAAGATAAAATGCCTTACAAATTATCCTCTCTCTACAACTATATCATCAGATCTTTAAACTAATGCTAAGCTCTTTTGGGTCACTTGAAATAATTAATCCTTCCTTGAAGGAGATTACAAATGACTACACAACCACCTTGTGATTAGTATGTCTAAATGCCTTACAAGTAAACATACACGAACTATAACATAATGAAAAGAGACAATCCAAGATGCAGAAAAGAGATTGCAAATTTTTGTATTGATGTCTTAAAGATTCAAATACATATAGATATACAAATAGTACAAAGAATCAAACAAATTTTAGTAGTCTGCCTTGTAATATATTTCATTAATTTCCAACTTCCAACGCCTTACAAAATGATACTAGAGCTCTATATATAGGTGATAAGGCCAAATTATTACCTTTATTTTGTATAATTTTAAATACTCTGTTCTAGTTTCTAACAAAACATTTGAGAGCCTAGCCAGTCAAAACTTGTGATAAAGTCCAGATAGAACTGATAAACGATGGGTAGATGTTTGTGACATATTTTTCTAATATTATACATATATAGTGTAGTATTTCATAAAACCATCAGAATATATGTTCTAATATCTAGATATTTAATTTGATTAAGCTTGTTGCATGAATATTTCTGCATCATAACTAACTTGACAGGAGAGAAAGTGGCTGGAGAGTGGTTGACAACATTCAAGGAAGACTGTTGAGGACCAGCTATGGCAGAGTGATCATCACAGCTCCAGGAAACATGGATGCTACAATGGAGGAGACATTATTCAGGATGCGGGGATGTAGTGTTCCTATATTCCCTCTGCACTTTATTATGTTGAATTGGTCATCCGAGCTTTATTACCCACACCGCGGGTTGTTGCATTTCTATGTTCTTCTCTGGCATGTTTTCAGCAAGATAGTTTCTTTTCTATTTTGTAATAAGTGTTCGATCCTCTATATATAGGGATTGGACCGATAGTTTGAAGTTAGATAGGAAAGTTAGAGAAAGAAGGTTTTGGAAGAAAATTGTTGTATCTTACAACAATCTATTTCAAGTTTCATGTATTGTTTCTATGTAATGAGTTTCTGAAATACAATGAAGTAATTCTTGGTTTACGTTCTTTGTTAATAGATTAGCAGAAATTGACCAAGGGGGCCCACTTGGGAGGTGGAATAGGTTAGAATAGAATAGATTTCATTTCTAGCATTTCCAGCATTTCCAGTATTTCACATAGAAGTTACAATTTCTTCCTGCAACATCGTACCTTGTGAATGTTCCTGCAGCATCTGCAAGAATAGTTATAATGGATGTTCTGGGCTGAAAGTATAGGTTTAAGAAGAGTTTGCAATTTCTAGCATTCATTTCAGTAAGGAGATAAATGTATTATTTTCCTACAGCACTAGTGTAGGTTTCTTTTATGCATTTTTACCTTCCTGCAGCATAAGCATAATGACTCCTTAAGGAACCTAGT